>JAVGWO010000031.1:531469-541469 GCA_034509495.1 Acestrorhynchus altus | reverse complement strand
GGGTTAGGTGTGTGTGTTTGTCACTGGGGAGGAATGATTAATCACTGCCTGTCTCTATTAGTCAGTCCTCTCTGGGGAGGCTGTGGACACCAGTACCACACACATACATAACACTTCTGTCTATAGGAAAAGCATTAGGCTGCCACACACACACACACACACACACACACACACACACACACACACACAAATACGATCCAAAAGCACCAAGACATATCATACAACATCCTCCCCAATGTCCAATAAACCCTACTAATAATTCCCAAAGTCAGACTCAGTAAAAGTAAAAAAGGAAACAAAACACACATCAATGTCCATAAAGCATTTGCTGAAAACAGACTTTTTGCAGTTGTTAAATTGAGAATAAGCATGTGATCATTTATGGACTATATAGCAAAAGATTATTGTTACCAAAAGGGATGTCTCAATGTTTTGGGTAAATACATTTTATGTTATTTTATTGTCCTATAATGTAAAATTCTGGGCTGATTTACTCTGTAGAGTGTTTTAAATGACCCTTTTATAGTGAGGTTATTATCCTAAAACCCAGTTCCCAGATCATTCAGCTTCCAGATACCTTAAACCCTGCAGTGAATTCCCTTAATGTGTGATGTCTATAATATACTACACATGTAGTACACACTCATAGTGCACACATGATATCTTTTGGTCAACTACTGATGTAAAGTAACTATTTTATGGTGTGGTGAAGGGGCTATTTAGTGTGTGTTAGCGTTTGACTCCTCTGGATCTGAATGTATGGTGAATTTGCTGGTTTAAAATCAAACAGAGCCAAAACAGAACATTTCTGCAATAGTTTCATTTCTTTCAGCCCTAGTTCGAGCGTACAGACATGGTGGAGTGTATTTCCCCACATGGACGAAGTCTGTTTTCCCCTTCAAAATGTCTTGCATGAACCAAATCAGTGAGTACAGGAGTGTGACAACTTATACATACACCTAATTGTGTAAGCTGACTACAGGCAGGTCTTTGGGAATGCAGGTGGGAGCGGGATAAATGCTACTAGTTTTTGGTGGGAGCGTGCAAGAGCTGGATGGATTCTCACGGGAGCAGGTGGGAACAGGATTACAAAATCTGTCTAGCTGTCTGGACCAGAGGTCGCTCGGCAAGAACACAGTAGCAAAAACAAAGGAACATAGCTGGCAAGATGCAAACAACCTGCTTATTCTGCTTACATTCACTAAGCTTGTATCCCAACACTCTCGCTCTTCCTCCAGTGGGAGAAATCCTCTCTCCCTCTATCCTCTCTCTCCCTCTGTCTCTAGCCTCTATTTTCTAGCTTGTCCCTTTCTTTTAATCACTCCCCCAAGTCACACTATATCCCTACCCTACCACCCATCTCTCTCTCTCTCTCTCTCTCTCTCTCTCCCAGGTGAATGATGGCTGGTAGCAGACAGAGAGATAAATCCAGGGACAGAGAGGGGGGTCTGGCGCATAGTGCTTGTCAGCGCGTTAAAGATGATTAATGTGGGATGCCCTCCTGCGCCGGACCCCTGCACACACAGGCAGGGACTCCGTTTAATCTGTGGGACCGCCGGGACCGGTGCGCAGAGAGGGCCAATAACAAGGAAATAGGACTGACAGAACTTTTTAGTGCTGAGATTCCTCACCTAAATGCCACGCTGAGGGAGAGAGATAGCACTGGAGAGAGGGAGAGACAGAGGGAGAGGGAGATGCACGTTTGACAGCTCTGATTGAGTGCAGGCCTGATGTTCTCTAATGCGCCAAGATGGATCATCTCATCTCTCACTCCCTTTCTCTCTTACTCTTGGTCTTTCTCTCTCCTTCCCTCTCTCTTTCTCTCTCTCTCTCTCTCCTCTCTCTCGCTGCCCCTCTATCCATGATCTCTCTCTTTTTAATCTCTGCCATGGCAAGCCTTTATCAGGGACCCATCTCTTCACCCACACTTCCAGTCTGATAGCACAAGCTAATGAGGGCCTTTCGCTCTTCCAGCCTTTAGACTTCCCTAATTATTAAAAGCACTTTCATCACCACTAACCTCTCCCTAACCTCACTCAGAGCACAATTACATGCTGGACGGCTGAGTTTGCACATACTGATATTCATGGCTAGCTAATATTCTTCTTCTCTTGCGTTCTTTCTCTCAGTGCAGCTTTATTGCTGTGGATGTTTTACATGGAACCATTACATTACTACCAAACAAGCCAAAGGAGGAATTTAAGGACAAAAATGTGGTAGTGAAAATAATCAGATTTCTGAAAAGTTCTGGAATGATTTTTTTGATGATGCACAATTACTTTAAGAAAAAGGATTTACAAGAAAAAAAGATGCAACAAATAAAACAACAAAAAATCTGGGAAGAATCTGGGAGAAATGAAAAAACCCCAAAACCCCATCCTGAGGACAGTGATTTATATTCAAAATCTGCTGCACTTCATCCAATTAACCAGCACTAATTGCACGTCAAATGTGTAGTTGGTCTCTGCGTTTTAAGTCCTGACGATGTCCATGATATGCTCAGGAAAGCATATTGTGTATCACAATAACAAAATGCATCACATTTTCAATAAAATAATGTTCATATTGCCCGTCGCTGCCTGAAACATTATTTTATGATAGTTTTATCATTAAAATATAGATTTTTTAAAAATACCCTCATGGCTAAGATGCTTAAACAAGACCCACGAGTCCCCATAACTTTAACTTTTTACTTTCCACATAAAACGGAGGAGAGTCGTCAGTGTGAGCAGTAGATAAACTGGCTATATTTGTTTTGGAGACACAACCACTGATTCCTATCATCACCACTGTAGAGAAACGAGTCAGCGTGTTTCTCTCGAATGAAGATCAAACCCCAAAGCTATGCTTGCTGTAGTGCTTTCTAGTTTGAAAATGAAGTGCTTGCTCTAACACTTCTTATATGTTGTTTTACAAGCCGCTGTTATAAAAGAATATAAAAAAAATCTTTCCCCACAGAAGCCGGCTGAAACGTGCTCTCCCTTGGTAGCTGGCGGCCAGCCACCGGCTGGGCCTGCAGACCTTACTCGAACAGCGTTCAGATGTTTGACTAAACACAAACCTCTACCAATCCGTGTCCATAAACCCAGGATCAGGAGATATTGTTAAAACTGCTTTTTTGATAAAAAGTCAATATTAAAGGTTATCTAATGAAACACACAAGGCCACTGTAGGGGTTTTGTAGGAACCTGTAGAACATATAAAATCCTAACACGCGCACTCTGCCACATTACTGTTCAATCCTATCTTTTAGCTTGATGCTAATGACCTTTAAAAACGTGGGTCTCATAACTGTGGCGAATTCAGTCGTTCAGTGGCTTTAATGGTTTTCATCTGGTTTGCTTGTTTGCAAACTCTTGTAGTACGTTTTATGCCTGCGTGTGCGCCACGTGTGTGTGTGTATTAATGTGTGTGTGTGTGTGTGTTCAGTGAGCAGAGTCAAGTGTGGTTCTCTTAACGCACTGGCAAGAGAACAAAGCCTCAGCTAATGGGCACAGAGGGAGTTGTAGGAGCCTTTTGAAATCTTTCCGTGTTAACAGAGTGTGGCTGTGCTGGGTATGCACACACATATACACACACTCACACACACACACACCCACACACATAGTGTTATAAAATTCCTGTCTTTGTAAGCTTTCCACTGACTTCTGTGTTACTGCAGGTAAACGGCCCACAGCTACGCCGTCCTCAATAGTAAACTCGATTTTGATGATTTCTTTTCAATAAAAGCTGATGTTTCATAGTCACAGCAGTTTAACAAGCTTCACATCTTGATAACCTCAAACTCAACTTTCTTGATTTTGGGAATGTGTAACCTCATATGTAAGTTTTCCGAGTCAAAATGCTTATCTAGGGAGCTGCCACCTAAAAGGGTTCATATTATTACTTTCCCCTCTGTGTTCCTACGCAAGGAAGTGCCAACACTGCTTGTGAATGTGCTTATGGGTATTATGGATTTGAGTATATTGATTATGTTTTCAATCTGCACAGACTGTCACCTCGCCAGGCCAGATAGATGGATGTATTTCTGTTTGGCAGGGAGCAATGTCTCTTCCTCATGTCTTATTGAAATCTGAGAGTGAGAGATGATGGATAATCAAATGCAGGAACCAGCTGCTAGGGCTGCACAATATATTGTTAATCATTGTCCCAAATTTTGGAGTTTGGATGAATCAAGTCCTCTTGGATGATTTAACTGCTTTAAATGAGGGATTCACCAGTGGCAGAGCTGGGCAGAAGACTGAAGGAGAAGCACCTGCTTGTGTCCTTGAAGAAGCCTTATACCTCCTTGTCCAGCCTGTCGCTCCTTTCTGTTTTCCATGCATCCTAAATGGGTTTTCCTGACACACGTTCAGTGTTTACGCCTCCCTGCCTCGTCCCTCCTCTCCCTCGTTCTCTCCTCTCTCTCTCCCCCTCCCTTAAACATGCCAACATCAGTAAACAGCGAAATCTCTCAGCCCCCTTACTGCACGTAACCGCATTACGCTGCCCGATAACGTCTTCAAATAACGCCTGATAAGAGGAATTTGATTTGATTCGCAGCCAGCTTTCTTCTTCTTTTTCTCTCCTTCAGAGACCCCCCTTTCTTCTTAGCTTTACCTCAGGCTGTACACTCTCCCCTCCTCCTGCTTCCCCCTTCCTCTCATCTTCTGCAGCTAAAATGACACCGCCTCGCATGCACAATCAAATAAATCCAGCGGGCCTGTCAACCTTCATTTTTTTGGCTCTGCACCTCCCTAAATCAAGCAAGGTGAGACGCTACGAGTCATCTCCATAGCTCCAAATATGGGCTCTCTGCTCAAAAGGAGGGGGGAATTAGAGTGATAATGGGACTGGCCCAGACAGAGAGACAGAACGAGATTCACTTTATGGTAAGTGAACGGTGCAAGTCGCTAAGCGGGTTGGACAGTTACTGGGCTGTCGATACGGAGCCGTGTGGTGGCCCGAGGAAGGTGGAGAAACAGAAAAAGAAGAAGGGAAGAGACGAGAGGAGTGGAGTGGAGGAAAGCAGGGGAATGAGGTGTCGCAGCTCATTCGGGTGGATGTCTGATGAAACGGAACGAGGGTGACCCCACCGTTGTGCCCAGTGAGCACCTGCGTCGGCTTGTAGCATTAGAGTTAGAACAGGGCCCAGCACTGTGTAGAGGGGCCACTCAGGGCTGACAATGATGCATTGTGCTGTTAAATAACAGCTTCACACGCCCCAGCTCAAAGTTGATCACACACACACACAAGGACACACTCATATGCACACACACACTCATATGTGCACATTTTTTAAAGGCAAATGCAATCCTGCAGCAGCGAGTGAAGAGGGGAGTGTGGATCAAGCTCCATCACTCTGTCATGAGTGGCGAACGAGTGGGGTGGAGTGTTTTGCTAAAGATGATGTGTGTTTGATCCGTGTAATCAGAGCAAGGGAACAAAGTTACTCCGGTGGAAAACGGGTGAGCGAGACGCAGTGGTTTAACAGGGGGGTGGAGAAACCATTATCTAAAAAAATGATAATAACAGGGAGGACTTTTTAGAGGGCATAGTGTGCAGAGCGTGCAAAGTGGAAGTGTATGCGTGAGTGTGTGTTGGTTATCAAGGTAGTAAAAAGTGTGAGAAAGTGTGTGTGTGTGTGTGTGTGTGTGTGTGTGTGTGTGTGTGTGTGTGTGTGTGTGTGTGTGTGTGTCGGTGGACTCGGGGCTAAGGTTAGTATTGTATAAAGTGTGTGTGTAGAGATTGAGGGGTTGGTATTGAAGAGAAGTGCTTGTGCTGGTGGGTGTGGGTCTTCACAGTAGTGACAGCTGTTTATTCAATCAATCACCTTGTGGCTGGTACAGCATTGTGTGTGTGTGTGTGTGTGTGTGTGTGTGTGTGTGTGTGTGTGTGTGTGTGCGTGAGAGAGCGCGTGTCTGTGAGTGTGTGTCACCGCGGCTGGAGATTGAGTTTTGCCTCACAGGGGAGAAAGGAGCAAATTAATAGAGCATTACCCAGCCGCTGACCCAGGAAATGAGTCTGACACTGCTGGGTTAGATCTGCCAGCTTTTGCCTGCTTCTCTCTCTCTCTCTCTCTCTCTCTCTCTCTCTCTCTCTCTCTCTCTCTCTCTCTTTGTCTCTCTCTCTCTCGCTCCGAGACAGTAGTCCTGGCCTACGGCTGCGTATGGTTGTGTCTCACTCCTAGCACCGTGTCTCCTCCCTGGGGGAAAGAGCCATTACAGCTCCCCTCCCCGAGCGGCCGGCTGGAGCAGGAGAGGGCATCAGCCTCACTTAAATATGGATGGATTTGGGCGGCTCAGAGAAATGGTGCGTTCGTCTGAACAGGTGGGACCTGTTTGCAGAGCGGATGGCTGGGGCGGGCCAGAGGAGGGTCATATCCCAGAGGAAGCAAGCCCTGCTGGGACTCGGACACGTGGGCAATAGCCTTTCACTGGGGCCATCCATCACCAGACAACTTGCCTGCTGGCCTCGGCCCATACACTGTCCCAGGAGAGGCCCGTAAGAGGCAAGTCATGAAAATGAAATGGAAGGGGAACAAAATGTTTAGATTTCAGAAAAGTACAGATTTACTACATTCCATAAACAGATCGGTTTATCAATATCAACAGAAAATGAAATACTGTGTACTTTGGTAGTTGAGTGTTTGAGGAGATCAGGTCAGTATCAGATGATATTGTTTTCAGTATCGGAAAACAAAAAATGGTGTATCTACGTGACAGGGCGGGTAAAAAATATTGTTTAAAATATTGTGTTTCACCTGTACTGTGATATATCATATCGCCGGGTTCTTGACGATGTTCAGGCCCAGTATATGAGCAGATCTGTGTTTGTGTGTACAGTGCTATGATGTCACTCTCAGGCGAAAACCTTGTGTCTCCAAAATGGAAACTTTACAACCTTCCTAACTTTCAATGGAAGTCACTGTAAAAAATTATTCCCTGTAAAAGAAACCAAATCTCCAGCTAATGTCAATTAATGTTACACTAGCAGTTTGTTCCAGCTTGTAACTGATGCCAGGTGCTGACTGCCTTTTGTCTGTCCATTAATGGGCTCCTGCTCTCTCTCTCTCTCTCTCTCTCTCTCTCTCTCTCTCACACACACACACAGCCACTGTTTCCTGAATAAACGACTAACCATAATTGATAGCACAAAGCCACAGATAACCTCTACAGATTTCTTTAGCAAAGCCAGCACCCCCATCAGTTCCCCCTCATCCCCCCTTTGCTCTCATATGCCGGAAAGAGGGAATTAATTACCAGAGCCAATTTACTGTTTATACTCTGATGTTTTAACTAATTAGCACTAATGGCGACAGAACAGCAGCCGGCAGAGTTAATTGAATTCAGACGACGGCATAGAGAAGAGGAGCTGCGAGGTCCATCAGAACGGAGCAGCAAGCAGCTGTCATCACTGACTGGGCCTCTGTTAACACTCACTATATATACACACACACACACGGTCAAGCGAATGTATTTACAAAGGACCTGTCAGCTCGCATCGCACTCGCTGTCTCTTCTGCGGCGCTTTATGAGGGCTGCTCTGAGAGGGCGGCTGTTGCTAATCTTCTGCTGCACTAATTCTGCTCTGTCGTGTTAGTTCGTCCCTGCTGACTAAATGATGGCTATAATGCTGAACACATCCTGCTTCAGCGATTTGGAGCTGTTGTGAAAAAAAGAAAAAAGTACGCTCCTTGCTCAGAGCCATAAAAAGCCTCTAAAGGCTTAATCATTTGAAAGTTACAAGAGAAAGTGCTGTCACGCACAGTGATCAATCATATCTAGCACCGGCAAACGGCCTGCCTTCTGACCTACTCACAGGCCTTGCGTTCGAAATGGCACTCCACTCATTCCATATTCCCTGCACTGGAGAATCAGCACTAATCAGCGCGCTAAAACACAGGGAGTGGAGTGAAGCGAATGAGCTCACACACCCTTTGCCATTCTGTGCCACTCTGGGACCAGAGTCGTATTTAGTGGCATAAACACTGACACTTCCCAATAAATTGACCATTTTAACCACTTCAAATAGAACAGTAATCAAAACACTACCACCGTGATTTATGGTCCACACCAAAGTGGACCAAGTGGTCTATCTGAAGATAGACATTACAGGAGCCTGTATTGTCAAATTGAGCCTCTACTGTTATACGAGCCTATTATCAAACTGCAGCACTGTCTCCATGTATGGGCCTTATGTTATATTTTCAAGTAGGCACACGCTATAGGTCAGGTCATCTTCTCTTCAAATGCCACCTCCATTGTGGAATTTCATGAGTGCTCTCAGCATTCTCCTCTATAGGAAAAAAAAAAGAGACTGGGGAAGTGCTCCCTTTCAGCAAGGCTGCCAACTCTCACAAATTCATTGTGAGACTCTAATCTGCAATTGGCTCTCGTCTCACAATCTCACACCATTTCACATGTTTATTTTTCTCCTACAACCCCTCATTTCCCACCAAAATAAACTGCTGGTGATGATTTTGTTAGTATGTCTCAGAACCCTGAAGACTGGAAAAGGGGAGGTGAAATCACAGGAGGTTGGAGCAGCTTTTGGAGCATGAATCTGAAGCCCCCCCATGTGAGGTGATATAAAAGGAAATAAGGGAGAAGACCAGTGGGGAGGGTTGTATGATGTAATGATGCGATAAGTGTCGAGGGCTTATACAGGCTGAGTGGGTGAGACTGGGGTGTGGGAAATTAAATGCTCTGGACCAACGTGAAGTTCAATCCCATATTCCTGTGCTGATTTCACCCCACAAAGACCCTAAAACAGTTATTATGTTCTCTGCTATATGTTTAGCTAGTATACTGTCATCCTGAATTAAATGGATCACCATGTTCCCCCTGTTTGAATGCTTGAGCCCATTATCACCGCCTTTGCAAATTTCCAAGCTATTACTGACGCTACATGGACAAAAGTATTGGGACATCTGTTCTTAGTTTCTTCAGAAATCAAGGGTAATTAAAGAAGAGTCCTGCTTTTGGTGTAGTATCTGTCTCTACTGTCCAGGGAAAACTTTCTTCTAGATTCTGAAGCATTGTTGTAAGGATTTGATTGCATTCAGGTTGGATGACCATCACCTCACATCATCCCCAATTTCCCAATTCATCCAAAAAGTAGTGCATGGAGCACCATCATTCCAAAGAACACATTTTCACTGTGCCACAGTTCAATACTGAGGGCCTTTATATCCCTGCAGCCAACTTCTTAAATGATGCATGGTGCCAAAGGTTTCATGTCGAACTGCTCCTTAGTGTCCTATTCTAATGAATATTCCATGTTCTGTCCATTTATTCAAGTAATTTAATAAATCCTCGAAGGAGATCAGACTCCTGAACATTTCAGTTCTAATTGAGAATTTGTATCTTGAATTGCTGTTGAATTGAGTGCATTAGAGTAGAGATTTCACTAGCGCACTCACAGCAGGGTGACTGGCTGGGGAAACACTCTTCTGATTAATCAAATGGTCATAGAAACTGTAGTTTGCACTGAAGTCCCCATCACAGGCAGTCCACAGCATGGAGTCCTGTCCAGTCCAGTGGGAGCGCTCGTTCCGTCTCTGTCCCTGAGATTAAGGCTCAAAGTCAGGCTAAAGTGGCACGCGGGGTAAAGGCGATCTGTCTTCCACCAGCTCCGGTGTAGACAGAGGGGAGGTGTGTGTCGGGGGGAGAAAGTGAGCCACTGATTGATTCGTCACTGGAGACTCTCCTGTGTCTGCTACTAGTCTGCTGCTGCTGCTGCTGTCCATGCACTGAGCTAAGAGTCTGCAGCATAACAGCCCACACACACACAGACACACACACACACACACACACACACACACACCAACAACATGCACACGCTAACCCCCTCTGCACTAGGGGGCCAGGGACTTCCTGTTCCTTGCCCCTGCTCATCTGTCAGCTCCTTGAGTGAGCTGACACCCACTAACACCTCCATCGCACAATGCATTTAGAGCCTTAGCTTCTCTCTCTCTCTCTCTCTCTCTCTCTCTCTCTCTCTCTCTCTCACTCTCTCT
>JAVGWO010000031.1:479357-530993 GCA_034509495.1 Acestrorhynchus altus | reverse complement strand
ACACACACACACACACACACACACACACACACACACACACACACACATTTTTACAGGATTATCAGGATTATATTTATCATTATATATATGATCAGGTCAGGATTATATAGGCTTCATACTTAATGTAAAATATGTATAATATAAAAAAATGATGTACAAATGTCCCAAACATTTGTGGTATCATAAATGCCATTTAAATGTAATGTCATTTCAAACCAATGACATGTTTCTGTACCATAACTTTAAAATAATATTTTTTTTCTTTTTGCTGTGGATAAGTAACTTGTTAATAGTTAAAGAACAAAGACAAAACTTTTTTTTCCATTCAGCTTCAGTGGATAAACAGTTTGCTGATATCACAAATACAAATTAAACCTGTAATGAATTTGTTTTTCAGAGAAAATGTATGCAAAAGAGTGCTCAACCATTAATAGTGCATTTGTTAATGTAGTAAGTGGAGTGCTGAAGTATGGGTTTGGATGAATTGTCTGTATTTCCCAAAAATTTCCCCAAAATTTCCCAGATCAGTAGATTAGGTGGACATTAGAGGAATCCAACAGTATGAAATGTATCATGCATTAAACACATCTAACAACATTTCCTGTAGAAAATCTAAAACCTATGCAACAATGCACTTTTACAGAGAATCATTATGTCATACATTTAGCAGAAAAAGTCTGTTTCAATTCGAAAGAAACCAAAAGAATATATTCCGCACCGGAATATAAGCTGCACCCACACCTTAAAGTTTTTTTTTAATTTTAATGGCAAATAATATACATAAGAAGAAAAAGCTGCACCTCATTATAAGCCGCATGGTTTAAAGCGTGGAAAAAAGTAGCGGCTTATACTCCGGAAAATACGGTACTTCAAATAAATGACACCTAACCCTAACTTTAATCTTAGTGACACAAATGTAAAATGCGCTAAACTCCACTTTATAAAAAGTCCTTTTTAATGTCATGACCATTTCAGTACAGACCTAAAGCAGGTTACAGCAGCCTAGCTGTACATTCCTGTCCCGCAAATGTAGAAAAACAAGCACAACAGCAGCCGTGAAGAACCACCATCTGCTCGGCACTACAAACAAACAGCCTGGCATTAACATCCACATCCACCTTGGTGCATGCTTGTGACCAAGTGTGTATTCTCACACCCCAGACGGTGTGTGTCAGAGGCACTGAGCCGCAGAAATATGACCCGGCAGGTCAGTGCTGCGGAGCGGGGGGAATAATCAGCACGCCGCTACTTCCACATCTCTCACTACAATGGGCTGTGATTTATCCTCAGCCTCGGGTTGTGCAGCCGCTCAGCCAAGCCCCCCACCGTCTCCCACTGTCCTGCTGTCTGTCTGTCCCTGCTCTCATCCAACAACAAATACAAGTACTTACAACCACACGCTGCCTCCAACATCTCTCTATCTTTTCGGGCTCTCCCTATTTCTCTCATATATACTATGAGTTCACATAATAACTATAAGAACAGTTATGAATATTAAAATGTGTGCGCATGAGGAACTGATCTATACCCCTGCAGCCAAAACAAAGTTAAAAGTTCAAGGGGTTAAAAAGTGACCAGGAGGTCATATAATAGTCTGATGGAGTAAATGCTCTTCCCTGTCTTGCTCTCTGTTTATTTGGCTTCTATCTCACTATTTCTCTAGGTGGTCAGTGAAGGCTTTCTCCTCGGCTGGATGGCTGTGCTGGATTGGCAGCTCTCAGCATGAGATGGTCCAAGGCCATTAGATCTGGGGGGGGGCTGTTATCAGAGCTTGTCTCTATGTAGAAACACTCACCTAATCCCTCCCCACTGTGCCTCCATATCTGTATCTATAGCTGTTGTATATGCTTTCTCTCTACCTCTCTCTACCCCTTTCTCTCTCTACCTCTGTCGGTGAGGGCTTAATAAGGGCTGGAGTGGCTAAGGGTTTGGCTAGGAGATGGCTATCAGGAGAAGTGGGTTTTTCAGGTCTGCCCGATAAAAGCAACCCTGGGGCCTTCATGGACCAACACTCGGACCTCCACAACGCCCTACCCCTCCAGGGACGACAGCGACGGGCTGCAATCAGAATTGCTTGGATTGCATCACACACATACACACTCTCTTGCCATCATCGGACATCATTGTGATCTTATCCGTGCATGTCTCCAGGGTTGGACACCTTCTGCGCATTTTGCTCAGTACTGAGCTCTGAGCTCTCCATCTCCTTCTAGTGTGCAATATATACTGTAATTTCCAATAGGGGGGTAAAATCCATTGGTATATAAGAGTTCTGCAGAGCAATGCTATTGAAGAGCCACATTTTGTTTTGGTGGAGCAAAATTGTGGACCACCCAGAGACCCTAATGACTGGTATGAGATCCACCACATTTTCCAGTTTGGAAAATCATGTGCGAAATGTGTGAATGTTAAATAAAAAGATCATTCACATGTTGAAAATCTCACCTAGAATCTACATTTAGAACCTGAGATCCACATTTTCCTGGCAGTTAAATGCAGTTAACCTACAGACATGATACATCTAACATAGCTGCAATGTGTGATGTCATATAAGCTCAGAAAACAGCTAAAATCCACCCAATTCCAACTAAATAAAATCCCAGAATAAATGCCAGAGGAGCCTGATCAGCAAAAGGGGGTGGGGCTAATGATGCCACTAAACCATATATTGTAATATAAAGGAATATGAGAAGGGAGGGGGTGTTTGCTCTCTTTCTTTGCTCACACAGTTTTCAAATTTCAGAATAAAAGTCCTAGGAAGGAATAAATAAAAATAATAAATAATATAATAATAAAGGATACATTTTTTAAAGGTAAATTTTTTTAATCAAAACATGATCTAATTCATAGAAATATTTAATTCTGTTAATATTATCATCTCAAATGAAAACAAATTTAATAGACACATTTTAAAAATACTTAATAATAAAAATAAATGTATGTAAAACAAAAATTGGTCTGGGTCACATTCATGTTTAGAGCTTGAACTTAAAGAATAAAACAAATAGACAGTTTTTAACTCGTCTTTTGAAATGTGAAAATCCCCCCAAACAAAATGCTTGCTGAACTGATTAAACTGACCATTTTCCACATCTATATCAGTAGTTCCTTGAGTCATATTTGTGCATTTTTGTGCAAGTTTTTTTTTAATTACTCCAAACTGAACCAAAATATTCCAGTCGAACTATAGAGAAACTTGAGACTGATTCACTGAATCATTTCCTAAACAATCACAGATTCAAATCAAATCACTGTGGACTGTGGAGATTTACACCCTTAATTTCCAACAGTAGAGGGGGATGTTACACTTTAGATGCAGCTTACATGCGTGTGTGTGTGTGTGTGTGTGTGGTGGCTTGGCTGTTTAACCTCTCCGATTATGGACATTATTCACACCATGTCAGCCTGCCCTGGAGGTGTGTGTGTGTGTAAGTGTGTGTGTGCGTACGAGGGGAGGCACAGAGAGGGGCAGCGAGCAGGGGAGGATGGAGGGATTGAGGCAGATGAGGGAGAAATGCTCCGATTCAGGCCCATTTTTTCCTTAAGAGTAGGAACACGCCGATCAATAGAAATCAAAGAGCCTGGAATGGCTCTTCTGATGCTCACACATTAACCTCCCAACTCCCCTATCATCTCACTCTCACACACAAATACACAACCACACACACACACACACACGGTCACACACACTAATACGGCCTTGTTCCCTCCCTCTTCTCATTCCAAGTGCTCCTGCAACACTCCAGCATGCCCCCCACACACCAGCTAACAGGGGACAGCCGTGTTTAGGAGTTTAAGCATTAAAAAGAGGTGAAAGCGCTAGAGCAGTGTAATAGCAGAGCGTGTGCAGGAGAGAGAGACACACACACACAGAGAAAGAGGAGCTAGGCCTGTCACTTGCTGTCTGGGGACTCAAATCTCAGAGCAATTTTCAGGCTGGGTGATTGGCAGCTTGATGTGTATTCTTCCCCTGCAGGAGCAGGGCGATAACTCTGGCCCATTCGCCCATCGCCGGCCTGTTGTGGGGCTATTACAATGACGACGGCGATAAGGGACATTTATCACTCCTGCTGCTCATGTGACAGAGGCGGTCCCATCAACAGGTCCACCGGGGGCCGCTGCGCCAAGCACCAGCCACGGGGGTTCACTGAGCCTGAATTGCACGGCACTCTCAGGCAGAAAACAATATGCGTGCACATACAAACACTTCCATACACTAACATATGTACACTGCAGACACACTTACAGCTGAAGTGAATGTGTTTCTCTCTCTTTCTCTGATTTTCTTTTTTTAAAGCAGTTGCTGTTAGGATTAGCTCACTGCAATGACTAACGAGTCATCGCAACAGCAAAATACAAGCCTTCCTTATGAGAAACATCAAACACTCAACTGAACAACGGTGGAAAATTCAACAGCGGGTGATTCGCTGTAGACCCAACTCTAAATGAAGCCTGTTTTCCCATATTAACTAGCCCCTCACACACAGCAAACGCTCAAGCAGGTCTGTCTACACACGAGGTCATGATAAGAATGACATTGTGTTGGGGTGGGTAGGTTACAGAGCTCTTTGTGCCCCTGTGCAGTGTGGTCAAAAGGTCAATTGTCTAGCGGTGGGTGGCACGGCCAGCACAGGCAGCTGAGGACTGGTGGAGGGCAGTGGCAGGCTACAGGGGCAATCTGTGACCTTCCTATCATATGACCCCCTGTGGCATGGCAAATGCAGAGCCAAAGCGTAATTATATGTGCTGACCTGTAAGGGGCGCCAGCAGGGAGAGGAGTGAGGCTGAGATGAATGACCGCTGGTTATCGAAGAATGGACCAGGCAGGGCCACATTCACTTTCTTAAGAGCGTAGTCCGGTTTAGAACCAATAAATGGTTTAATAATATCATTTATATTAAATGAATTTAGAAATATATCATCACTGCCACACTGTGTTTGTGTTGGTCCATTCCTCATGAGATTTTTGGACACAACTGCCAGATTCACATTATTTCAAAAAGTGAACAACAGCAAATGGAGATACAAGGTTCTGTACATTTTCTGTAATTCTCCTTGATCCAACCAATCAGTTAACAAGCCCTTCCTCAGCTGAAGTAAGCAAAACAAAAGTGCAATACAAGAATATTAGTGTTGAGAGCTGAACGTTAACAGTGAAATCGCAAGCAGGCTGAGCAGTAGTGGTGTCAGATAGGCACAAGGGCTCAGATCAAGCAAGGAGCACACACACCTCTCCCTTTCCTCCAGCTTATGCTGCTGACCTTGAGCCATTAACACTCTAAACCTCTAGATGAGACGGCTCCTTTACAGCCCTGAGCTCCCCTCTGCTCCCCAGGCCCACCTCCCACAGAGAGGGAGAGAAAGAGAGAGCTAAAGAGAGAATTTATTGTGTAACGGGAAGTTGGCAGCTACAACAAAGCCAGACGTCTATAAATTGAGGTGTTCTCACTCGGACCACCAGTTACTGATGTTTAGCTCTTTAGAATTTAATGATTACTTCAAAAATTATGCAGTATTATAACTACACTGCCCTCCCTGTGGCAGACAGGAATTCAATTTTCATGCCAGGCAAGCACACCACACTGCACCAAAAAGAGTCAGTGGGAAAGACCCCCAACACTACATTCTCCTACCTTTGTAATAAGATTCAGATGGAAGTCACTCCAGATAGGAGTCTCACTAGTGTTCAACTAACAGCCAGGAAAACACATCATGCTACACCAGTAATAGACCTTGGAAACATGCCCAACATTACATTCTTCTGCTTGTGGAGCATAATTAGTTCCACAAGATAAGGAACTCTGGATATGAACATTGGTCACCTGCCATACATATAAATTTAATTAATGGTATATCATATAATATGTTAATATAATTAAGGAATTGAATTGTGGGCCCTTGAAGAAAATTGAATCTACAGCTTTTAACTTTTAGAGCCCTGGCCCAATTTTGTGGGATATTTCATAGTTTGGTGTTTTTTTTATTTAAGTATTTATAGGATAAGTCTGCATGCAGGTTATGCATGTACACATGGACAGAGCTGGCTGGCTCGTTTGACATTTAAACTGGGATTTAATTCGGTAAATGAGTGAATGTTAACTGCATCCCAAGAACTACTTGCTCATAATTCATCAAGAAATGAATAAAATCAATAGGGTACGTCTTGTTGTTCATTATGATGTGTGTACTGTGTCTGTACATCACTCTGATCCCGAGATCAGAGCTCCCCATGAAGTGCAGAGGCAGATGCAGGTTCTGAGTCAAACTGTAAACTTGCCAAATGTTCTTTGCATTGTATCAAATTGCTAATATTAAATTTGTTTTATATATTCCATTTAATTTATATATACTTTTATACACTATTATTACATGCAATATCAGTGTACAGTAGCACAGTGACACACACACACACACACACACACACTTAATCAACATGCAGAGCCACCTTGGAGACATGGAGAACCTTCCCTACAATCTCCATTTATCAGTACACGCCCAGCCCAGACCACAAAGTGCCGTCACCGCACTGCCTAAACAAACTCCCTGTGATGGATGAGCTCCTCTCTGGCTATAAAGTTATTAACTTTTAACCAGCAGCTACTGCTTGGCATCAGAGCCAAGAATTAACCCCCCGGGTACCAGACCATGACTCAGGCGCAACTTTTCCTGCCCCATTCCCATTAATCTATCTGCACTTCTTCAGCCCAGCATTAGGCTCATATCCATTACCCATTAGCCTCTTAGGAAATTATGGAGCAAACATTTGGTGGCATCACCATGTTCAACAACGACTGTGTTCTACAGAAGCATGAGCAAGCGACTGAGAGTGACAGTCAGTTAGGGGTTTTTAATGACATGCTTTTTGGAGTGGTGTGTGTGTGTGTGTGTGTGTGTGTGTGTGTGTGTGTGTGTGTGTGTATGTGTATGTGTGTGTGTGTACAGCTTGTTGTACAGCTGTTCCTGTGGGTCTTGTGTACTTGTGTTATGTCAGCTTCCTGTGGGGTAGTGGTTAATAAAGAAGGGGTAATGGGTGTCAGATAAGTGTGGAGCCCGAGTTACACACACACACACACACACACACACACACACACACACACACACACACACACACACACACACACACACACACACACACACACACTCACATGCTGGGTGCACTACAGCGTGACCCATGCCCTGTTTATTGACAGACTCCAGCCAGTCTGGAGTTCATTGGGAGTCTCCGTAATCTCTCCTGAGATGATTAAAAATTAATTGATCACTGGAATATTATCCATACACCACTCCCCCCACCTCCCTCCTACCAACCAACACAGATGACAAGCCAGCTAATAAATGTTAATTACTGTTTTTCTTTCCCTTCCTGTTTTATGATCCCTGCCAGTCTTCGGGCCTCCTCATATCAGGTCATAAATTCATTAGGCCCTAACACGCCTAGCGAGAGCAGCTCATTTAGCAATCGCAAACAAGATTAGGCTGGGGGCGAGGGTTGTTCTTCCTCCTTACTCCTGATGCCCTACCGGCACTGATAAGAAAGCACAGAGAGCCTCACCTCCCAACTACACACAGATACAGACACTTCTAACAGGGAATCCCATCGAACGTGCTTATTAGCCCTAGTACAGTGTGAGGTCACATTATCTGTGCCCCTGTCCTGCTGCTGTGGTTTAGAATCCTCTGTCTTTTCAAATGACCCTACCTTCCAACAGCACACAAAGGTCACGACATAGATACGAACCTGTGAGTGTGTGTATAACTGTGTGTGTATAACTGTGACTATGTTGTAATAGTAGCAATCGCTCAAAACGTGTGATCTCCTCCCTTGACTCCAATAACACATTTCTGAATTCTCTGTAATTGTAGAACAGACAGCAGCAAGTTCAGCAAATGAACACCTTCACATCAACGTTAGAAACAAGAGGAGATTGCTGTCTAGAGAGAGGATAATTTCATTAAAGTGTAATGGGCTTTGTCTTAATTCAGTCATACATTTCATAATGTGCATACATTTCTAGAACCAGTGAGCTCCCCGTTTGTATGGAAAAAAGAGACCCAGCCTGTTTCATTGAAATTGGCAAATAATCCGAGGCAGGCACCGACCCTGCCGATGCAAACAAAGGACAGCAGCCCCTGTTTTATCTAAGATGAAAAGGAGCAGCGTGGGGGACGTTAGACGTCAGGACAGAATCAAAAAATCAATCAATCACTGTGTGCTTATCAGCAGCCGCTCCAGCAGTCACCGACAAACCGCCGCTTTCCTCTGCCGAGAAAAAGCAGCATAATGCTGCTTCATCCCTTTACTGCAAGCACTTGAACCCACAGCACGGTTTATCTGGAACATGTATTGCTTCTGCTCTTCAACCCTTAGAAATCTGTTTGATTTACACTATATGTTTAAACACTAGTTACATGCATCATTTTACATAATTACATCATTAAATTGTAGTTTACATTCTACATCAACAGGTTGGAACCCGGTACTTCTGACATTTTCCATTCTTACTGAAATGTCACCTCTTTCACTTACAGTATAAACATAAATTGGGCCTCACCTAAAGGTTTAAAGTATGATTTTTAAAGAATTTCAATAAGCTACAAGTGTAAAATATGATGGTGTTGCAGCCTTGTTTCGTTATCACGATGATAAATTCATTCTTTCTCTTTGTGGCTGTACATTAGCCAGTCATAGCCTGTCAAATGAAACATGAAAAATCAGATCTGACAGAGCAGCGGGTATAAAAGTGGAATACATATGAAGCATGACGTTTTTGAAGCACAAATTTGTTTAAAAAAACAGGGTTTATTTACAGAGGAAGGCAGATGCGGCCTCGACTCTGCTCGGCTCAAGAGCTCAGTGTGTTGACAGAGATAGACTTGTTGGTCTAAACTTGCATAAGCGTTAAATCACACTACATTAATGGCTCCTGCTGCCAGCCGCCACTGCTGCTGCAGTTTAAGTGCAGTTGAACAGCTCCCCATGCCCAAAACTCAGTCACATCAACGTGACACTCGAACTTGAATGACATTTGTTTTCAAGAAATCACACAGTTCCTAACAGAAATATGGGTTCATGCTATTAATACGCAAGCAAAGCGTGACAGCCTTGCAGAGAAATTACTGTAAATGAGATCAAAAAAGCTCAGTTAATGAATCTAAGCTAGGATTAGATGACAAAATCACACCATGAAGTCCCACCATGTTGAAGGCTTTCTCTTTTCCTTTTTCTGTTTTTTTTTTTTTTTTTTTTTCTGGTGCCTATATGAGGGAAGCGTGCAGCGTCTCCAGTTTCAGCAGTCGATGGGACATTTTCCTGATGACATTTCTCCACAATGCTCCCTGACATGTGCGTCAACAACTGGCACACAGCGCCACTGAAGGTCAGGGATAATGGGGGAAAAGGCCAGGGAAATATTAGAGCGCATAAAATCAGAGGGGGGCTCAGGCTCGCCAGCAACTGTCACTTGTAACTCAAGTGTATTTGAAAGGCCACGGCGGTGGGGCAGTTCTTGTGGGGCTGAAGGCTTGTCTGACTGTACGGCTGAGTCTGGCTCTATCCTAGTCTGCTCGAAAGGAGAGTGAAAACCACATTTTTGGCACCCGTCACCGCAAGGGGTAAGTAAGAGAGCTGTGTGTTGGCAGCCTGTTATAGTGTTCAGAAGTGTAAGGAAATGGGAGAGTCCTGTTCATGTGGACTGAGTTGAGTTGGAGAGAGACAGGCCCGTATAAGTGTGTGTGAGACGCCTGGGAGAACTATGGGTGAAACAGCTCTATAAAAATAAGCTGATTTCTAAGTCTGAATATGAGTAAGACTGGTGTAGGAGAAAACATGTATTGAGAGGTCTGTAATAAATGGCTGTATAACAGATACCTCTGCTTCTGCAATCTGATTCGTTGAACTATGTTAAATGAGACAGGTCTATTAGAATGGGTAAGTGATACAGGCCTATCCGTTTGAGTGGGTAATACTGGGTGAGTAAGATGGGTCTATAATACTGTGTGTGAGACAGGTCTATAATACTGTGTGAGCGAGACAGGTCTATAATACTTTTTTGAGTGTGACAGGTCTATAATACTGGGTAAGTGAGACAGGTCTATAATACTGTGTGTGTGAGACAGGTCTATAATACTGTGTGTGTGAGACAGGTCTATAATACTGTGTGTGTGAGACAGGTCTATAATACTATTTGTGTGTGAGACAGGTCTATAATACAGAGTGAGTGAGACAGGTCTATAATACTGTGTGTGAGTCAGGTCTAAAATACTGTGTGTGTGAGACAGGTCTATAATACCGTGTGTGTGAGACAGGTCTATAATACCGTGTGTGTGAGAAAGGTCTATAATACCATGTGTGTGAGACAGGTCTATAATACTATGTGTGTGTGAGACAGGTCTATAATACCGAGTGAGTGAGACAGGTCTATAATATTATGTATGTGTGAGACGGGTCTATAATACAGAGTGAGTGAGACAGGTCTATAATAACGTGTGAGTGGGACAGGTCTATAATACTTGGTGAGTTAGACGGGTCTGTAATACTGGATGATGTGAAGTCTATAACACAGGTTAAGTAAGTCTATAAATCAGGGTGAGTGAGACAGGTGTAAAATACTTGGTGAGTAAGTGAGACAGGTCTATTAGATTGAATATTAGTGCGACAGAGCTGTTAGAGTGAATGTGTGTGATACAGGTCTATTCGAATGATTGAGAGTGAGACAGGTCTATAAAGAAAAGAGCACTGAATTTACTGCTAAAAGTCAGTAAATGTAAAAACCTAAAGAACTGTATTCACATCATTTATTTTACTCATGTCGAAAAAAACGTCAGAACCAAGTGGAAATGCATTCCTTTTGTCAGTGTAGGTAAGTGAGGCAGGTCTACAAGTTCGACTCTCGGGGAGGCTGGTCAATAAGAATGAACGTGAATGAAACAAATCTATGAAAGCTTTCCCACACTATCACTGCACACAGCCAATCCCTGATCAGGCGGGTAAGAATTGCGCAACAGGAGGAAGATGGGGTGTGTATGTGTGTGCACGATGGGCTGTGGCAGTTGATTCACTCAAACCACACCAGCGCAGGCCCCTTCCTCAGGCCAACGGCCAGCCAGGTGCCCCAGCGGCCTGGGAGAGGGACTGCAGGCCTGCTTCTCACAGGAAACTGAGGTTAGGACACAACAGACACATTACGCCAAGAGCCCGATACATCTTCCACACCGACGTCCGCCCCAGAAAGCAGGATTAGATAACAGCGAGAGCGCAGAGGGGAGATACCGCAAGACAGGAGAGTGAGAGCGAGAGAACAACATGTCAATTTGAAGCTTGCTGTGGCAAGAGTGTCGGTGTTACTGGTAATGTGAAGTTTCTGCTGCTGCTGCAACAGCTTCCTCAGGTGGAGCATTAGCTTTAAGCAGCCGTCATTAAACTCATCGTGATTCATTAACCAGCAGCTGTTCCTCATTAGCCCACACACTCAGGGTGTACTCACACACACACACACACACACACACACACACACACACACACACTGTAGACTGTTATACATATTGCATGAACATACTGCTTAAACATGCACACAAACTTAGAAAATATGCACAATAAGATACCCATACATACCCTCATACCCTGATATAGTAGATCTGGAAAATATTCACTTTTTGCACATTTTGTTATGTTACAGTCTTGATTCAAAAATATAACATATTCACAGCCTTTGCTCAATACATTGTTGAAGCACCTTTGGCAGCAATTATAGCCTCAAGTGTTTTTGAGCAAGATGCTACAAGATTTGCACACCTGTTTTGCGAAGCTTGCCCCATTCTTCTTTGCAGAACCTCTCAAGCTCCATCAAATGGATGGGGATCATTGGTGCAGAGACATCTTTTCTGTCTCCAGAGATGTTCAATCAGGTTCAATTGACAGAGTTGTCCCAAAACCACTTTGTTGTCTTGGCTGTGTGCTTTGGGTCATTGTCCAGTTGGAAGAAAAACCTTAATCCGAATCTGAGGTCCAGAGTGCTCTGGAGCAAGTTATCATCAAGGATGTCTCTGTAGATGTCACTGCAGTCATCTTTCCCTCAACCCTGACTACTCTCCCAGTTCCTGCTGCAGTAAAATGTCCCCACAGCATGATGCTGCCACCACCATGCTTCACTGTAGGAATGGTATTGGATAGTTGATGAGCAGTGCCTGGTTTATGTTACATATGATGTTTGGCATTAAGTGCCAAAAGTTAAATATTCTCGTGGTCATGAGAGTCCTTTAGGTGCATTTTGGCTGTCATGGGCCTTTTACGGAGGCTTCCATCTGGCCACTCTACCATACAGGCTTGATTGGTGGAGTGCTGCAGAAATGGTTGTCCTTCCATAATGTTTTCCTCTCTCCACAAAGCAATGTTGTAGCTCTGTCAGAGTGACCATTGAGTTCTTGGTCACCTCCCTGACTAAGGCCCTCCTATTAATTATCACTCATTTTGGCCGGGTGGCCAGCTCTATGAAGAGTCCTGATGGTTCCAAATTTCTGGTGGTTCCAGATGATTGAGGCCACTGTGTTCATTGGGACCTTCAATGCAGCAAAAATCTTTCTGTATCCTTCTCCAGAACTGTGTCTAGATACAATCCTGTTTCAGAGGTCTACAGATACTTCCTTAGACTTCATGGCTTGGTTTTGCTCTAACATGCACTGTCTACTATGTGACCTTAAATAAACAGAGGTGTGTCTTTCCAAATCATGTTGAATCAAATGAATTTACCACAGGTGTCCAATCAAGCTGTAGAAACCTCAGAAGGATGATCAATGGAAACAAGATGCACCTGAGCCCAATTTAATACTCAATACTTTATAGAAACTTTTATATTAACAATATATATATTGTTTTATATATATAACAATATATAATAAATATATTAACAAAAAGTTCAACAACCTGTTCTCATCTTCTCATTGTGAGGTATTATGTGTAGGATTTTGACAGAAAGAAATGAATTTAATCCATTTTGGAATGAGGCTGTAACATAAAATGCTCACAAAGTGATGCACTGTACATGCAGATACACACAGGGGTAGGAATGATGTACAGTAATATATGGCTGCACACCCACAAACCTACACACACCCACGATCTTTGCTATTTGCTTCTGTCACAGCGCTCCCCATAAAGCAGGCCTTTTACTCTCTGCACACTCTCTATAATATGGCCATCACCATTAAAGCTGTCAGGGTATAAGCACTGTGTTACCACACACACACACACACACACACACTGGCCATGGGCCTCTCGTCCCTTCTAGCACCCCCACTACCACCCCCAGTGTCCTGCCCTGTCCTGTCCAGCACCTCCCACTGTCCCACATTGTCTAAGGTGAGCTTGTGGCACTGTGGGAGAGCTGTGGGGGAACCAAGATCAACCACTACAATTTACAAGTGCAAGGTCTGGGTTCCCAGCAGTGAGAAGGTGAATATTTCACATCCCCTGTGAGGGAACATCCCCTTCTAAATAAACAGCTGACCAAAAGAGGCCGAAGGTCAACCGTTGTTGTCGGAGAAGGCTTTTTTGTGTGTGGTGAGGACTGATTATTGTGAAAAGAATACGTTTTTTGGCCATTTGTAGCCAATATCTTGTGCAGTAGTACTGTGTGGTCCAATAAACACAGGCCCTAAAGGAACGTTATTTTGTTCCATTGTGTGCCTGTTTATGGATGGTACAGCAATAAAGCTCTTCTTAACGCTTGAAAATAAAACAGGTGAGTTTGAGCACTGAAGTCTGCCTGGAATGCAAACAAAATACATACTCTACCTCTCTGCATCTTTATGAGCCTGTTTTTTGGATGGTTATTCTTTCTTTTTAACACACTAGTCAGAACTATCAGTGCGGATAATGAGTGGAGTGTGCTGGAAGGCCAACATGTGCTGCATTTGGAAAACCAGACTGCTAAAAGTCCTCTTACATTTTCATAACCGTGTCTCAGATCAGACGAGATGAATCGCGCTGACAGCCTTTCGTCAAGCACGGAAAAAAAAACTGCCGTGCAATTTCATTTAATTCCAGCAGATCAACCCTTGTCAAACCCCTCTGTGTCTGTCAACCAGCTGACTGCACCTAACCCTCCCCACCACCATCGCCACCATCCACCACCACCCAAAGCCATTTCTGATGTATTTACCACATTAGTATGAGTCTTTCTCACTGTCATTTACATGCTGTCCTGGGACTCCCCCAAAGGACCCCTGAGGGGGAGTGATCTGGCTTCTCTTTCCCTGCAGTGACAGTTTTTTGTCCCCTGTTACATAAAAACAGTCCCAAAAAGAACAGGGGAAAAAAGAGCAGGGCACAGCCGAGGGTTCCCTCTTGCGAGATGGAGATTGCCAATGCCAGCTTCAATATGACGAGTGCCAGCATTATGAAGACAGACACAAGCCGGGATGGGCGGGGTGACCTTTTCCAAATGTCACATGTCATCAGAGTTTTATGTCACTCCTCCAAACAATATGTCAGGGGCATAAAAAATCATTACACCCAAGAATTATGTTATACAGGGCAAAAATAATAATTAAGATTATATTATTCAAAGCCGTATCGTAGGGCTTTGTGGGGAAATTTATGGTCGCCTTGAGAATAATGGGTGAGAAAGTTGTTGTTTTTTTTTCTTCCTGAACATGAACTGGATCAGATATTGCGTTCGATTCCACTGAGTTCCACAGCTCATATCAGTTTGCGTCAGCGTCCATCCTCTGTTCACAAACACAAAACATCACTGTACCATGAGCTTTGATACAAAGGCACTCATAATACTCTGGCATGCTTGTCAAAGTCAAAGGTAAGGCTGCTCTTTCTTCCAGAGCTCGGAGTGGCTCAGTATTTCCTGCATGTCCTTGGCTCTGCTGAGCCCTGTGGAGATATGTGCCTAAGCCAATGGCGTCAAGCTCACAAGAGATACCACCCATATTCCTAATCACATTATTGATCACCCAATAGAGCTGTTGTCTGGAGATAAGGCAGCACAGAGAGAGGGGTGTAGCGTCAATGCTTATGATGTTTCATAGCTCGGAGGTGAAGGGCGACGTGGATGGTATTAACCCTTAAATGGCAGGCTTATTATTCAGTTATTAATCTAAAATTGAATTATTCTGCAACTTTAAGCTGCTGTGAGCTTTAGTGAAACCAGATATTTGCTGTTAGCATCTCAATACAGAGTATGTGTGAAAAGGCAGGTGCATACTTTGATCAGACTTAGAGCTGTAGAGCTGGGACGTGCACTCTATTGGTAAGAATGAGCTTACTAGCTAGATACCAACTCAGCATCTCATCAATCATTAATTACAAAAGCTTTGTGAAGAGGAAACGTAATTGTACTGTACATGTGTAAAATGACAACACGGTATAATGACAACAAAGACTTAATTTACTTGTAAGTACATGTAATCAGTTAACAGTTTATTAACTTTACAGTGGAGTGAGCCATTACACCAGTCATAAAGAGTTGATGTCCAGATCACCATGTTAACATTTTAGTAACTTAAAGCACTTTAATAACTCAACTTATTTCAGCTGTGGTAATATTGATCAGAACACAATTAATAGGTAACTAACTAACCAATCCTAAACAGTAAAGGAGCAATATTTACATAAGAATGACCTCATTAGCTAACTAACCAATCGTAAATAGTAAAAGTGCATTATTCTGATGAGTGAGCTTCATCTTAAGATGAATGATGAGTTTGCAGATGAGGAGCTATGGTGGCTTAGGTGACTCTCCCACACTGCCAGTCACTGCGTGGGTGTTGTGTTAAAAAGACACCAGGAGGATATTTGAACGTGGCTGCTCATGTTAACTCAGGTGTAACAGTTCCTTACCTCAGCAATATTAGAGCGGTCAATAGAGACGGACTTGTCCAATCAGCACTATGCGGCACCAAGGTCGGAGGTCAGAATGATGTCATACATCCTGACAACACAATAAAGATTGTGTCTGAGTGAGCCTTCAGTGTCCTGCTCTCTCTCTTTCAGTCTCTCTCTCTCTCTCTCTCTCTCTCTCTCTCTCTCTCTTGCTCTCTCTCTCTCTCTCTCTCTCTCTCTCTCTCTCTCAGTCTCTCTATCTCAGTCTCTCTCGCTTACTCTCAGAGATGGTGTAATGGGCTCTTGTCTTTGTGAGGCCCCTTACAAAAGGCTGCCTTCTTTCAATCTGGCACCGGGTGATAAAGCACTCCGTGAAATCTTTATTGCTTTAATAAACAAGAAAGGGTGATTAATGTTGGTCTTCTCCTTTAGTATTTCAAATAAATTATGACAGCTTTATATCACGGTCAAAGCAGCCAAATCCCCCCATGAAACCCCGTCCGAGGAGGATAGATAGCCCAGCACATACACACACGGAAATTAGCCAAACAAAGGCTGCACTGTTTCTCAACATTCAGCTCAAAATCCACTCCTTTCACTTTTCCCTGACATTTCAGATCGAGTCTTTTTTCCCTTTCTTTCTTTTGATTGTTATGAGATTGTTTCCCCAGCGCTTTGTCTGTCTCTGCCAAGCAAGCGAATATGAGAGGCCTTGTAAAGCAGCACTTAAAAATATTGTGTGTGACTCAAAAAACGCTGGTGAACGAAAATGGGGAGAGATCTTTGGCCCAGTATGTGTTGAATGAAAAAGAACCTGTGGGGTTCTGGGCCCTCGGTTCTGACTCACACGTATTAAATGGATGAGACATGTGTCAGTTTGCAATGTTACAGTGAAGACGATGGTAATAACCTGGCTATGACATTCCGTAGCAGGTCATTACTGAAACGGGATCTTGGGAGGAGGCATGCGTCCTATTCCCAAGGGACTTGCAAGGGACAGTGGACTTCTGAGTTTGAAAGGGGGTTTAGTGTGTAATATGGCATGAGTATGGAAAGAGGCGGGAAAATAAAAAGGGCAGCTGAGGTATTTCAGTAGAAAAAAATGAAATATATTCTGACAGGAACAACAGTTGTATTAGTGTATGCTTGTGTGTATGAATATGTATGTGTGTGTGTGTGTGTGTGTGTGTGTGTGTGTGTGAGTTCTCTGTTGTCCTGACCTGACAGACCCTTTCACCCACATGACACAAAGGCTTAGAGAGGCCAAGGAGGTGGCATGTCTGTTTTGCTACACTACCATTTGTACCCGTGTGTGTGTGTGTGTGTGTGTGTGTGTTTACTGCACCCTCACATCACTCTCAGACAAGCCCCTTGGGGCTAGACTAACCACTACCCAACACCACCTCCTCCCCAAACCTACGACCCCACCCAGCTTTTAATAGAACTCTAGTATGTTCCACAGCACTTTCCAAAGGCAGGAATTCAGTCATTTTGCTAAAATCAAACCAGATATGCGGGTGCGGCATGAAGGGCTCCCCGCTACGACTTCATTCATTGAAGTCTGCTTTTATAAGACACTACTTGGCAAGCGCAGAACACCAGGAGAGAGAGAGAGAGAGAGAAAGGTGGGGAGGGGGTGCGACTGTCTAACTGATCAGAATTGGAAATGGTGCTTGTAAGTGGGCGAAAGGTTGGGGTGTGTGTGGGAGAGTCTGCTAGCTGTTTCTTGTGAAGCAAGGGTGCTGTAATGTAAATTCAGCGGCAGTTACATCATGGCATGGCAGAAAGCGCGAGAGAGAGAGAGAGAGAGAGAGAGAGCGAGAGAGAGAGAGAGAGAGAGAGAGAGAGAGAGAGAGAGAGAGAGAAGGAAACAACTTAGGGCTCATGTGGTAGAGGACAGCTGGCACTAGGGTTTGTGGTAACTTGTGGTTACCTCACAATGGGAGGGGTAGAGGGGCTGCTGGACGTGCCATAGGGTAGTGGTTTACAATTTGGGTTGCAAACCGGGTCAACGCGTCAAATGTATCACAGTGTAAAACCGGCCTCAGCTCGGAAAGGGCTTGTTAATTAGCAGATCAACTGTATCAGGCTCAAGGAAAACATCGAAATTATGCAGGATGGGGGCATTTCAGGACCAGAAGTCACTGACATATGGTGACACCCGATCCACCTAACCACTTAAACCTCACAGTCACCAAATCTTGCTGTGGCCAATCCAGCAGAACAGTCTGCAATGCTGTCAGTCTGCTACCTTTTATGAGAGTTGAATACTTCTTTTTTATATGAAGAGCCTGTTAAACATTTCCTAGAAAAGGAGAAGCTCGACTTAAACTGCCTATTATATTTGTAGCCTTGGGAAAAGGCACGTGGCGCCATACCTGATAGCCTCAGCGGTGGCTGGGACGCCGAGTGCTTTACAAGCTCTTTACAATCTCCTTCTCCTCAGTCTCTTTCTTTAATCAATTATCACTCGTTGCGATAGAGCGAGTGGGGCCTCCTCCCTCACCGGGCCCTGCCAGCTTCACAAGGCCTGGCACTCTGGTAATGAGGCGGCTCCCTCTAGATCCAATGTGGCTGGCCAGGTGTGTGTGTGTGTGTGTGTGTGTGTGTAATGGAGCCCTAGGAGGCATGCCAAGTGTGCCAGTTCTAGAGCTAGCCAGGAGCAGAGAACTGAGAGCTGAAGTGAAACACAGCCTGCTGTTTATTGCAGCCCTCCCACAAACACACATTTGTTTTTATACCTTGTCAGAACATGGGGTCATACATATGCATTATATCATTTTACGTACATCAGTCTTTCAATGAGTTCTTTGAACTGTTCTTTTTCTAGGGAAGAATGAGTAACATTAAGCACCACCATGCTTAAGAGGTGGTATAGTGTTCATCTCCACTATATACCTCTGGTGATTGTGGCCAAAGAATTGAACGTTGTCTCATCTGACCATTAAACGTTCCTCTAGGCAATTCCTCTGGAAGTACTGACTTCATAATCTAGATGGGTGTAGGCATATTTTGGACCCTGTATGTATAATTTTGATCTTCAGAAATGTGTAAATTAAAAAAAAAACATATTCAATGTGTAAAGTCTATGGTTAATTTAAATATTAACTAATATATTGTTCAAACAGAATGAAAAACCATGTACATTTGGTTCTACACAGAAGTTTCACTATTGTTTCACTATTAAACTCATAGAACCTTTTATGCTTAAAGTGTATTTTTCCTACATAATCAGACCATTTCTGTACTAAATAATACGACAACGAAAAGCAAAATAAGAACAGACGAAAGGACAGAATGAGAACCAGCCTCTCCAAGTTCTGACAGATGCAGAAGCCCATCAGAGTCGCAAATGATCACCCCCTATATCTTCCACCCCATAAACCTACATCTACTCATTCATAACCCACATTCCAAATAAACTCAGCCTTTCCTCCAGGTTCCTTTCCTGCACTGCCAACCCCACTCCCGAATGTGCTCAATTAACTGAGTGAATACATTACACAGGGGGCTAATAGATTAGAATATCATATCCATACAATAATTCCATGAAAAAGTCAGGAGGGATCATCCCTCTTATTACTTGGGTGAGGAATTGGGGTTGGAGATGTTCAAACAGAAACGTTAATGTCACGTTACATGTAATTGTCCCCTTCTATTCTCCCCTCACTGAAATGCCTCTTTATTAATAGTAATTGAGAGAATGAATTATGAATGGAACGATTTTCTCCCCACACACACAGAAGTGAGGCATAATGATCGTGGTCCTTAATCATCATCCCCACTCTTCTCTCCAGCTAGTCTCTCTCTCTCCTCCCTCTCTTTCTCTCTCTCCGCTTTTCTCCATCTATCACGTCTCCCTGTCTGTTGATAACCCTGCTGTTCTTCTCAGTGGCCCCTGCGTGAAGTAGAGCAGTTCTCTTTAGAGTGTGAGCTATAGATGTTCCGATTTGTCAATATTGAAAGGTAAGACATCCTTTCAGCCCTATGTTGTGTTATTGTTTGACATCATTCTTTGAATCACGTGGGCTGAAGTTGGAAGAAGAAACTAAAGTACACCAATCAGGTGAAACATTAAAACCACATTAAATCCACTGTCAAGTGAATAACATCATCTAGTTACAATGGCACCCATCACAGACCACCTCTTGAAGTTAATATGTGGAAAGCAGGAATAAATGGCAGGAATAAGGATCTGAGACACTTTAACAAGAACCAAATTGTGATGGTTAAACAACCGAGTCATAACATCTCCAAAACATCAGTATTCAACTTCGTGGGGTGAGCCTAGTTTGCAGTGGTCAGTCCCTAGCAAACGTGGTCCAAGGAAATACAGTTGGTAAAAGGGTGATAGGCTCACCTCTCATTGTTGCAAACCATGGAGGCCCCAGCTCACAAATGACATAATCTGCCAGTTAACATGGAACATCTTCAGATGTCTTTTATTGATGCCAAGTATAACAGAATCCTGCACCTATAAGCTACTAAGTGTATACATCTTATTAACCAGGGGACAGCACTGTACTAAATGCAACATTTCAGATGTTCTCCTGTTCATATAATCATTTTCATCATGACATGAAAACTCAGAAGCTGATCCAGTGTTTCCTGTAGCTCCGAGTAATTGCGTAATAAGAGTGTAACTAGGGCCTGTTGGCAGGAGCTCTGAGGAGCCGCACACACACACAGACATACACACACACACACACATACACACACACACACACACACACACACACATATATTATATATATATATATATATATTTCCCTGCCTTTTGAAAAGATCGGCTTTCCACACCTATGATTCATGGCTGCGTTTGTTCAGCCTTACACGGCGAGCCCCAGGTCTGCTTTTTATTTTGAACATCAAACGGTTCACTTCATTAGGGCCCCCCCTTTTTTTAGCTGCATCTGAAGCATGTTTTCCGAAACAAAAGACAAGGAAGGGAGCGGCGGGGGAAAAAATCACGCAGTCTGCAACGGGTTTTATTGGGGGAAATAATGGGCAATTGAGGCTAGGTACTTAATAGGCAGAAGCCAGCGTAGCAATGCATCTGCTGTGGAGCAAGCCATTCACCAGAAAGGAACAGAGCTGTGTTTCTCCACGGGATGGACACACACCCGGAGCCAACCGTGTCAAAGGGGTGTGATGTCACGAGAAGGAGTGTAGGTTTGATGGACAGCGAGGGACAGACAACCTGGCGCAAGGGCATCTGCATATAAATGAAAAGGGAACAGACAGAAGGCAAAACATTCGACGATCAATAGTCCAATAACTAGTGCAGGAAGACTCCAATAACTGCATCAGTGAACACCGATGGCTATGTGGCGGGGGCGAAAAATGATACACAATCGGAAAAACTGGACTGACCATGCTAAGTGGATCAGAGCTCAGGCCTGCTTCCAAAAACAAACCATTTTTCAAGGGTCCGACAAAGCCGTTTGCATCGATTTCAGTACACCTCATGCTAAGGCTGCCGCTCATTATGACCTGTGGGATAATTCTAAAAGTTATTATGTGGCGGTCATTTGGGTGGGTGGTGGGGGGGCTCGGATTTGCCAATAAAAGAGGGGGAAACAGGGGGCATCCTTTGCAAATCAAATCAGTGTGGACAGGAGTGGACACAGGGTGGAGAGTGCTGACCTTACTGACCATTGGTCAGTATGGAACTGACCACAAGGGTCAATATTGATGCCCTACCACCACCACCCCCAACAGACACACTCCACATCACATTCACAGCCCAATCAATGTCGAATTATGGGTTATTTATTGAATAATCAAAAAGGTATTATCGCCATGGCCCTCATGGAGCCTGTCATGGGGCAGCCTATTTATCAGGCTGCTCTCAAAATTAGGGTAATCACTTATCATGTAAACAAGAGCCAGCAGCTGCCTGCCAGAGCAAGGCTATTACTCACAGCTACTTATCACACACCGTCTGCGTGTGGATGAGTGTGCGTTTGTGTGTGTGTGTGTGTGTGTGTGTGTGTGTGTGTGTGTGTGTGTGTATGTGTGAGACAGAGAGCGAGAGAGAGACAAGTGCAATCGAGGGTGAAAATATACATTTCCTACATTGCAAGGCGTCAAATACACATCTGTACCTGAGTAGTATACCAAGCAAACTAGTCTGCATGCACACACACACACACACACACACACACACACACACACACACACACACAAATGCACACACACATTTGAGTGCAGTGACATGACAGAGGTCAGAGAACCTTATTGCAGAAAGGTTGTGAAGGACAAAGGATGTGGCTATAAGCAGATTGAGTTTCTCTACCAGCTTCAGGCTGGACCATGCATGTGTCCTGGCCACACACCAACACACTACACACATTCTGACCCACAACATCACACACACGACACAAACAACCCTAACAAACCAGTCAAACATGAATTTTGCAGTTTAGCCTGTTTATATTTGAATGCGCATTATTATGTCTTATCAAAACAAGAGAAGGCTTTTTAATTGAATTAAATGTTAATATAATTTATTATGCAACTGGTGTTAATTAGGCTACACGATTATGTAATTATGTAGAAGGAACATTTACATAATACAAAATGAATGTATAGCAATGCTAGATTTCTTCAACAACTAAATTTCTAAGGGCTGACAAACAAGGGCAGTTTTTATACCCATTCTGGAAGGAAATATGAGCAGTGGGTTTTCCGTCACTGGGCGCACGGCTGGACTCTGCGGTTTTCCTGGTCTCCTCGGCCGCTCTTTAGAAATGAAATAAATGTCCATGCAGGCCATTCTTAAACAGTCCTATCAATCAAATGCACTTACATCTGCCGTAAATTCCAAACCAATCACAGGCCACTCTAATGCCTTGGCTGGAGCCGTGGCGGTGCGAAGGTAGATCTATAGCTGCGGTTGGCCGGTCAGCCAGCCAGCTCGAAAGCTTCCCCCATTTATGTTATTATCTATCACCATATTTTTGTCCCTCAAAAAGCATTAGAAAAGCTACCACTGCCTGCCTAACCAGATTAGGATTGGTTTATGCCTTGGCCACAAGGGAGGTCGAGTTACCGACAATAAGATCAAAAACAAGCCAATTCCTTTTCTATTCTCATTCAAAACAAACAAAAGGGGGCTAATAGGCCCAGCATCTGTGTCCGGAGCAGTGCCAGGTCGATATACGCGCTGATAGATGTGATGCTGCGCAATTGCTGGTTATTATAGCACTGAAAGAGCCTTGCTTGGTTTAAGTGGTCAGCGGCTCCCAAAGCCTCTGATCATATCTGGCTGTCTGAGATTATCGGCCATAAAGCAGAGCGGTGTTCACTTATCGCAAAGAAAGTCTCCACTTGAGAAATGCGCAGATAACAAATATTGCGTTATAGTAGTGGGTAGAACATATTGAACGTGCCATCCATTGCTCTGTTTTTACTGTAATTCAGTCAAAGGAAAAGCCAAACTTGGCAATTACCACATTCCATCAGCAACTGGATACACTATGGATCAGTGGTTCCCAGACCTGAACCGGAAGTACCTCAGAGTTAGGAAGACATTATAAATTGGCTTCCGAGAACCAGTGATAAAGGTTTTTGACATGTTGTGAAAAGCCATATTGATGTATTCAGGGCTGTGTTCTACGTGGTTGTAGGGAAGCTCAGAAAAGCATGAACCAATGTTTGCATTAATGCGAGTTGTGTTCTGACGGAGCTTCTGCCGGTGCTTATTGCAGTGATCCAGCCTGCCTCACTCTCCAGCTCCCAAGGCTCAGTTCTCTCCTATGGGAGCCATCACCTCCCTCCCTTTAGTGATTCAATTCCAAGCCGATGTCGTTCCCCGGACGTTTGAGCCCCGGGCTGTGGCCACACTGGCAGCAACCTTGTCCTAACCCCTCGCTCACGGGTGTTAATTGCATTAGGGCAGCGATGGAAGCCTTGTAAAGGGTCAGCTCTCAGGCAGCTCTTCAGAGGACCCCTCCTCCTCCTGTCCGGGATAAAGGACTCTCCTCACTCTCGTCCCCTCTCATTACACACCATTAGTCAACTCCTCGGATGGGCTGTGGGCTGGGGCGCTGCGCAGGTGTGACGGGCCGCTAACTCTGTTAGTGAACTTGTTAGTGAAGGGAGCACTCGTCCCCCTGTATCGATCGCTTGTGTGGCCTCACCTCTCCAAGGCCTTTGCCTTTCTGACCCTCCGACTGTATTTATTTACTCTGGAGGGGATACAGAGAGGGGGCCCTCAATTCAAGCTCTGATAATACCAACATGGATAGATAAGGTAGGGAGCTTTTATGGGCTACACCAAGAGACTTTGCACCCATGTCCCTGCCTTGACCAGTAGAGAACGTGTTAGGGTTGCAACTAACAAGTATGCTTTGAATCAATTCTTCAATTAATTGATCACTATTTTACTCATCTAACTATCATGTCTCCCTCAGTCCCTCTCCTTGTCCCATCTGTGCAACAAGTGACTCTTCCTTTAAATAAATCAATAACAAAACACATTTTAAAACACATCATTTTCAATGTCATCATCATCACCGATTTCTAGATCCACTTGGTCAATGATATCTGATTTCAGGATATCAAAAGAAGGCTTTGATGTAACACACTCAGGCAGATAGCCCCCCTTTATCAGAAACAAGCTACAAACAGTTTCATTACAGGTCTGATTTAACTTATGTGATTACATTTTTATGCAGGGGCCATGGTGTTGCAATTCATAATGGCACACCCCAACAATCTATGGTCTGGTGACGCAGGGAAACCTTGATTAAGTGCATTAATTGCTGCAGCTTGTAAATATGACCTACTGTAAATACATCCAGGGAGGAACCTTGGACCTCTCTTATGGGAGCCACATTAAGCCCAGTGTCCCCAAGGGATCAGGGCCAATAAATATCTTATCAGACTGGTTGCAACTGCACCCATGCCACACCACATCCCTGCTATTCCATTACTCTAAGAGGTGAGGCAGCTCTTTAAAGTCATAAAGAGTCCACCCCCCCCACACACATACACACACACACACTCCCCCTCTTCTTCCTTTCACCCTGTCTCTCCCCCCAGGGCTGGGGTAAGGACAGGCCGCAGGGTATGTTCGTCCGCAGGCCGCATGCTTCATGCTTCCTGGCCTCAGCCGACAAGGGCTGATGATGATGGAGGGGGAAAGGGGAGGGTGCGTCGCCTGTATAAACGTCCTCGTAAAAATGACAGCTAGACATATGTATGGATCCCCATTAAAATTTTACTACTAATCACCCGGCTGGCGGGTCCTGCTGCCTGCGTTGCTTGGGCTGTGGGCTCCCTGGTGGAGCTGCACCACAGAGACCGGCTCTAAATGAAGACATCAGTCGCATCCTTTCCCTGCATCCACCACCATCGTAAAAGACAGTCAACAACGGCTCGCTGGCGGCACCCCATAATGGGCTTTTTATTTCTCACTTGGTCATGGAGACTGGTGAAATTAAAGCCCAATTTTAGTGTTTGGGGGACATGAAACTCAAGGTCAAGAATATAAAGATAGAGAACCAGGTTTTGGGAAAGAGATGATCACGAGATATTCTGTAGGGGTGTCTTTTGTATAATGAATAAGGAAGGATAGGTTTCAGTTACTAAAGAAGATGATAAATATTGTCCAATTCATAGAATTTCTTATATTGATTTTCAAAAAAGGACTGAAAGACCCCCGTTTGTTCAATTTGCAGAACCGTACAAACAATTCAATTTGTAAGACTCTTGTCAGAACCAGTGAGATGGTTTTTAGGGACTAATTCTAAAAAACACACAGAGAAGCAGCCTTGATGTTTTGACCTTCTCGTTGCTCAGAACGTGAGGTTAACGCAAACAGGTAGTAGGGTGATGGACCTGGGGTCAAAGGTGACACATTGTTGTTTTTTGGAACAGCCGTCTGCAGGAGACGGAGGCCAGAGGTATTTGGTAATGAGAGGGAGGCCGACTCAGAATGCTCTGGATTGAGCTGTAAACATTTGACAGGTGTCAGATGGGGAAGTGCACCTGTGAAACCTCCACTACCATCTGCGCCTTGCCGGCACAGGAATTCAGACAGAATTAACTGTCTCCAAGAGCCAAACTCGAGCATGCCTGTTATGACTGAAACTGACACTTAAATTGGTCTCTTTGGAAACACACCATCTGATCAGAGTTAGCTTAATCTCAGCCAGCAGCTAACTATGCCAAGGCGTAAAGAAGCTGTCAAATTACAAGCGTTATGTTGCTAACAACCAGGATTAAGAGAGCAGAGGAAGGAGAAGGCACTTCTATGACTCATAGGGACTGAACAGCCGGTAAAATACCGTAGAATTTATTAGTATCTTTATCCAGCACGGCACCTCTATTCACCTAACAATGATGACTTAAATAAACGTACACTTTCAATCCGCTGGAGCAGTCCATCACCGTGAAAGGGAAGAAGAGGTAAAAGTCGGAGAAGGTACAAAGCAAGGCAAGACGGGTCAGATTGAGGAGATACCCTCTAAATGAACCCCTTTTATTAACCCCTCCCGCTGCCCCCCCATATTCAGAACACCTCTTCTCTCTCTATTACCTCCATGGCCGTTTCATTATCCAGCCTGAACTCTGCGTAACCCCCCCTTGGTCATTTTTTATGTCACTCAGGGTACAGGGTCCGTGATTTAAACGTGCAGTGCCCATAATTTGATTTCTTCATGGGGTGCGCCACTGAGGAGTGACGATGGCCATGTTGGGTGGGGGAGTGGTGGGTCTTCGGGGTCGCTTTGGTAAGCGATAGCAGAATGACTTGACGGGGCTAATAAAGTAATCAAGGCCTTCGTTACATGGTAATAATATTGCCCCTAAAACACTGATAACTATTACTTGGCCCAATGATTACCGAACATTAATAGCTTTCCAGTTTTTTTCCAACCCCTCCCCTTGTGTCTGTCGCCAGCTCAGCTGCCAATTAGCAGTTAGAGGAGCAAGCGACGGCACTGCTTCCAGCCACAGTGTTCAGAAAAGGACAGCAATTGTGCTGGAGCTAGTATCCGAAGTTCACAGGTCTGTAGCATTCCACACAGGCACATTAAGACCATAAATGATCCTAAATGGGTAGGTTCTTCAAATAGAGCTTTCAGTTCATTACACGTCTTTTCATGTTTCATATTTGATGTGGAAACATATAGTTTCTTAAATTATGTGTAGTTTGGAATTTAGTCTAATGATTTATGAAGCACAATGAAAGCAGTATTCAGGCTGACACGTTATGCGCATTACAGGACATTCTTAGCCTAACAGAGAAAGTCCTATCCATACTAATAGACAAAACGTTAAGTTGCTGGGCCAACGTAATTACCCAGCAGCAAAATTAATGCCAGTTTTCAATCTTTCCATCTTCCTGAGCCCTAGATCCTCACTGTGGAGACCTTTCTCTGCAGGGAGGGTTATTGAGCGGCTGTGCTGCCAGAGAGGTCTGATCAGTCAAGTGGCATCGATATGACCCGGCTTGTTTGCACCTGGAGAGGACATGGCCGTGGAGCGGAAATCAATGGGAATCACCTGAGTGGCACCTCGGCCACCTCCGTGATGGGGAGAGGGCCGAACAGAGCCAGAGAGGAGAAGGGAAAGCAGCTCCAGAGAAGTCTTCCTCCAGCTGGGAGGTGAAGGGCAAACAGGATACACAGCAGCTTCCCCTCATGTTGGAGAGATTAGCTATGGGTTCAGAGTCAGTGAAAAGTCTCATTCATGCCAAGCCATGATAAAAGTATGTGGGTGCTACAAACAGCAGTATTAGCCAACATCTGGTCAAAATGTCTGTCTATGTTGTATTCATTTTTATATACAACAAAAAGTCACTCTGTAATTTAGACAAAGAATGTATAAAATATTATCTGCCTTTTCATCTCAGATATGTGTATCTTAGACAAAGCCACGTATTCATGTGCATGTGTGTAAGTGTGTGTGTGTGTGTGTGTGTGTGCGCCCCATCTGTGGGTGCTTGTGTCTGTGACTGCAAAAGTGGTGGAGGCCTGGTGGCTGGTGCCAGTTTCTTACCATACAGAGGCTCCATCTGGAGAGCAGACATTGGGCACTGCTGCCAGTCCATTATGAGGGGGATTATAGCAGTGGTTGGGGGGTGGGTGGTGGGGGCAAAGTGTCTGCATTCCGACAGGTCGCTTTCCCTGCCACGGCTACTCTTTAAAAACGCTACATGCTGTAGCTCTATGCTTGGCCGTTGCCAACAAAGTAATAATTGCTAGCTTTTGCTTGGCAATGAATGGAAAGCCATTGGAATATTAGTAGAAAACGCATGGTTTGGACTAGAAAAAGAAAGGCAGTGTAATTCATATCCATACTAAAATGTGTATAAGCCTAAAGTTGTGGTGAAACATGTTAATAAAAGGGCCACTTACCTAAAAGCAGAGAGCCGTGATCAGAGCAGGAAACATAAATGGAAGAGAAAAAGAAAAGGCAAGTTAATACATGAGTTGAAACCATATTTAGTTTGTAAAAACATTTAAGCTAAATATGTGCTTCAGGTGGTAACTAACAGCAAACCGTTTGATGTGATCAACTAGCAATATTTTTATAATGGCTTAGTTATAAGTATATATATATATATATATAAACACACACACACATGATATTTCAAGTGATATCATGGATCAGGAGCATTTGTACTGATCCATTCATCATAACATTTGTCAGAAAGTGAATAATGTTAAGGCTTGATTTTATTACACTGTATTACATTTCAGTATGATTTCTGCATAGTATGTGGCATGGACATTGTACTGGAAGCCAGACAGTAAGATAATAAAATATCATATTGTAAAGTCGTTGACCGTGGGTACTGTTTGTAAGGATCACTCTTTTCCAGCCAATACAGAAAAAGAAGGACACAGAAAAAGATGGAAACCCATTTCTAGTCTATCACAGGCTGTGTATTGCAGCCAAAGGCCTAAACCCCTGTGTGACTGTAGTTAGTGAAGCTCTGTGTGTGTGTTCTCCGCTGTGTGTGACCGCACACTGCCTGCAGTTCATGTCTGTCCCCTCCCGTGCCCTTGTGCTGTGGTGTAAACACAGATTGTTAGGTTAGGGGTTAAAAGTGTTGTGCTTAGATTCTTTGACAGTAATCTAATTTCTGCTCTCTTGCGCATCTATATTTATTTGGTTTTGTCAACACTCAGGGCTCTTTTTTCTCCCTTTCGCCTTCAGCGTATTGATCCTCCTAATGGATTGGATCTGATTCCAGAGAGTCTAACATGCTTTTGTATCCTCTTATTTTCACCCGGGGAAATCGATCAGGCAGCTTGAAAATCAGCCAGGATCAGGTTTTAAGGGATCCACCGTAGTGGGAATGGCTGGAAAAGGGGGTTGGGGGGAGCGGAGAACTTTTAAACAGCAATCTTTCCTCCTTTAGCAGTGAGCAGTGTTTAGCTGTGGTGCTTTAGTTCATTTTAATTTCAGTCTCCTTGGAACTATAAGGTTCTATCTGACATTATTAATTTTTTTGTTATTTATGTATTATTATTATTATTATTATTATTATTATTATTATTATTATTATTATTCTGTGACAACTTAGTATGATGTGAGGAGTCACTATAACCTTTAGACCCCAATTTTGTGGAAAGCTTCCTGGTTTTCCTGATTTAACATACTTTTATTCTCCAGAAAATCATAAAAGTATTTATAGGAGAGAGTGAAACATGCCAGATATTGTTATATTCAAGAGAGTCTAGGCTAGACTTTAACTATTTACATGAATTAGACTAAGACTTGATCAAAAATGTACTTGTGCCTTCAATTTATTTTCCTTAAAAGGACTAAATAATACGTTATATCTCTGAAATCCTGTTGGAACGTGATCGAACAGAGTGTTTTTGAGCTGAAAATGCAATTTTGATGTGTTATTTGTAATGATCAGATTTACAAGGATATTAATAATAATAAGTTCTTCAACAAACTTGACAGTGGTCCAAATAAAATAAAAAAGAACCTACATTTCATGTATTATTTTTGTTCTTTATGTATCCAGCAGTATTATTCCTTCTCATGACTTTTATTCTGAAATGTGAACACTGTCTGAATAAAAAGAGCAAACAGCCCCTCCCTTTTCATTTTCGTGTATAACCCAATGTTTGGTCAGTGCCATCATTAGCCCCTCCCCTCTCACTGATCAGTCTGCATATGGTAAGAATTGTAGTTTTTCATATGAGTTTCAAATCTGTATGTCAATCTGATACTGAGATAAGCCTAAACAAATGGCATGTAACTAACCACAAAGTGCAGATCTTGGTTGCTAATAGGTTCTAAGATGCATTTTAGACTCTTTACCTAGAAAACAGAAAGTTTCTCCATACAGGGCAATGTTACTATACAGAGTTTAAGGCTCAATATCTCAAAATTGTTCAGAATGCAGATACAACCTTACAAATCCAAGGGGGCGACATACAGTATCTTACAGTATTTTCGGATTCTGGCCTTGTTCTTACCCTTCAGAAAATTTTAAAATGTGTTTCATATCTTTGCAGTCCCTTCATAATGCAAACTCCACAAAAAGTAACTATGAAATTATGTGTTATTCTTGTGTGAGTGTGTGTGCATAAACCAGTTTTTCCCAGTGTTATCCAAACACCTTTCTTTTCTGACACCACAGGCGATATAGACCTCCCTGTTGCTCCTGTTCCAGAGCAGTGTGAGCTAACCTAGGAAGTTCAACTAATCGATGTTGATATCCCCTTCCTGCTGAGGCAGCATCCTCTCTCCTCTCCTCACGAGCTGAACATTGATTAAGACTAGAATCCTTCGCTTTTTAGTATATTGGCAGTGTCACGGTCTTCATATTTTCAATGGGGTGTTTAGTGCTGCATTCATAGACTGTGGCAGTGGTATCCTTTCGACCTTCGTTAATGACAGGGGTAAATTGGACTTGCTACGCACTCCCTCACACACAGACACACACACACACACACAGACCCCTCACTGGTAGAGAGGTGTTAAATACGAGACGGGGCTAAATCAATGAGCAGGCTGGAACTGGTGTGTGGCAGTCACACTGGCGCATTGGAGCAGCGGTGTGAAAGCACTGAAACTCCCCTGAAACTCCCCCTGAAACCCGAGAGCATGGCCTGATCAGTTGGAAATGGGAAGATATCAATGGCTTCTCAGCTCCTTCACACAGCTGAGCAAATTGGAGGACTTGTCAGGAGTCATAACATGGGGGGCCAAGAAGGGGAGAGGAGAGCACCAAAGACTGAAGACTATCCACTGGGGATGAGCATTTTAACCGTTTATCCCCCTTAAACATCCACACTTTTCAAACACTGGTCGAATATGCCAGCGAGAAAATCTGAAGGAAAACATGGCGTTTGTAGGTGATCCATCGCTGAGTGTGTTTGTTAGCTGGTTTACTTACTTATTTTTTGGTTTCAAATGGGAAGACAACATGAACAACCACCACAATCACCATGAAAACCACCTCCATCGAGCAACAGGACTGGGCATAAAGCCGATGTCAGGCTGGTTAGAGAGAGAAAACCCAGGCAACCCATCTCAGGCCTTCAGGTTCCCATGGGGTGTATGAAGAAAGGCACGTGGGAAGTCCTGCTTCCTCACAGTTCTGGCTAACACATACATGGAGGGGCAAGAGGAAGGACAGGCTCTTAAAACAGCTTCTATTCCTACACGTGTGGGGTCCACGCATAACTTACAACACCTCTGAGGGCCTGAAAGCCCTTTATGTAGGTGCTGCCACTCATGCTCATTTGCAGCGATGCAGTCTCGTTTTTTGCCCTTACTGATCTGCATATATGCAGAGGTTTTGAAGAAAAGAGAAATGTTCTTATATATAATATATATAATGTAGTAGATGCTTATTTAGAGCATCAATAAGGTTCCTCAAATTCCCTCAGAGTGAAGGGATGCTGGTCTCAAACAGCTCAATATGTGACTGCTGGAGGCCAACGACGTAACCAATCACAAGGCAGAGCATTAATGCGACCTTGACCACTGGCCTTCTGACTTTACTAGATAAAACATGTGTCCGTCCAAGACTCACACAGTCTGGGACGAACCAGAACCAGAGCTCTGAGCTTCTTACTGTTTGTGTTAGCACTTTATGAAAGGTCAGCTGTGATAACACAGAGCATACTGTAGATCACATAGCCCTTTACATTTCTTAAGCCCAAAACATTCATTAAGGCTCATCTTCCATGATCATCTGCTACCATTATGGTTTCTTTTGTGTGCTGACAGTTGATGCTTGATGTAATATTAACTTTTATTTCTATCGCCGTAGGTGCAGGCGATATGACAATTTTTTTAAATAGAATTAAATCCCACATAAATAATAACCTGTGTAGCAGCAGTGATATTATAAATATGGTCATTCTTTGTATCTTGCATAAAAAGAATTCAATATATTAATATTTGTGATTTATTACCCACCCCTATGCCGCCCTTCAGGAAAGTGTCAACTTGTTTTCTTTCTTTCATCTCTTTTCCCTCATTATATATCCACCTCTCCAAATATACCCAAACATACACACCTGCTTTTCAAATTCCCTCATGTCTGAAAGTAAAAGAGTGCAAACAATTGGTACAGGTGCACCCCCTTACCCCCAGCCTGCTGCTTTGAAGACCATAGCGGATAAGAGGAGATGAAACAGCCTCTTTTCCTCTTTCCCCCCCAACCTGCAGATCAGATCCTATCAGCCACACCATGACATTTAACAGTAGCCATCCAAAAGCATGCTCTCACCACGGTGAGGGTTATAATACCACAGTCTGGTCTGGGTGTTACCCAGAGGAATGCTCCCACCCCAGAGACAACGGCACCAAAGGATGAGACTGATCTACCAGCCCAAACAGCTGCTTTAAAGAGCAGATACGCATCTTTAAGTCAGTCTGATCTAATAGATATCACCTGATTCTGTGATTTGAAAGAAAAACAGCTTTGAAACCCACCAGCTTTTCCTCCTCCTCTGGCGGCAGGTTGGGAGAGGTAGCGAGAAGTTTGAGTGTGTGATTTGACCCTTTCTCTGTTCTCTGTTTCATGGGAGATAATGAATTATTGAATATTTGAAAAGCGACAGAAATGCGGATGATTCGAGGGGGAAGAATGAACTCATACATGTTTTAATGTGATGTGCATTTAGGGTGATGGCTTTCCAGACACAGATCTTTGTGCGGGTGTGAAATCAAATCCTTAAATCTTGCAACTGCTTCCGTGCATCACACCCACACACACACACACACACACACACACACACACACACACACACTCACACACACACACACACACGTGTACAATCAAGTACACACAAACTCCTCACATACACACACACACACATGCAAAAAAAGTCCTCCTCACAGATTTATCACCCAAGCCCCTGCTCCCGTCGGCATCACAGTGGCTGATTTTCTCATTTCATAGGCCACCGAGGTAGAACAGGCATGTGCTTGTTCAAATCCAACCAGCAAGACGCACCGGTCTCACCACACAGCTTTCTCTTTAGCAGCTTAACAGATGCCAAGCAGAAGGGCAGCGGGTGGGTGGGGAGGTGGTGGGTGGTTCGAAGGGTGGAGAGAGAAAGGCAGAAAGAGAGAGAGAGAGAGAAGGGGTGGGGGGCACAGCCATCAAGTGCGAGCCCTCAAATCTTTCTCTCTCACACACACACACACACACACATGCACGCACACACACACACGGCAGGCCCAGACTGGGAGAAATGAGCTTCCCTCAGCCGTGCGCTCTAACGACCATGACTGAGAGGAGAGCATTTTTTTATTTATCATGCCAAAGCTTGTGCTTCTAAATGATAGTGCCCCTTTTTTCAGCCTGCGCCAAGCGGCGCACAGCCACTCTCCAAATATAGAGATCATGTTTGTATTGTTTGACACCGAGGCCTGATGGAGTGGTTATTCTGCTCCTGCCGACACGGCTACACCCCCCCACCACAGTCCTCACCATCAACACACACACACATACACACACACACACACACACACACACACTCCCCCTGCCTGGTTCAGACTAGCAAAGCACACACACATGCAACAGCATCAGGGCCACAGACTGGGCAAGGCAGGCTATTAGGCAGAGTAGGGAACCACATGAAAAACATCTGCTGCGGAGTAGGGGAGCACCGCGCCACTCTTCAGGAGGTGTGTGTGGGTGCGCATGTGTGTGTGTGTGTGTGTGTCGATGCACGTGTGCGCACATGTAACGGTGATGCTGTTTATGTGCACCAGACTGCTAAAAACAGTGTTTTTTCAGGGGTGTAGAGCAGCAGAGGGAAGTTTAATTGCAGCCCCTTTTTAAACGATGCCGGCTCACGGATGTAATGGTCTGAGCAAGATGTGGTTGAGGCGGTACCATTTAACAATAGCGGCTTGTTAGTTGTGAGCAAACTAGCTATGATGCACTCACAGTGGGAGCCCACCAGGGAATAATGATGCACAATAGTCTCGTTTCAGACTCCAAACGAGCTATGACTACCTTGTCCAGCCATGCAAATGACAATTTACAACTACAGGCAATGCACTTATTGACATTAACATGCTGTTTGGAGCAGGGACAGGCTATATGAATATGGAAGGTTGTGAAAAAATCATGGTCCTGTGGCGTGTTTAGAATGAGCATCAATATTATGAGCACACTTAAGAATTATTCATGTCCAGTCAATGCTTTATAACAAACCATTGGGGTTAATCTGGGTACTTGAGGCCTACGAGTCACCCACCTGTGGAGATCAAACACAAAATGCTGGGAAAAGAGCATAATGTAATGACCACACAACAAAATTAGAATAGTGAGCACTGGTGACATCAGAACTTCTGAGTCTCCAGTGTGGACAGATATTGATGGGGCCCTGGAAACAGGGTGATTGGTACACACTCGCAAAAAACTTGCACACATGTTGAGTGTGTTTAAAGCAATCTGCACTGCAAAGTCTGAGACATGGAGGTAAACAGGCCCAGGGAATGGCCTACGCCTCTTTTTCTCGCAACCTTGGTGGTTTGCGGTAAAAAGTGAGCGAGGGAATAGCTCCCTTTGATGGGATGCCAGATGGAGTAGCAGTGGATAAACAGAGAGGAGCCAGGAAAATATACAAGGCCTGTGGAAAGGCCTGGGTCTCGTCTGAGGAGTCGGCCCATAAGAAGAGCACTCGGTTAGGCTTGAGTTCACCTGCGCCCGGCCCTACAGTGCCACCCGGAGCCCTGGCGGCCTAGGCCATGCTGGGACTGTTATTCTAACATGGTGAACACATGGGAGAGTGCTGAGGCCATTTATTTAACTCCAGCCCTCCAACTGATTCCCATATGCCACCATGGAGCAGACAGAACCAAGACGACGCCGCTGTAGCACACAAACAAGTTGAGCTTTGTTTTTATCTCCACTCCACTTCTTGTACGGAATCTAATTTTAGCCTCAAGTCATGAAAATGTGTTACAACTCAGCAGGTTAGCTGTATGTAGCACATCTTAATGAGTTACTACAGCTCAGGAAAGCAGTGCTTCCACCCCTCCTGACCTGATCTCCTCCACTACCCACACCAGCAGGGAGACAAAGCACTGTGAATGAAACAGACTGGTCAAATCCACTGGACGCTGTCGGCTCCTGTGTCACTGTTGTAATGGCTGTTTGCGCTGCAACAGACGGACGCGCTCTGGGCGCCTGGCACCTCGGCTCCTGCCCACACCGCACATGCCGGCCTATTGTACTTGGCAACCTTGTTCCCACAAAAACAGATCACAATGCGCTGGCTCCCTCTGGCCAGCGCCATGTTTGCACTGGGAGCAGCTGTCATGGAAATGGCCCCATAAGCTCTTCCTAATTACCTAACATGCTCCGGGTCTGAACAGAGGCCCGTTTAGCAACCCCCACAAACCCACTGCTCCCCACACTGCCAGGCCTCCACTGGGCAAACAAGTAGTGAGGTAGAGGGGGGCCTACTCATAGGGAGAGATACAGAATGCAGAGGATGGCTGAGTCGGGCGGGGGTGCAACTTGGATTTTGCACAGCCAAGTCGTGCCCCACCTGCCCCCTCCCAGCTCCTTGGGTCAGTGCAATACTACTCTGGATAATATATCTGGCTGCCTGTCCCCTTGGAAACTGAGCCAGACCTCACACACAACACTCCAGGGGTAGCCAGCCCTTTTCTGTCCCCCCACACCCCCTACCCGTACCACCACCTGGCCCCCTCGGCCAGCCTCTTAAAAAAAGAGCCTCATCGCTCAGCTAGCAGTCCATTGTTCAGCTCATGAAGTGACTGCCGGCCAATTAGCAAGTTAACAAGTTAAGAGGCGGACTCTGTCAAATGCAGAGCTTTTTCACCCCAGGGTCGTTCATGGGGGATCTTTTTTCCCATTCTGAGAGGGGGCAGCTTCATAAAATGGCTGCTGAAGGGCTTCAGAGCCTAACACCGCCTTGCAATTCTTTCTTTTTTTCTGAAGATTTTAAAGCCCATTTTGTTCTCGTTCTACTCTACCACTCGACTTATAAAAACTAAATTCAAACACTCTTTTATAGGCTTTCAGAAATCAGATAATAATTACAGAGGCAAGATGCTTTGCCATTTTCTGTAGTTTGCAAGGTTTTTCGTAACCCAGTCAGCTTCTATAAAAAAGCAGAAACTCCCTTCCTGCGTATTAGCACTGCTTGTGTCCTTCTGTCTCCACCACTCAGCTACTGTGCCTGCCTGACCCGCGTAAAATTGCTACTTCACTTTTCCTCTCGATAAGCTGGACCGTTTCAATCTGAGACAAAGGCCCGACATATTTCCCCTTTAAACTGTGCAATTCACATTGTATTGCGGTGATTCACAATGCATTCTATGGCTCCCCCACATCCTTTCAATGTCAGGAGCCCCCTGACCCTCTCACGACACTTTGTGCTCTGCTCCCCCCCACCACCTCCCTGGAAAGACAAAGCCCCCAATTTGTCACGTCATGTCCAGCTGTTGACTGGGGAAGACCTCCTCGGCCAGTGAAAGGAGCACAAGCTGGGGGAGCCAAATGGCTTTTTCCCTTTTTCTGTGGGAATGTTTGCCCAAGGAAACAAAGCCTCTTCCCTGGGGGGAGGGTTGGGGACTCCCAGGGGGGTATGCACCCTGCCCCATAGGCTTTAACCCTTTTAGGGTAGCCGTCCACCTTGAAAAGGAGTACCATTGACTTGCATGCTGGCTGGCAGAATAGCATCATTAAGCTCCACTAACCTCACTGTGTGTGCCAGAGCACTGATAGCATGCTGCAGCTCAAGCACACAGATTTACTGCCGGGTCACTTTTTTTGTGCCCCCTCGTGGTAGGGATTGGCTGGGGAGAGAGTTCCGAATGGGATGGAGACAATGCCAAGGGGCAGTCTAACCAAGATGGGAGTGGGAGAGCTAGAAACCACCTAATGAAGACGTTATAATAAACTCCAACCTCCCCCAAAGCGATCTCCATAGGCTAGAGCAGAGTACGCTGATAGTCACTAATTGAGTAAAAAAATTGTGCTTGCTTGACCCTTCTTGACCACATGCACCTGCAACCAATTTGAGATGATTAAATGATATTCACAGAATATTTGTGATGATCCCTCAGACCCCGTGTCTGTAAACTGAATTTTGGGCATGTATGCAAATTCAGTGTCCCTGCATGGATATCCTAAGGGACATCTCAGGCCATCCATTAAGGCAAGACTGTTGTCTTCTTTGGGGGTTCAGGCCAACACCTATAATCACACCATCAAAGACACTCTCACCCTGAACATGACAGCGCTAAGCAAACCCCTCACTTTGCTCCAAAACAGTGGCATAGTGTGCCTCCCTCCTGTTCCTTCTGTCACATTGTGCTTTCAGAAGAAATAAGGTGGAGCGTTCCTCCACTGACTTTTAATGTGCTCCACAATTACAGCTGTCACAACACAAACCTCAGTGCACAGTGTGTTTCATTACAGCTCCCCCCTTTCTTTTTCGGAAGATGAAATATGGAAGCAAAGAACAAGCATTCTATCAGAAATACTACCTCTTGCAGAAAGAGACTTCATTGCTGGGGGGGGGGGGTCTCGTAAATTATTTGGGTGTGCAATAATATTTGCTTTATGAAACAAGCCCCCTGTGGTGTGTAGGCCCTGCTAAAGCATCCATTATGTCATATTCAAGCTGCAAGAGATGTTACTGCATTCCTGCTTCTGGAAAGCAGGTTCTGTGAATACACACTGATGAAACAAACTACAGAACCATGTCAAACTACAAAACGGTAAGATGGAGAGGCCATCTCCAAACACAAAAGCCCAAGCTTTCAACTCATCACCACTTTAGAACAGCAGTGGGAAATGCCATCTTGCACTTTGTGAGCTCCTGTGCTTCTGCAATCATTAACAGGTTGTACAGGCATCCCCTAGTAGTCAGCGTTTCCCACTTCCCTGAGGGCCGACAGGTAACGGGTTTGAATGACCAGTCAGAGACACAGCTCTCAGTCAGTGTCTAATCTTTCAATTATCATACAGTTTGACCACTCTACACCACATTACCTACACAAGGTCTGATCTCCCTACTGAGCAGTCAGGGTTTCTCCTCTATGCTATACTGCACAACCAGGGCCTGATCTCTATATGCCATGTGTCAAGAACATACAGCCAGGGTCTAATATCTCCATGCCAGGGCAATGCTTTCCAAGAACACCCTATGTTTCCATTCCATTTTTTTTTTCTTATTGAATCTTTTTGGACGAGCCCTCACTTAAGGCATGGTGAGCCAGAGTCTAATCTCCCCGTGCCACACTACTTAAAGTGTCCAACATCCTTACTCCACATTTACTGCCCAATCTCCCCATGCCCAAGCATACAGCCAGGATCTGATCCCCCTACAGAGCCTAAGCAGAAGCCTCAGACCCCTCTCCCTGAGCTTCATCTTAAGCCATCAATATGCCAGTAATCTCTCCCGCCAATACTCCAGCCTGCCTGGCTGTGAGAACAAAGAGAGGGGGCAGCCAAGGTGATATAGATCCTGCTGCTTTCTGTTCTTCTTAAGACAGGTCATGGGGAAAATCAGGCACCAGGGTCGTGCTTAAGAAAGGAACCTGATTCACACTGACAGTCTTGGATGCAGGTTCATGGGTCATCCTCTCCATTATGGAAGTCCCAGGATCCACTTTCATATAGGTGTATTGGCAGGTTATGATGCTCACAAGTGGTCAAATGGACTAGTCACTTCTGGCAGCACAACCTTTATAACATCCAAGCGAACAAATTCTTGCAGATTTCCTTTTTCTGAATTGTGGGATAAATCACGCAGAACACTTTGACTGTGTTATACATGCTCATTAAGGACCAGATCATTTTCTTTAAAAGGCTGTCTGGTCATGAGCTAAATAATAATAACTCATAAACAGGAGACCATAGACCATAATACCATATGCAAATGGCATCAGGATGAACACTAATCCACAGGAAGCAGTGGCGGATGGGGAAGAAGCTTTGACTAACTGGTCCAGGCACCAAAATGAGCAGGAGGCACCCAGAACCCCACTGGAGCACAGGGAGGTGAGCATCTTCTCGGCACTCCACTCTCTTCCCTCTGGAGCCCAAGGAGTCATAATCAGACTCTTGTAATACACTAGTACTTGTGTGGTCCCCTGGGCTCATTTGCATACTAATTACCGATTGCAAATGAAGGGGAGGTGATTGTGTTCCGCCTGCGTCGCCCTGGCGGCGGAATATTCCGGTGATCCCACTAAGGAGCTTATCAAGCACTGCGAGAAGAGCGAGGAGAAGGAGAGCCCCCAGATATACAGCCCCTCATTAGTATTACAATAAAGGACATGAAAGACACATAAAACATTATATACTGCCAAAGTGTTGTTTTCATACCAGTTAACACAGAACGTAATTTGATGCAATGGGTATCTAGCTGGAAAATCTATTACTGTGTGTGTGTGTGTGTGTGTGTGTGTGTGTGTGTGTGTGTGTGTGTGTGTGTGTGTGTGTGTGTGTGTGTGTGTGGGTGTGTGTGTGTGTGTGTGTGTGCATTAGGGGCTAGATAGCCACAGACTCATAACCTAACCCACACATATACCCACATATGCACTTGCACAGAAAAGCTCTGATGGGTTACCTGAATACCAGCTAACCCTGGACAGCAAATCATCATGTTATTCTGCACAGTTAGCTTGTCTAACAAGGCACACAGTCTCAGTCTCTCTGCCTTAACCTGCCACTCTCTTTCTCGCTCTGTTTCTCTCTGTGTGTCTGCCTCCCTCTGCTCTCTGTTTTCAGGTCTTTTGTCCAGCCAGCACCCGTCTGAGCGTAAAAGGGTGGCAACATGTGCATGGGTGTCATATCTGAGTCAAATGAAAAGAAAACCCAGGCAGTGAGAAGCAACGTGTCTGTTCAGCCATTCTGTACCACCTAGGCCCTCTGTCCGCCATCAAGGATCCCTTAAATGGGTCTGTTCCACAGCTGTGCTGACTTGCATTGATCTGGAGACTGCAGTTCAACTATGTTTATAAAACATGTCCTATCCAATACCACATGCTTTTTGGCATAAATAAATTCTGTTGGCTATATTCTGTATTAAAAAAAATCAAAGTAGTGTGTTTATTGTCTAAATTCTACTAAGATTCAAAATAATTTAAATAATAGAAACTAAGTAATAAGTTCTAAAATATGAATAAAATACCTCTAAAATTACTGCAAAATTAAACTAAATGCAGAGCACATTAACGCAGACCTATTGCAGAATGAGTCTGCATACATGTCCAAATTTGTATATACACCTCTCCTAATGAATGCATTCAGCTACTTTAGGTTACACCCATTGCTGATATAGATGTGCAAATGCACACAGCTTGTCTCATCTCTTTAGAGAAGTACTGACAATAGAATATAACTCTTTGAATCAGATAAACCTAATGCCAGGTATGGGCTAGAGAAATTTCAATGCCACCCAACATTTAACCGTGGAGCAGTGGAACTGTGTTTTCTGAAATTAGGCTGCTCCATTCAATACTTCACTAATTCTCTTGTCACTGAATACAATCAAATCCTCACAGCAGTGATCATAAATATAGTGGTAAGCCTTCCCTGGAAAGTAGAGACATCCCCTCCAACACACACAGGAGAGGGAAAAATATTGGATATTTTAATGTCTTTGATTTTGGGAGAAATTAATGAGCAGGTGTCCCAATACTTTTGTCCATATAGTTTAGGTTCAGACAGTGTAGCTGAATCTCCAGCCTGCAAACTCCAAGGTGGGCTAATATCTGTCTCATCTTCCCTGCTTTGGAGTGAAAGGTCCAGAGGACAGCCCGACTGTCCTCTCATTCTCCTCACAGCAGGCTAATGGCCTCTGTCGCTGGGCTTTCTTTAACCAAGGAATCAATCTCCCCCACCACAACCATTTGCAGCACACTGTCTCCCCCATTCTTGCTCGCATTCAGACTAAGCCGTTCCAAAAGGCCCATTAACCTGAGTTAAATCCCTTAACCACTGTCTACCATGGCCAAATACACACACTGACACACACACATACAGTCACGCTGTGACACATGGGGCAGGGAGGACAGCTTAAGCTCAAAAGTGTAATAATTCCACTACGATGATTCTGGTTTCCGATAGTGGAAGGCAGTGGGCTTTCTTCAAGCGCCAGTTTGCTAATAAGGCACTCGATGCCACGGAAGTGAAAATTAGATTATTTTCATCTTGGGTGATTTCTGGAAATAAGTAACACCACAGAGCATGATTTGCCTGCCTTTTTGCTGCTACTCCCTCAACCCCAAACGCAGGATTTAACACTGCTCCAAAAGGAACATGACTTTTAATAATGTTGAGCGGCGCATCTGTGTCACTCTAGAATATATATCTGGCATCGCAGTGCCAGCAAAGGGTGGCATAGCGAGGAATACACATGGCGCTGTTTTTTTTTTTGTTTTTTTTTTTCTTTTTAGTTTTGTTTCAAGCCCTTAAATGTTCTCCGTGCGTGGCTGGTAACACACACCTCCCTCTCTGTCTGAGAGCCTCATGCATGAGTATTATATCAGGCCTAATTTTCCCCTCCGTTCAGCCCGCCGCCACGCAAGGTTAACATGGATCTTTATCAGCAATCTCCTACTCTCTCTCGTTTACACACACACACACACATACACACACACACACACACACAAACACACACATAGTCTCCACCTTCCCCTCTCTCTTTCTCTCTGACATTTGGCTATTTAAAAGACAACGTAGAAAGTGCTTTTCCTGACACTGTTTCATGCTCAGCCTTCTTGACCTAGTATTCAAAGCACTGATCCCATCTATACATTAACAGCAAGCAATCATTTGGCATATTTGCACCCATAATTCCGTTTTCTGCAACACGTCAAGCCTGGTAATGCGATTACCATGCTCAGATGAAATATCGAAAGCTTCCCGACGCGAGTAATGACTAGAGGGGTAGATCACTGTGTGTGTGTGTGTGTGTGTGTGTGTGAGAGAGAGAGATGAGGAAGTGAGAGCGAACAGACACAAGAGATGGTAAGAAGGCAAATCAATTTCTGCGAGGCTAAAGGAGAAACTAGAAAGAGGCTCATGAGCCCACCGCTGTCATCTGTTTTTATTTGAGAAGGTGAGGAGATGCACGCTTTCAATGCATCAAGCACAGCTGGGACATAGCTGCAGGGTAGCCGTAGTGATGCCTCTGGTATGAGGATGTGTGAGTGTGAATGTCTGTGAGTGTGTGGGAAGAGGCAGGAAGTATAAATCTGAATGGTGGTCTTTAAAAGGCTCAAATGCTTTACACTGCGGTATTCTTCCACCGATGACAATCTAAGGGCTTATAAAAGTCTGATCATTTAATTTATGAATTACATGAATTTCACCACATTCGAACAGAAAAGAAAAGAGAGAGAGAAAGAAAAAAAAAAACTGCTTTTCATCTTTTTACTTCTCTCTCATTCTTACCCTGCAGTGGTGTGGATTTCCAGACATGCACCCGGGATGGGAGGATCTGTCCCAGCCCACCCACTTCCTCTGTCCTCTCCTGTGTCCTTCGTAAAAGCTCTTGCTCTTCCGGAATGTAATGAGGGTTTACTACTCAGCCTGCAAAATGCTCGGACCAAGCCATCAACTCCACGCACCTGGCTGGTCAAGCCTGGTCCTGAAAGAGTTGAACCCAATTCAAGTTGAGAGAAATCCCAAACTTGTAGTCTTCTGCCTGCTGACTAATGAACTAATGAGCTGTTTAGCACAAATGTGTTTCTAATTCATTTCCCCATTAATCCTTACATAATTGGTCAGCAAGGATGTTCGGTTTTGGAGTATTTATGAAACAAATTTAGCAAACAACACTTCCATATTAGTTGATACATTATAAGGGGTAAAATCTCCCACCAAACTACTCAAATCTCAAAGTTAGTTACCGTGGATTGACACAGTACTAGAACCATCATATATTGTTTCTGCCAATTCTATGTCGAGCGAAAATGGGAGCTGCTTGGTGCAAGCAGTCCTTCCCCCATAACCCCACTTTATTTGAGGGCGAAAAGATAGATTACATTCCCATTGAACTGGGCCTAATCCTAAACATTACATTTGCAGTGAGGTCACGCCATCTTAGTGAGAGGAACTCCCTTTGTTCAACCTCCTAGAGTGGCAAGGAAGGGATTTGGAAGTGCTGGAGGCTGGGAGAACTCTCTCCTCAGCTAAGTGATGTTCACTCCATGACACCCCTCAACCCCCCCCCCCACCCCCTGTCCTGCCTAGTGCTCCAGAACACTTGAGCACTGAAGCTCACCATCACCTAACAGCCCCACTCAGACCAATAAATCCCTCTTCATAAACACAGGCTTGGAGGGAGAGAGAGAGAGAGAGAGAGAGAGAGAGAGAGAGAGAGAGAGAGAGAGAGAGAGAGAGAGAGAAGGGAGGCAAAGTGAGCAGGAGGCAAAAGGGAAGGTGTTACTGAAATAGACGAAGCCAAAGGACATCCTCGAGTATGTTCTTAAATCTCACATTTAGTGTGTTGTGCAGCAGTTGGCATCGCCTGGAAGGGTCACTTGGGTCTGACCCTTCACTGCGGCACCACGACTCATTTGACTGGCTGGAACAGAGGGCCACAGAGGAAGAAGCCTGAAACGCTTTCCCATATGGGACAGGTCAAACAGAAAGATACTTCTGGGATCAAGCAGAGCAAACCAAACACACTCCTACAATAGTTCTCATACTTGGGGTCCCTCAGATAATCAATTGGCTGTATCCTAAACAATCCCAGCACCTGTATTAGATTTTCTGTGCTAGATTGTTTCATTCAGGTACGTTATTCAGGAGCTGGCATTTCACAAACGTGTTGAGCATCTGGGAGTCCCAGAGGAAGGCTTTAGGAAAACCTGCCTTACAAGACTCATAATTCATAATCTGAAAGAAAAAAGAAAAGCACAATGTGACCTCAAAATATGGTTTGGTGGTTTGCAAATGCTAGAAGAGTCTGTGTAAGATTGCTGGTTCTCCAACTTAGTGGATCTGCAAATAAATGCTTAATCATAGTCCTCACCTTCAGCTGACTCCTTGGTAACCTTATAAACCATGCTAAAAAATGTGGCATGGTTAAGTGGAAATGTGATTCCCATAAGTGTTCTGGGCTGGGCTGTCAGGGATGATCTCAGTCTTTTGTCTCTGCCTCGGCCAGCGGCAGCGTCTGATGGAAAGTATCATTCCTCCCAAAACAGAGAGGGAAAAATTGGATGTTTGGAGAGTGTCGGTAATGTTGTGGCGACGGCGTCACCGTGAGACTACAATTACATGGCGGCCACATCACAACAGCGTAATGGAAACAGTGCGAAAGCACATCCCCTGTCCCGCTGCTTAGTAAACCCGCTCTTCGGCAGGAGGAAATTGAGTCTGAGACACTGCCATAAAACATTCTCTTACTCTCGTCTCCAGCCAAACTAAGGCAGAGAACAGTAACATTCATTTATACAAATGCTCCTATTTTCCCTCCAAACAAGTCCCAAAACCTCCAGAGCTAAACTACAAAGTGAGATGAAACAATATTATATATATATCGATATATATAATATATAGATAATATCTCTCTCTCTCTCTCTCTCTCTCTCTCTCTCTATATATATATATATATATAGAGGTTGCCATTTCATTATCTATATCAGGACTGTATTTTAAGTTTTCCAGCTTTCCAGTGCCAAGCCATAAGTTTCTTTTAGCCGAATGACACTCCGTGACCTGCGGGAATTGAAACTTGCAGTGGGACAGGGAATCTGTGCCTTCTGAACACATTTCTTGGCTTCCTAACAGAGCATGAAGGCCGCTTAAGTGCGGCTTTGCTATTAGTTTTACTGGTAAGGCAATCAACCCTGGGAGCTTTGTTTTGCCGGCCTTACAGAATGTTTCCAATACCAAAAAGCATGCAGCCCAAGGACAGACAACCAGCACCTCAGCTTGCACATATGGACATTTGCATGACTGGACACACACACACACACACACACACCAATATGCATACACAAGCAAGCACTTCCCATACTGGAACTTCAATCGAGAGCAGCAGTCTTCTGACATCAGAGCATGCAAAATCATGTTGACAGATGTGCACACATAGGCAAGGCACAAAGTCACACACACAGACACAGAGACATACACTGCTCTGGCATTAGAGGGTCATTGCCCATTGGTCACAGATGAGCAGCATTAGCAGTGGGCAAAAAGCCTGTGTGGTGTCCAGAGCTCAATAGCAGGGCATCCACTGCCTTTGAGGGCGGCTTTGGCCCTGCATGTCCTCCCAGCTCGGTATTTGCTCGAATGATTTGTGGACTCCGGGGAGTGGGGATGTGCCTTTCTGCAGTAAGCCGACGAGCCCTCCCCTCCCCCGGCCTGAACGCTTTGAGTCTCTTCCCTGCCGTCTTTGAACTGAGATCAGAGGGAAGCGTTTTGGCACACAGCGCGCTGGTCGATCAGGTGCAGGGGCAAGGCTCCTTTCGAGTGGTCTGTTGTTTTAATAATGCGACCCCCTCTCTTCTTTTGACTTCTTCCCTCCCGCCATCCCTTACACTTTTTTCCAGCCTCCTGTGCCCCCCCCCCCTCACCCCCAACCTCTCCAATTCTTCCAAATCATCTTGGTCCGTTTGGATTTCTTTCACTCTGCACCATGCAATTACTTGTTGGACAAAGGAACCAAAGGAAGGACAGTTTGGGAACAGAGGTCCACAGGGTCCAGATTGCAAGGGGGTTATTTGGGATCTCAAGGTTGGGGGTAGCAGTGGTCTGAACTGACCCTCTCGCAGTGCATGGGAAAACAGAAGAAGGACCACTTACTGGTGGATTTTACCCAGATCCACATTGGGTGGGGAGAAATCTCTCTTTACCTCTCTTTTTTGGCTGTTTACGTATCAGAGGGCCAAAAAATAAAAGTCAATGGTTTGAAAAGTAAAGAAAAGCACAGGCAAAGGGAGTCAGGAAGATTCCACAAATAGTCCTGGGGCTGAAATAACAAAGGAAATCAGCCAAGTGAGTTCTTCCAACTTCAGAGCCACAGCTGGAACGCGTAGGAGGAGACTTTAGTTTTCACAACAAACCCTAATTGAGAGGCACTAGAGTTATTATTTATTTTTATTTTGGTCAATTAAGGTGACAAAACTGTTGCTGTGCAACTTTTTAACAAAAATATCTGTACCAGACAGAAGTCAAAGGAAAAAAAGGAGAAAAGGAGCAGTGAGGACAATATGCTATTTAACTAGCCACCTTTAGTTTTTTTTACACCTGTCAAGCCCCACCAAAGCCTTGGCCCTTCTCTGGTTATCACAGATAAAAAAAATGGCTTTTTGACTGAGTAAATCAGAGAGCGCGGTGCTCGGCGGGCGAGAAGGGGCAGGGGGAAACAGCCGGTTTCAGCCGCCAGCAACGCAATTTGGTGCAAATTTGGCTGGGAAAAACACAGGGTGTTTATTGTGCGCTATCATATAGGCCCTGTCAAAGCCACCGCCAATTATTGCCATTAGGCTTCCATCATGTCAGTGGCTGTCGCTCTCTCACAGCACGCCCCCTTCTCCCAGCCCTATAATCTACGCCCACTTTTGCTCCATCAGGGCCAGGGCTGAAGCAGGAGGATTGTTAAAGCTCACCGCCCCTCTCTCTCTCGTCCCATCTCTCTTTTCCAGACGTCAGGCGTGAGGATAGAAGAGGAGAGAGCCAGGCGCTAAGTCGATGCTGACTGCTTTGTTGTTGGTTTTTTTAAGCCTTTTCCAAAAACCCATCCGCTCTTCGGCCCCTTCAGCATCTGTGACAGGCGTTTCGGAAACCTGACTGATGTTTGTATTGTGTGCGCTGAATTGGGAAGGAAATGGCCATTAAAGTATGGAAGATGGTGGCAAGTAGGTGTGTACATGGGTGTCACTGAGGTTATGTGTTACAGCACACAGTGGCTGTGCTATCACAGATCACATACAGCCGGGATGTTGAGCTGGGGTGGAGCTTTACTCTATAAGCGTAAAATCAAGGATGCCTCTTGAATACAGAATACAGTGTAGGGCACCTAGTTTTTAGTTCACTTCAAAAGTCCATATTATTCAAACCACTGGTAAGTCAATACACGAATCTGCCAACAAGGTCCTCCTGCAGTTCCTTCACTTCGCAGTTCCTGCCTACAACGCTGAATACCCGACTCCTCTGCTCGCCCAGGGAGATGAAAGGGAGTAAAACCTCTGCTTCCGGATGATGTCATCGGCTCCTATCTCCTCCACTGCCCCTCCACACAAACGGCCTTTCTCAGCTTTTCACCCCTCCCAGCACTGCCTCTTCCACACTGCTTGCATCAGTAGCCCCAAAAAGCACCCCAGGCCCACACTCACACCCCTCCCACACATACAAAATACACTCCAGTTAGGCCTGCCACAAGGGCTCTATGCCACCTGTTAATGTCCTGTGTAAAATATATGCCCATTGTAGCATTTCATTGTTAAACCACAACCTTCAACAATTAGCACTGAGCGACTTGTACATCTAACTTGCTTTGACTTGCCTGCACTCATATGAGGAGCCGTGGCTGTAGTAAACAGATCAGGCCATGGGATGTCTTTTAGGTGTTCACTGATCTTACAAACACACGCAGACTGCTGTGTGCATTGGAGCGGTGAACTTCCAGGATTCCTTACACACACACACACACACCCACACGTGTGCACACTGTGCAGTCGGGTGCTCAGCGTGGCAAGCTCCTGTGTGAATCATTAGATCTATCAGAGGCACTGGAGGGGAATTAAGAGGCTTTGTAAAGGTAGCAAAGCTGGACTACAGCCTCTACCTGGTGACCACTTAAGAGCAATCAGGCTTTCAGTCTACCACTGGGAGATCCATTGAGCTAAAGAGCATGCTGTACTCTCTCTCTCTCTCTCTCTCTCTCCCTCTCTCTCGCACACACACACACACACACACACACTCACTCATTCACAGAAAACCCTACATTTCAATTAAGATGTTTTCCTACCTGTGGTCATCAGTGTTGTGGTGTCTACAGAACAATGTAGATGTTTTAAATATTTCAATCTGAATGGAAATGGCTAAAGCTCAGATTTGAAAAAAAAAAGAAAATCACAAAAAAACTTTCTTCTTACTTGGACGAGGTGGAAAAGTTAGAATATTGATAAAGACGAAATGTGACAAAGCGTGATGGGTTTTTTTTTTTTTTGAATAAATAATGACATGTCACATGATTTTCTTATGACTGGAAAAGACTGGCCTTACAGATGATCTGATCATGACACACAACTTTCCACAGGTTACGGTTGACGTTGTGAAACTTCCAAATCCAAAGCTGCCCTGAAAACCGGGTTCTACACACTGTAGGTTGAGCTTGCAGAGATATGATGGATGTTGTTTGAGTGGCACATCGATTTTAGGTGGACTGCTGCTTGTCTTGACCAGCCTATCTGAACTGCAGACAGCACAACAATAAAAAGATTAGAAACAGCTGTACAGATCTGTTAAAAGCAGGTAGATCTTTCAATGCCACTCATAATCATGATCTACATCATCTAAAGTTTGTGTAGAGGATGAAAACGCAGCTCATTTCACATTTTTCTGTCAAAGTTTTATATTTGCACATAATATTTGTGAACTGTTTTAATATAAATCCAGTTTCTCTCTCTTTCTCTTTCTTTCTTTCTTTCTTTCTTTCTTTCTTTCTTTCTTTCTTTCTTTCTTTCTTTCTTTCTTTCTGTCTGTGTATGAATGTGTTCAACTGAGGAACATGAAGGTAGCAATATATCCTGATCTCTGTCAGTAGCCTCCCTCTGAGCACTAAGCAAAGTTATCAGTGCACCGCTGTCAAACACACACACACACACACACACACACACACACACACACACACACACACACACACACACACACACACACCCCAGTGAGAAGCAAGGGAGAACAAATCAGACAAAGAATGAGTAGGAAACCAAACTTATTTTGCCAGACTCACTACCTCTACCTTTCTTGCTCTCTCTCACTTTACCACACACATACAAAGCACTTTTCGTTTACAATCTGGCCCTACGTTCAGCCATGTCCTACTTCTGTATTCACTAGAAACACTCACACCAAAAGCTTTGAATCAGTTCATCTGCTCATGTGGAGAAATAAAATTCTGTTTTTTAATATAATCTGATCTCAATCGCCTGATTTTAATCTGGTCACGGGAAGTTGGGGAAAATGGTTATAAAAACAAATCTGCTGATCTGCATGTATCGCAATAAATCAAACTAATTCTCTTTGCAGAGATTCCTTTTTTTTGGTCAGTCAGGACACTGCCAACCCCTATGTGGAATGGAATATCGTCTCAATACGTCTTCTTTCCAGCAGCAGATTTCCTTCTAGCAAATACCACCAAAGCTATTTTTGCTGCTCCAATGAATACAAACTTAGTCACAGATGGCTTACAAAAATGGGACACAAAAATCTCCTTTGCCCTCACACACCCTTTACAATACCCCTCTCTCTTTCTGTGTCTCTGTGTCTCTCTCTCCTTGAACAGATTGAAGTGAAGCGGAGTGCTCAGTGGTTTGGACGGGGGCACAAAAGGCCGGCTGGAGCGCGGCTCTTTTCAGGGCAGCCGGAGGGGTGGGGGACACTGCTCTTCTGCGTGTGGGTGTGTGTCCTGTGTTTTGTGTGTGTGTGTGTGCATTTTCAGGGTCACAGAGGAGGTGGTCAAGTTGGTCATTTCGCTGCTGCTTCAGTCTGCAATTTCTACCCCTTGCTCTGCCTGTCCTCTCCCTGTTGGACTTCCCAGCAAAAGGAAGCCACAGATAGTTCTGGACAAACAGAAAAGTGGAGAGAAGGGAGTTCCATCTCCCCTCTTTCGGTGTCCCTCTGCTTCTCCAATTCAGAGTGGAACATCAACAATAACTGCTGGCTTATTATAATCTTTTTTTTTTTCTCAGCAATTACTAAATTAAACTCATTTGATTAGTTTTGAAAGTGAGGGATTGAAGTCTAGACCCCCATTCAGGCTCTTTAAATAGTAACAATAATATTTACTAGATATAATAGTATTCTTTTGCGAAGGATATTACAATTGCACCCCCCTTGGCAAATGTAAGCTGGAACAAGAGGAAAAGGGAAAGCTTCTGTTCCCCTCTCTGCCCCCCTCCATCCCCCCTCCACCCCCCTGCCAGGATGAAAGCTGCTTCAACTTTAAAGTGGATTAGAGGAGCAAAACATTGAAACAATGGGAGGTGAAAAATCAAATTAGACTCTTCAACATCAAAAAGGGGCCCCAAATAACTAAGCTTCCTCTCGCCTAATCTGTTTACTTTCAGTCAACGATATATTCACAGTCGCAGCCTGTTTCTGCAGTGCCACATCCAAGCCACTTTGATTCTTTACAGGAAAATAAACTCGGAAAAATGCACCACCACAGACACAAGTGCAGCACAGGAAGACATGGCCAGAGAGGAGCTGAGGTGGCTCCCATCCAAGGGGTCTAAATATCACTACTGCTTTCATTCAGTTGCACATTCACTCTCCCTGTCTTTATATCTTTCCTCATAGCTTCTTCACATCCTCTCTTTCTTGCTACAGAGTATTTCAACTTTTTTTCTGCTGGAAACACTTTTCTTTCTTGCACATTTCTTTTTCACTTTATACATTTCTTCATTTCCTACTCTCTGTCTCTCTCTCTCTCTCTCTCTCTCTCTCTCTCTCTCTCTCTCTCTTCATCCACTTGGGGAGTTTTTCCTTTTCTTCTTCATCTCTCTCTTCATCCAGTTGGGGTGTTTTCCTCTCTCTCTCTCTCTCTCTCTCTCACTCTATCTCTCTCTCTTCATCCAGTTGGAATGTTTTTTCCTTTTCTTCTTCATTCCTCTCTTCATCCAGTTGGGATGTTTTCCTCTCTCTCTCTCTCTCTCTCTCTCTCTCTCTCTCTCTCTCTCTAAAGAATGCCACAGCAGTGTTCCATGTTGCATTGTTCACGCTCAACCTCCAATTTGCTCTGTGCATTCTGCAGCCGCGTCCGAGACGTCACGCCGGCTTAAGAGACAAATCGCACTCACAAAAAGAGAGGGAGTGCGAGAGGGGAGAGAGGGAGAAAAGATGGAGAGAGAGAGGGGAGAAAAGCCTAACCCTTCACAGCAATGCAATTATCGCCGCATTTGATGCCGGCGGCCGCCTCTGCGGCCCTTTGTAGAGGGGCTTCATCTCTCCTCCACCGCCCTGTACTCCTGCTCCACACCTAATAAGCATGGCAGCACCGATTTTTACGGTACAAGACATTAACATGGCTCTGCTGAGCAACAATACCCACCCTGAAAAGAGCCGTGTCTGAAAAAGAGCAGCAGCTTCGGGGCTGCTTAAGTGAGCCAGAACCTGCCACTGCCAGAGGCAT
>JAVGWO010000031.1:226857-476857 GCA_034509495.1 Acestrorhynchus altus | reverse complement strand
ATAAATAAGTGAAGATAAATATAATCCACTGCTCTGGCAAAACTACAGTATGGCCTCTGTGTATGAACACCTCAGCTTTATTAATACAATAACACTATACACACTCTAACACTTCCACTTGCTGCATCCTACACACCCACGCCACTCAAGCCACAGCAGAACTTCTCCCTGTGCCCAATTTAAGGCTTAAAGGCTTATGATGCTTAGCTCAACGTGTGTGCTCGATTAATCTAACTGGCTGATGCCGGAAGAGAATCGCTTCCTGCGGTCGTCAACCGGTCCCTGACTGCTGCTGACTTCAAAAGGGTGATGTTAATTACATTAAAATGGTGCTGTAATCTTATGCACTTCCTCTTACAATGACTGCATGTAGTAGGCTGGAGAAGCCTTATAGAGAAGGAGCGTTTGCCCCAGCACTCATTTCTCAGGGCCAACAATGCTGTGAATGGGTGAGAATAAGTGTCAAGTTGGGACCCGGGTGGGGGTGTTCTGGGAAGGGGAGTAGAGAGGACTGTGGAGGTGGGGAGGTAGAAGGCAGGAGGGCAGTCCTGCTACTCGTCTCCTGACCTCCCAGGATCTTCATCCTTGCTTGGACTAACCTGATATGACAGGACCTCCCACCGACCACCTCGGTCGCACCCTTCTACTTTTGTCTTTGCCTCACTGCAGGACGAGTTACTCATAAACGCAAACACCAAAGAGCCCCATGCTGATTATGAGCAGAGTGTTGTAAAGTCAGGAGAACATTCTATATAAGGGAGGAAAACAAGAGATGCTGACTGATACAAACGGCTGTGGTTACAACCAGTACACTTCATTGCAAACAGCTGCCTACAAAGAGAGAGAGAGAGAGAGAGAGAGAGAGAGAGAGACAGAGAGAGAGATATGATGGTCATATGATCTGGAAAGCTCCAATTATCACAAATATGTAGCAAATCTGGTATATATGTATATATATATATATAGCTGGTCAACCATAACATTATGACCACTTCCTTTCCTTGTTTCTACTCTCATTGACCATTTTATCAGCTCCACTGACCATATAGGAGCACGATGTACTCCTATAACTTTGTGAGCTTCCTTTCCTGTTTTCGTGTTCAATGGTCAGATTTACGGGACACCACAGAGCAGGTATTATGGGTGGTGGATGCGTGTTCAACACTCAGCAACACTGCTGTGTCTGATTGACTCATACAGAGTGCAACATGCATTAACAGACCACCACTATGTGCATAATACCAGTATCGAGTATTGACATGACCATTATCAAGAGGTATATGGCACGGACCCAGTAAACAAAACAGCTTGTAATGGATTGGAGTGAAAAGGGGTTTTAAAGAAGCAGCAACTCAGCCGCAGGTGCTCCATTGGCCTGATCAGTAAAGCATGTCTGCAAACTAGCCCAAACTACCATTAAACTGCTTCCAACTGCTGCCTGCTGTGCTTTACAGTGGACTATCCCAGAGTTTGAAGTGGAAGAGAGAGAGAGAGAGAGAGAGAGAGAGAGAGAGGGAGTGTGAAAATGTTGGGTGGAGAGGAATCCGTTTCTATCTGCATGACTGCTTTCTCCATCGACACCCCCAATGGAACACACACACACACACACACACACACACACACACACACACACACTGAGTAGAGCCATGGCTTGTTGGCCCAACTCTCTGATGATTTCTGGCAGGCTGGGTGGTGCCATTGAGCAGTCATCATCCTCTCAACAGCCTTCAGTCCCTAAAGCCCCCTCCGCCCTCCCCGCCACTCACCCACCAGCTCTCCTCTAGGCCTTCTCCCTCCCCTCCTTGACCCCAGGAGCACCTCACACACAAACACACACACACACACATACACATAAACATACCCATGACAAGCAGTGCACTCTGCATCAATCTCAGCTGATACTTTACAGCAGTATCACTAGACTATATCAGTGGTTCAGGAGCCATAGTTTGGTTCCACAGCCAGGTAATAAATACATTCTATTTCGGAACACAGTGTTAACCAACACCATCAAGCGTAATGTAGCGGGATGTGTGTGCTGGGTGTCAGTGTAGGCTGTTGAGGTAAGCACAAGGTGAAACACACACTCTCTCTCTCTCTCTCTCACTCTCTCTCTCTCTCTCTCTCTCTCTCTCTCTCTCTCTCTCTGCCCTCTCTCCCAAGGCCCATTCGAGCAAATCTGTTTTTTGTTTGCATGCAAGCTCTTTCTCTAAAAGTGTAGTGGACCAAGTCCCTCCACCCACCTCCTCCTTTTCTCTTCTCCTCCTAACAAACTCCTCTCTTCCCAGCCGGCTCCTCCAGTAGGCCTAATTAACATGCAGCGGTGACTTTTCCCACTCTTGTGTTTCCCTCTCTCTCTAAAAATTACTTAATAAAATAGAGTCCATAAGGCCACGCCACAAAGGCGTCCATAGCATACTTCATTTCCATTGAGGCCTCTTGACTCTCCTCCCGCCTAGAAATCCACAGTTCATTTCTCCTTGAATTCACAAATTACAGGTTTACCAACAGTGAGAGAGAAGGGGAGAGAGAGACAGAGAAAAAGGAAAGCAAAAAGAGAGAAGAACACAATGATGTCTTAAATATAGCCAAGACTTACTGGAGGTTCAGTAATGACTAGAGTACACGCAAGTCTTGAAATCTTGATGAAAGAGGGATGTTAGGCTGCACGCTTGCATTTGTGTTGTCTGTGATGCCAACCTGGCCTGTCCATCAAATGTTTTATGTTTTGATATGAGCATGGTTTTCTTTGGATTGCATTATATTAGAGGAGTTCCCCCTTATGCCACTAGCCCAGGTCAACTGCTGAAGCATAGTCTCCATAAGACCACTGGAGGTGTCCTGTGGTGTCTGGCACAGAAGTTAATTTGGGGCCCAGAGGCCTCAGTGGAGTCAAATCAATGAGCTTTGAGCAGTTCACTGATTGTGACTGGTCACTTGCTGTCCAACATGTATATCCCACTTTTTGAAAGGTACCACTGTAACCATAGACTTTCAGTCTATCTAATCCTAACGTTACGGAAAAGTAATTTGGGAAAACCATACATTTTTCAAACTTTTTCCAAGAAAGTAAGCTATGGTCAAACTTCCAACAGGCAGAGTATTGCTATCACTTCCTATTTTTAGGACATTGTTGTCATTCTGTCATAGGCTGTGTATATGTAGGTCATTTCTATGCTACCTCACCCTGTCTCCACTTGAGAAGAGCTCACAGACTAATAGTGTTTACGCTATCCCGTCCCATCATCGGCCGATTAAAAATTCCATTTGTAAAAACAGCGCAAATATGTGTTTCATTGCATGACTAATAGCTTTATGTTTAAATATAAGCTTAACACGAGATGAGAATAAATCAAAGCGGGGAAAATTGAAACAGAGATATTAAAGGAGTTATGCGGTGAATTAGAGTGCAGAAACCCGTCTGGAAATGGGGTGATTCTGCAGTAAACATCAAATTCTGAGCTGTATTACATCATAAGGACTAGTGTATTTGACATTCCAGGATCTCATGAACCTCTGAGTCATATTCTTGTGAGTGTATTTGATGCATGAATACTCTAGTGTTGAAAGGCCCATCATCACATATCTACATTCTCCTCTTTAGCTCACTACAGAGAATGAGCTCCTGCTTAGTGGCCTTTATTCCTTCACTAACTCCTAATTCACAAGTGCTGGTAGGTAAGGATGTCCAGAACATCGATTCCAAAGAGCAGGAAAAATCACGCCTGGAAGAGTGGTTCCCCACAGCTCGGCTCCTGTATCTCTCTCTTTTCGTCTCTGGTGCCCAGCTCCCCCTCTCCTCCTTGCTAAATTATTCACGAGCAGTCCTGCACTATGCTTGATTAAGTTTTAATTTCAGCAAATTACAGACGCCCTTTGAATCGCATATGGCAGCGAGTTGTTGTCAGTGCTCATGTTGGCACATCCTCCACCACTAGCCACACAATCTACTGCCTACAGCCCAGTGATTTGCCTCCCAACAATCACAAACCGAGTGTTTGTATCTGTGGGGGGTTAGGAATTCGAGTGCTACCCCCTTGTCGGAAGCAGTAGGGTGAAAAGGACACGCATGGGCGGTCAAAGAACGTTAATCTTTATTTTGAGGAGTAAGCAAGAGGCACTTAGGGAAATGATGTTGTTTAGAAGGAGGCATGGCCCTCTCATTGGGCTGCGGGAGGCATTAGTGTAAGAGTGACTGATGTGCATGTGTAAATGTGTGCAATGGGGCCACTGTATGTGTCTGTGTGGCCTGTTCTAACAATCCGTGGCATTGCTAATATGTTCTGAATCTCCCAATACAAGCTCCAGATATACCAGCCTACCACACTCTAACACACTGTAAATTACACTGCAGCCTCATCAGGGTTTAACCGATCCTGAGATTTACACAGGTGGGTGTTTGAAGGGTGGGTGTTCTCAGAGATTTGGGCTCTGCAGATATAAAGCCTCCAACAGTTAATATCACCTTTTGTTTCCTAATTTGAACTGCGGATTAGAAAACTCAGACCGTTTGCATTCATTCTGAAATAAAAATTGACATCAGCAGTGCTGATTTTCTGTATTAAAACCTGCCTCCTGTTTCGTGTGATTTTCACTCATGCAGTGACCAGGTTTAGTAGAAGTGTTTGCGCTGTAGCGGAGCTGTACTGGAGCTCTTCTCAATCTGTGGTAGATTATGGACCTCCAGGAGAGAACTGGACACCCCTGGCCTACAGGATTATCACCCAGCCAGTAATAACACACTGCAAAGTGGCCATCGTTGGCTGGTATCCAATCCGAAAAACAAACCCTCACAAACCACATCTGGAGGCATCTGGAGTGAAAACACGGTGTCCACGGATACTTCGCCTCCTGTATGACGGCAAGCAGCAACTACAGGTAGTAATTTGCGCTCTGGATAAATTGGGGCTAATGATCATTTGCGCCTGCTAGTGTGAGTGAGCATGTTTGTGTAACTGTGTCTGATCTGGGAGCTCTTTCAGCTCTAAGAGGCGGTGGATCCGCGGCAGTGAGTAGCGCAGTAGCTCAGAACCCATTAGGCTGCTGCAGCCAGGGCCGTGGCCGCGGATTTATTACGCTCTCCCTGGGTGATTGTCCAACACGGCTCTCCTGTAGCGCTGACAATAGGCCGGGATTAACGGGCGCTGTCAGTTTTCCCCTGCGCCGCACATCTTTCCTCGCCCTCGTTAAAAGCTCCTCTAATTAGCACAGAGGGGCTTCACTATCTCCACTATCGCTCACACACACCACGGGGGTCGCCCTGGAAAAGAAAAAGGAAAGGGACATGCTCATGCTGCCCTGGTGCTCCGAGATATCAGCCTTTCAGCTGGGCAGCCATAGATCTTATTCATGGCAAGGCATTGGCCTTATCTCGGGCCTGGCTCTAATGAGACATAATAAGGGGAACACTTTGTAGCAACACGCCGCTCCTTTCTTTTATTTGCTGAAGCACAGCTCTTCTCCCTCACCCTCCCTCCCTCCCTTGCCTCTCCCTCTCTCTCACTAAGCTCCACTTGGCAGATGAATCATATCTCTCTCCTACATATGCTAAAACTCATTAATAGTAGGCGTATAAATAAACAAGCCTAAAGCTGTCGTTCAAGGCGCAGAAAAAAACTAGACAGCAGCCCCTGCGGCAAGCTGTCATTGTTGGGATTAATTTATCATAGGAAGAGAGGTAGGGGTGGAGAGAGAGAGAGAGAGAGAGAGAGAGAGAGAGAGAGAGATGTGAATTAATTTGGCACAGGGAGGCTATAGTGGCTGTAGCACGTCCAGCCATGGCAGTGTGAAACCAGAGGGAACAGGATAAAGTACTATGTGGACAAGAAAAAATAGTCTCCTGAGACAACAAGACCATAAAGGCCAAGAATCCAGATTCCTCACAGTCCAACATACCAGTGTTCTATTCTATTAGATATACTTCTAAATTCTATCCTGCTGTCTGTGGACTCCTTGCAGATCTGAGTTTGAGTGATCTTCGCATTCCATTAATTTCAGAAGCTGAAGCTGTGAGCACTCATAATCAGTTCCTGTAAAGTGACAGCTCTAGATTGATGACTGAGTTTTCAACTTAAGGCCCACCAATATAATCTAAAAATCCTGTTATGATATATTTTATGTGCAAGCACTGCAGAAATTGCAAATACAATTCCACTCAATATTTAAAGAATGTTTAGGGTTCTCAAAAAGCCAAAAATATACAACTTTCTCAATTTTTGTTGTGAATCTTGTAATTTCCAAATTTCCTGATGAATGGACCAGTTGATACAGTAAAGTTTTTGTGGACCTTCTTATCTCTCAAACTGTGTAGAACACGAGAAGGCATCTGTGTGTGTGTGTGTGTGTGTGTGTGTGTGTGTGTGTGTGTGTGTGTGTGTGTGTGTGTGTATGCGCGTGTGAGCCCTGTGCTGCTGCATCCTGCCAGCTCGATTTCGCCTCCCTTCTGGCTGCTGATATCTCTGTTCCTCCAGCATGGAGCTGCCCACAGTTGATCTGTTTCTCATTGGGCTGAGGAGCCGCTGCTGAATCTGCAGTCCGCCCGCATGCGGCCGAGCTCAACACACAGTGGTGCTCGTGTGAAAGTGGAGGGGACATTTTTAATAAACAGTAATCGCCTGCAGACGGCACGCAATTGCTGCTCTACTCTGATCACACTGGAGAGAGAGAGAGAGACTGTCTTTACTGTATAAGGACTCTTAGTCTCAAGGCCTACTACTCATGCCTACTACCACTTGCTGCTGAAACACACACACACACACACACCACACACACACACACACACACACACACTCATCGTGCATGAGTGAGCACACAGCTTTCTGATGATAATAATCGGGCTTCGATATCAGCAATTCCCTGAACGTTAAGCATGCTCCATGAAGGAAAACCAATTTGTCATAGTTATGTTTTTTTTCCTCCACTTGATTTTATTTGTATTGCACTCAAAGGCTACATGATGAATAGGTAATAATGGCGACATTATTTCATTTCTCCATGCCTCTAGTCTTTTGCCTCTGTTTTCAAACAGATATAGTTCAGCATGTAATCACTACAGAATGCAGAGGAATGGTAAAGAGATACGACGCCTTCCTCTTTAACGGGAGAGCTGTGTAAACTACAGGCATGATGTACACTAAAGGTCAATAGTTTGGAAGCAACACTAACCCCAATATGAATCCAATGAACAAAACGAGGTGTGTTCAATGAAGAGAAGGAATCAAATGAAACTGCCTAATGTGGGGTAAAGAAAGAGAGAAAAAACGGTGGAATATTTTAAACTAGATGTCGATACACTAGTTGTGTGTCAGCCAATTGACCTGATGGCGAAAATGACTTGTGATCTGTAGCATCAGTGAGCCAAAGCCTGTTTCAGATGACATTGTGGTCAGTAAAACTGTCCTGTCCCGCACAGTGCAAGTCCAACAGAGCTACTCTCGGCTCTCTTGGGGCCCATGACATTCGAGTTGCCTTCATCTATGTAATGCATCGTATTAAATCAGAGCAGGGAAAACTTTATAACAGGGGAAAATGTACCGCAACAGCAGGCAAAACATAAAATCCCAAAGATTCAGTAAAAAGCAGTAACTGCGGAGAGAAACAAAACAAAACAATATATTTGAAATGTCAGGAGTGGCAGTTTGGGAGGTGGGGGGTGGTGGTGGGTGGGGGGGGTTTCAGCACAACACACAGCTCTTGTTCTGTTTTTGCCAAAGCCTTTGCAGAGACTACATGAATCTAAAAGGAAGTGGACAGTTTAAAAGGACAAGCTATTAATTACTGAGCTACAAATGCGACCCACAAATGGAAGCTATTTCTGATTGAATGACCATTGACTGGGCCAGGAGTGTGCTGGGGTTTGGGGAGAGAGAGAGAGAGAGAGAGAGGGAGAGAAAGTGTGTGTGGTCCGAGGCCGGCCGGCTCCTGGTGTGTTCCGCTACACTGCGGACGGCGCAGGGGGGAAGTGAGAGGAGGGAGACAAGGTGGCGAATAAGAAGGCAAGGTGACAAGGCATCAGGGAGAGTGCAATGAATTATTTATAAGGCCACTGATGGACAGTCTGAATAAGAAAGAGAGAAATGGAGGGAGGGAAGAGGTGAGGAGGGGGACAGAAGAAGGAAGACACTGAAATCAGTGGTGGGGGGCACAGTAGAAAGCTTTCATGTTGTGCGCACGCACACACGCACACACACACACACACACACACACACACGTCAATATACAGGCTGCTATAACCTAGGATAAGCAGTAAGGGTGATATGGGCTTTGATTGTGAGACGAATCTACAACATTAAGAGAGAGAACGAGAAAGAGAGGGAGAGAGAACGAGCCTGTGTATCGTTTGTCTGTACGCATGGTCAAAGTCCTCTGGGTTTGCTACATGCTACCTTTGAGAAGTTCACAAAGACTCCAGACCAAGAAAAAAAAGTACTAAAAAGCTTAGTGTCACATTTTTCTACCCATAAGCAGACAGTGTGTTTAACCCTGCTGCTCCGGGCCTCTCTAGGGGTCAAAGTGAGTAATGTAGTGAAGAAAGCTCAGGGCTCCACTGACAGCTTCAGAGGTGCTGGACCCACATAAGGCCAGGGTGGGGCCAGCCCAGTGCCAAGGCTACTTAAGGCAGGCGTGATGAATATTTAACCCTTGTAGAGTAGCGGTGGTTAATTTGTCAGGGCCGCTGGTTAAATGCCACCATTAGCATTGGCTGGGGTTATTGACGGCCGGAGGCTCCGAGTGTGGATGATGGATGCGTGAGGCAGGACGACCCGAAGCAGACTCGGCACTCATCACCACCCTATCGACAGAATATTATTAACATACAGCAGCCCAGCACGCCATTGCAGGTGCGAGGGGCCCAGGCAGACCCCTGAGGTTGAACACATACAATCATGGCAGGAGGTGTCCAGACTAGTGCATAAGTAATAGATTATATGTAATAGCTCCTAACATTATGCTGGTCAGGGCTTAGCTTGAAGTTAAAATTTATACCAGTGGACGGAACTCATTTAAACTCTATATATTTTTTACTCTTGCCTTCCTGGTTCAAGGTCCACCTCACGTCTCAGAGCCTAGGTGGTCAGTGTGTGAAGCTGGAGGTCAGCTCAGGCCCTGTTATCACAGCCCCAGGTAAAACCTGTGCCCGTGATCCTGACCCTGCCATTAGTCGCAGCCTGCCACAGAAAAATACCGCCCTGTCGTGCATTCCACTGCAGGAACGCAGACGCCCCGCTCAGCCAGCAAGCAGATATAACATCAGGTTGTCGTGCGAGGTCGCCTCTAGTCACACACCTGCCTGTAGGCCAGCCTGTAATGTGCCTCCAGCTGCTTTGGTGACATTGGAGCAAAGTCGCAGGCCTTCAAGTGCAACCACTTTGCGTGCCGTTTCTGCTATTCATGGACTTTACTGTAGCGTCTGTATCTGCTGACGCAAAGAGGCTATATTTATTCACTCTACAGATGTCTGAACTTTCTAAGGCTGGGGTGTCCAACTCTGGTCCTAAGGGCTGAAGTCTAGCCCAGTTTGGTGACGTCCCTGTTTAAACACAGTTAGGGTTTCTTAAAGGGTTAAATGACAGACTGCATAATACAAATGGATACATATATAATGCTCAAATGCTCTTCAACTGGTTAGGTGGTGACCCTTGATAGTCCTATTTAGCATCAAAAAGTGTTACATTGTTACAATATTAAAAACCCCATTACATACTATATTGAGCTCTTAAACCTGTGTTTAGTGAAATACACCATTTCCTCAGTCATGACTGTGGACTGGTTCTATAAAAGTTACAACACCTGACTAATATGTTTCGAGCTTCAGAGATGAGATGAAGCAAGTGTATCTGACCATGTATATGACCAAAGCTCCTTGCCCAACTCTCACCAAAGCTGGACAAACTCTCCAAGGGCGCGCAAGGGTTTAGAAACTGCAGATCGTTTCAAATCTCGCCTTGAGCAAAGAACGCAAGATAACCAATGAAGGCTCAGGAGCAGAGAAAAAAGAACACTCTCTCTGGCAAGGCAATAGACAAATCTCGTCTTCCTCTCATGCATCGCTGCGTGAAATCCAAACACATGTAAGGAAATGAAGTGAAACATTCCTTGGCAGCGTTCACCACAACTCCGCAAGCTATTGGGTGGCAAGGTCTGCTGAAGCTTGACTGAAACAACACTCAAACAGTCGCTTCTGCAAAAACAAGCTTCTCCGTCCCTCTCTCTCTCTCTCTACTCTGTCTACCTCGCTCGCCCGCTCTCGCACTCTCAGAGGCTTAGGGTGCACTGAAGGATGGCTTCACGTGGAGAGGCCTGGGCCATCGCTCCCCCGGCACTGTTTGTTTGTAGCTGCTTTGCTTTATTTTTGTTTCTCTTAGCTCCATGCTCTTCTGATTCCGAGAGCTTCCCCCGACAAACACAAGTTTTAAAGGAGTCATGCATCGAGGGCCTGGATCAGACCACCTAAGCCCTGCAAAGCAAACTGGACACACAAATGTGCACATAAACACACGCAGGATGTAAAAGAGTTAAAACAGACTTACAAGCAAAGACACACACAGATATGGCTTTACACACACACTCTTTAAAAGACTAGTGCCTTTGATTATTTGTCCTTGTTTGATGTCCACTGCAAGAAGCACAGGGAAATGTATTGAACTTGCACAGTGGAGAGTCACACTGTGTCTAGCTCAAGTGCCCACCATTACTAACCCCTAAACACCCCCCAACACACACACACACACACACACACACACACACACACACAGACAACGCCACTCCCTGTTACACACAGCTTTGGAAAATCAATATATCTCTGAATGGGGGTCAGAGGTGGAGCTGCTTTGAGAGAAGTGACAGATTTGCTCTCTTCTGCTCTGTAAGTACCCCCCTTATCTTCCCCCCGCCAAAACACCCCTCTACACCCAGAAGAGTGGATGCCCTACATTCTGTTGTGGGGGTGTGATTTTAGGCGGCCCACATCCAAACAGCACTGGTCGAGTGAGCCGAGGGGCCGACATGACTACAGGATTACACAGCGGCAGGTGTGAAACACAGCTTAACTCACAAAAACGTACAGCTCACGCTGGAGAGGAAGAGAAGCAGAGAGGTGTTCAATAAAGAAGCAGTTCAGATTAGCCCCCCCTCCCGCCAATATGCCACTTTTAGGTGTCATTTTCGACGGCAGCAATTTTCAGCTAAAATTGTCCCCAGATCGGGTCGGTCTCAGGGCTGAAAATGGCCGACCCAAGGGGGGCACTTAAGGGCTTTGATAGGGGTAAAGTGGGGCAGGGGGAGTTTCTAGTTAAGAAGATTTCACACCCCCTGTGAAGAGACATGGTCGTCTTTAATGTGCAACAAAAATAAACTTCAGTCAGCCCAATCTAAAGGAGAGAGGGAGAGAGAGAGAGAGAGAGAGAGAGAGAGAGAGAGAGAGAGAGAGAGAGAGAGAGAGCAATAGATCAGCCAACATCAGCCTGTCTTTAACTGCCTTAGCTAATACTGGGCACTTAGAGTAGCGATAACCATGGTAAACAATAAAGGGAACCTAACAGGGTACATTTGGGAACACTTCTTGGAAGAACATCGCCAAAAATCACCACGAATCACCAAAATATTTTAGATCTTTCCACTTTAATCCCATAGTCCATTTACACATCAGATCCCACAGTATGAAGATGTTAAGTATTGACAAAGGGTTTTGTAAAATGATAGCCTACATGCACAGAGTTCGATTCCAACACATTCTCAGTTGACAGGATAATAGGGCCTGTGATCCATTCTCATGAAATAAAAGCAGGAGGAAAAAAGGGGGGAGAGAGAGAGAGTTTGGGGGGGCGGGCTGAGAATGGAGGCCAGTCTGTAATGTATACGGCAGGAGGCATTGATGATTGTAATTATCAAATTGCAGTTTTAAAAGGCCATTGATTGATGTCATTAACTCAGTGAGTGTTTACTGATTGCTGCATTTGCACGTTCGCTCACACTGAGAGCTCAGCGTCTGCTTTGATTAAAGCTGGGAAAGACCTAGTTGTTTGACATGGAGCGAGCTCAGACACCATTAGCTGAGTGTGAAAGCACTGATTTACACACATTTTACAGTAACAGCTCAATACAGGGCTATAACATCACATTTAAAACAGTCCAATCAGATATGCCCAATAAGGCTTCTATTAGTGAGGTCAGATGTTCCACAAAATGTGTCCAAGGTTTTGACTCTTTATTCTTGAGACATTTACTATATACCTACCTGTAGGGGCACACACACACACACACACACACACACACACACACACACACACACACACACAAACAAAGAGAACACTTATCTCCTCACAGCATATTCAATTATGTCAAAAGCCTTGTTAGAAGATAACTGAGAACATCAGTATAAACCATCAGCTATGGAGGAGGGGATGGGGGCGCTACTTAAGTGCCTCCTATAACAGTTTCCTTCCAGGCTGCCTAGCTACTGGCCCTTTTTATGGGTGTGTTAAAAAAATGCATGTTGCAGGGACCTGGACAGTCCAGCCTGACTGCTCCAGCCCCTGTCAATCAGTGCATGCTACCATGGCAACCAGCCACTACCACCACCGGCCTCCACAACACTCTTATCTGCCTGCATCTGATCACCCTGTTGCCACGACAAACCCACCCACTGCTGCCATGGCCACAGACAGTAGAGTGAGAAACTCTGTGTGTGTGTGTGTGTGTGTGTGTGTGTGTGTGTGTGTGTGTGTGTGTGTGTGTGTGTGTGTGTGTGTGTGTATGTGTGTGTGTGTGAGAAAGAGAAAGCAAGTTTCCTATTCTTACTTATGTTAGTTCTTGCTTAATTGATATTGTGGCAATTCCATAACTGAGTAATTTCATGCCAATAAAGGTCACTGCAGAGAGTGAGACAGATAGATAGAGAGAGAGAGAGAGAGAGAGAGAGAGAGAGAGAGAGAGAAAGTTAAGACTGGCCTGGAAAGAAGAAGCAGGCACTGAAACGAGGAAGCTGAAGGAGAGAAGAAAGCAGTGTGCGGACACATAAATAAACTCCCTGGGGCACCAATGCACTCATTCATGCTTTCTCCTCCTCACTTTCACTTCTCCCCCCCTCCATTCCTTCCACATCTCTCTTTCGCTCCCAGCCGCAGTCACTCAAAAAAGAGTGGCTCCTCCACACAGGCCCGCGGCAAGAAGGAACAACAGTGGTCACACCTGAGAGTGACACACAGAGAGACAGAGTGAGACAACAACAGAAAGAGAAAGAGAAGCAGGGAGAAGCAGCCACACTTCCCAGTTTCTACAAGCCAGCTGCAGCTCTCTGTCACACGTCTAACAGAGCCCGCGGCAGCCCCGAGACAGGCAGGCGCAGTGATGGGCGCTGCATTTAAATATGAGCCGAGAGAGAGAGGATGCACAATTAGAATGCAGGATTGGATCAATAGGCTTGCTGACAGATGGATTACTAAGGTAAATAGATGATACATGCCGCTAAATAATTAATCAGGCTGCTGCAAGCGCCTGGGCCAGGAGTGACGGTGGAGGAGGAGCAAAATGGCAACACTTTCTGACTCACCAACAAATCAGTTCAAATCTGAGTCAAAGCAAGTCCATACTGAATCTAAATTCTTTTGAGAAATTCACATTCAAATTTGTGTCACAGACGGAGGCGTTCAAAATCTAAAATGCTGTCGATAGATGAGATGGAGATGGAGGCCATTTATGTTCCCCCACCACAGAGAAAGTAAGTTGTTGAGTTGAGTGTTTGAAATAGCACATTAGAGTAAAGGTGCCAAAGTGTCATTTTTGTGGGGGTCCACGATTAAATGGTATTTAGGAAATTAAAGGTTTCTAATTAAAAAGTCATGATAAATATTTTGTCACTGAGAACCAAGTTATTAATTTAGAATACAAATGCATTAACTCTCTTGGTGAAGGCCTTCTTCTGGGCCACACCTTGGGAAGCCTTGAACTAGACAGCCTGGAAGAATTCCTTCTGAATCGAATTCAGAAATGAGGCTATTGGCAAACCAAATGAAAACTCCTCCAGGCCACTGTTCCCCACCCTTCCATGGTAATACACAGCAACACACAGCCCAGTGGTGCAACAGGAGGGTGTTACATTCTTTAGTGATGTTTTAGAAGAACCGTGTTTGGTTCCATAATGTGTGAAAAATCCTTTAACTCTTAGAACTGAGATCTGCATTTTGCAGAAAGTCACATTCTATTTGCTAGGCTTCATAACTCAGGATTGGAGTAATCTACAGATATGATACACATATCAAACTAAGAGACATACTATTTAACCATCCAGCTCAGAAAACTGCGTAAACACACTCATTTCCAAATGAATTAAATCCAAATTTATCTGCCAAAGGAGCCTTTCAGTGCATGTTTACTGCTCTGTCCAAGTTTACATGCTCAACCTGCATACAGACTCTGACTGATCAGTGAGAGGGGGCAGGGCGGATTTGGGTTATAGAGGAAAATGAGAAGAGAGGGGCTATTTGAGAATTTCAGAATAAAAGTCCTAAGAAGGGACTGATACATGCATAAAAAAAAGTAACAAAGAATATTTAGTTTTATTTTATTTGGACTATTGTTGAGCATTTTGAAGAACATATTGATATAAATATCTAATATCTTAAAAATAAATATTCTCAAAAACAGAAGTTGATGTAAAAGTCCTTTACCAGTTGTCCTTTATTTTCACAACTGAATTACAAATTTGTCATTCCAAATCTTGCTTATTTTTTCTGTTCATTTTACAGTAAAATATTAATGGGGAAAAGAAAAAATAATAGGCGTCATTATTTTTAAGAGTGAAGCCAGCTTTGGTTATCATTCAAGCGCTGATGGCCACAGTCTAGGTTCATGTCTAAGTACACATATATGAACTAACATGGTAACTGGACCCTATAATGAGTGAATGCTGGTTTTAGCTATGGTTCCTGGGAGTGAAGATGTACATGTTTAAGGTAAGAGGTTTCATTTTAAGATAGGAGCATTTGGTATTTGCCTCAAAATACACCCTGACTCCCAACCAGCCAGTTCCCACTGCATTTCACTGGGTAATCACTTGCGTTAAATAATTCATGTTTAAGGGAAGTAATAAATATATATAATATATGTGTCCTTTAGCCAAGCCAGCTTTTTGGAAACAAGTCTGTCACAGAAGACTGCTCTCGCAAACGGAGAGAAGATTAGATTACTAGGGAGGTGAAGAGCGGGAGGGAGAAGCAGAGCGTGGAGGAGGGGGAGAGAGAGACAGAAGAGAGAAAGAGAGAGAGAGACATCCTGCAGGGTGGCTGCTGTTGGTCTGTGTGTGCTGGGTGGTGGAGCAGTTAGCAGGAGAGCAGGGTTTCATCTCCTGCCTCTTTAAGGCACTCTTGGGGAACAGGACTTTTCAGCACATCTGCATTAGACAGGGCAGTGGAGGGGGCAGTGAAATGTACTGAGGGGGGGTTCTCCTGAGAAAGCCATCCAGCTCTAGAGGCCTTATTGTCCATGAGGCCCATCCCCAAGTCTGCCAGTGGCCCAGAACCGACCTGCTGGACTTCAGGCCCGCACAGGATGCCCATGGTACTGTGAGTGAACCCCCATAACCTGGGACGGAACTGGTGCCAGCTGTGAATTTCTACTGGACTCAGTGGACTTGCTTTTATAAGGACTTGCTGACATCACTGCAGGGCCCAGATCCGGGCCATGGGAACAAGGCTGACCCAGGGCCTGGGAGCCTGCTCTGTGTGTGTGGGAGGTGGGGACTAACAACAGACCTATAATGATATTAGCTGCGCTTCTAACTTGAATAAACCACACACACCATCCATCAAAAGCTTGGACATCTTCTGGACATCCTTAAAAATTTGAATTCCTCATAGTACCTGCAAAAGTTCTGTTCACATAAAATGTGAGTCTGATCAGAACATTTTCAACATTCAGTTTTGTGGTCTTCAAAAATCATCGTTGGTACAAATAATACGTTTGCTTAGGGTTTGACTTTTTGTATTTCCCAAAATGTTCTTAAAACGAGTGGACCAAACAGCTAAATAACTGAACTTACAAGAAGAGGGGAAAATGTGTACCCTTAGTCTTCCTAAGGTAGTACTGTCACATGAATGAACAGATCAGAGAACTGTTCTGATCACCCATCCATTATCTGCTGCTTGATGTGGGGGCAGCAGCCTAAGCAAAGAGGTCCAGACCTCCTTCTCCCCAGCCACCTTTTCCAGTTTTCCAGGTTAACCATCTCTTCTGGGGGGAGTCCAAGGCGTTCCCAGACCAGCCGAAAGATATAATCTTTCCAGTGTGTCCTGGGTCTTCCCCAGGGCCTCCTCCCTGTCATACATGCCCAGAACATCTCACAAGGGAGGTGACCAGGAGGCATCTGAACCTCAAGCCTTTTTGTTTTTAATTTCATGCCCAAACCACCTCAGCTGGCTTCTCTTGGTGTGAAGGAGCAGCATCTTTACTCCAAGATGACTGAACTCCTCACCATATCTCTAAGGCAGAGTCAAGCAACCCAGTGAAGAAAGGTAATTTCAGTCGCTTTTACTCAGGATCAGATTTTTTTGGTTACTACCCAAAGCTCGTGGCCATAGGTGAGAGTCGTAGATTGACTGGTAAATTGAGAGCATTGCCTTTTGGCTCAGATCCCTATTAACCACAACAGATTGGCTCAGTCTGCAACACTGCAGATGCTGCACCGATCCACCTGTCAACCTCCCACTTCATCTTTCCCTCACTTGTAAGCAAAATACCAAGATACTCAAACTCCTCCACTTGAGGCAGGAACTCATTACCAACCAGAGAGGGCATTCCACCCTTTTTCTACTGGGTACCATGGTCTTCGATTTTGAGGTGCTGATTCTCATCCCAGCTGCTTTACACTTGGCTGCAAACTGATCCAGCAAGACCTGGATGAAGACAAGAGGATGATATCATCCACAAATAGCAAACATGTAATCCTGAGGCCACAGAATTAGACACCTTATGCCATCTGGCAATGCCAAGAAATCCATGAATTGTACAAACAGAATCAGTGACAAAGGGCAGCCCTGCTTACTGCCTGCCATGTGAACCAAGCTCCTGCTCCATTTGTACAGCTATGGATGGCTCATAGCAGTGAGCCCAATACCCAATACTCCAAGAACACCCCCCCCCCGCAGAATGCCCAGAGGGACATGGTCAAATATCTTCTCCAGGTCCAAAAAACACATGGGGACTAGATGAGCAAACTCAAATGCCTCCTCAAGGATCCTCACAAGGGTAAACAGCTGGTTCAGTGGACAGAACTCTCATTGTTCCTGTTGTATCTGATGTTTGACCATCAACCAGACCCTTCTCCAGTACCTGTACATAGACCTTGCCAGGGAGGCTGAGGAGTGTAATTTTCTTAAAAACAGGAACCACCACCCTATGTTGCAGAGTATGTTGAAAAAATGTCTGTTTATGGACACCCTTGTGTTCAAATACGGTGGTCTTTATGGATAAACTGTACTGAGCACAGAAATCCAATAAAAAACACAACTCAGGTTCAGATCAAAGAGGCCATTCCTCCCAATCACACCCTTCTGGGTTTCACTGTCATCATCCACGTGAGAATTGTAGTCTCCCAGTAGAACAATGGAGTCCCCAGGCGGGGCACTTTCCAGCAACCCCTCTAAGGACTCCAAGAAGGCCTTGCACAAACAACATTCAGAGCCCAGTCCCCAGTCCGAAGACATAGAAAAACAACCTTCTCATCCACCAGAGAGAACCCCAATGTACAGCTAGGGGGCTATAAGAAAGCCCACTTCTACCTTCCAGAGTCCACACTGTGTGTTGAGGTGAGACCAACCAAATCTAGTTGATACTGCTCAACCTTGGGCTCCTTTCCAACCAGAGAGGTAATATTCCATGTCCCAAGAATCAGTTTCAGTAGCCGAAGATCAGAATGCCAAGGCCAATATGCCTTTGGCCACTACCCGATCCACATTGCACCAGACACCCATTACTACCCCTCTCACGGGTGGTCGGCCCACGGAAAGGGGCTTTCATTTCCAGTGTTTCAGTTGTTTGTTGTTTGTTTTATGCATTTTGTGGCGTGTTACTGTATGCTGATGAGTGTGGTGTTCACTAGGTTGGCTCCGTATTCATGATGTTTACTCCTCCAGAGGACCCAGCTGTTCCTCCAGTGAGGACGCCTGCGCTCATCTCATTTTCCTCTGTTAATTTCCTCAGCAGTGGCTGCAGTGGGCCTCGTGCACACCAATCTGTGTCCAATTGGAGTGGGCCGGCCAACAAAGCGCCGGCAGGAAGCGTTAATCCTTGATCTGCGTCATGCTGCAACAATGGCACAGTCCAGTGCTCCTCCACACGGTGCTCACACACACACACACACACACACACACACAAACAGCCACGGGCCGCTGCACTGACACCTGCTGTCTCTTGCCACCCAGAGAGAGAGAGAGAGAGAGAGACCCAGTAGTTCAGATCTCCTTCCCTCCTCTGTCCTGCAATAAAGTAATTCTCACTGCTGTTTCAGACACACTCAAACCAAAGAGACCAAATATCAGCCTACTCAGACATTTGCTCTGGGCCTATGGTCAAATCATCTCTAATATGCTTGCTAATGAGGGTTCTGATACTGTATGGCACAATGTATGCAACAATACACTGATTTACAAAAAAAACTCAATGTTGGATTGCTGTGAAACTCAGCAGCTATATCTCAGATAAAAATGATTACAGGAGTCTGGGTACAGGTGTAAAGTGTTTACATTGCTGACCTATTAAAAGGGCCCTAAGAGGCTATTTTGCCAGTGCAGTGACTGCTAGGCATGCCTCTAGGATGCACTTGAAGACATTTTCCCCAGTTGACAGACATTGAGAGTGGCTGACTGCCCCAATGGCTGGCGTGATGATTTTGTAAGCCGTCACATTAGACAGCTGGTGATCACACTAACAGGTCAGTTATATGTGCACCTTTCATGGTAGGGTATGCATTTGGTATTTATGCACACAGCAAAGCTTCCCAGGAATGTCTCTGCCGAACTGCAGCACTTCTTAGTTTGTCTGGTCCCCAGATTTATCGCCATTCAAGCATTAATTGTACTTGGGCTTTAGTACAAAACGAAAGACGTAAGTCAACAAACGTCTCAGCTGAGGGTAAATCACCTGTCTCAACCCATGCTATTACACAGACTGAAGACAGAGAGAGGGAACAATGAAAGCTAAAAGGGACAGAAGGAGAAGTAAACAAGGTCTTCTGATTCTTCCATTCCTGATAGTGGCTGGAGCCAGGGGCAAGGGTGGGGGGCTGTACAGAGAGAGAGAGAGAGAGAGAGAGAGAGAGAGAGAGAGAGAGAAGGAGTGATGGAGGGAGGGAGGGCTGGGGGCTGACATGAGAGGACAAGCCTTTTAACATCTGGGTAAGCACAGGCTGATGGCCACACCGCTGCCTAATTATTAGAACACTCTTACTGAACTTAACCTCGCCACTAGACCGAGACGAAGAGAAGGATGGGGGGAATGGGGAAAAAAAGAGAGAGGGGGATGTTTTGCAGGAATGACAATGTTTATCTCATTGGGTTAACTCTTTACGTGTCGGAACATCACCCAGAACATCTGGCCTGTCCTTCTGAACCATTTTAAAACAAATACATTTATTTCATTGTTTAGCTGGCATTGTTTATTAAATGCTGTAATCTTTCCTAATCACTCGTCACCTTTTTTGTCTCTTGGAGTTTCCTCCAGTAAACCTATGCCCTTCCCTTTTCAACTGTTTCCCAAAGTTTTTTTTATCCAAAGGAAACACAAACATGCTGGCTCGATCTGCTCTTTGACAGAAACGTGAAAAAAGGGGGGGGGAAGAAAAAAAAGCAGTATGTTTTAACAGCTGTCAGTGTGCGTTGCTCTTCGGAGCGTTTGAAAGGGAAAAAGACGGCGGAATAACCACACACTCCTTGACAGATCTATGCGGCCAAATCGAAAAACATGAAAACAAGAATCAATCACAGGGACTGAGGAGGGAAAGGGGAGAGAGAAAGAGGGAGAGGGAGGGAGGGAAAAAAGACAGCGAGAGAACCGACAAATAATTAAAGGCTCAAACCCAGTGGCTGACTGGCAAGTATAAAGCCAGACAGCAGAAACACATCTCCACACTGCTGCACCACAGCTGGGTAAAACCAAGCCCCTTCTGGGTTTGTCAATGCGTGTTAAATGCTTTTCTTGATTGTTCACCATAGATGCTTTGGAGGCGAACTTCTGTTCCATTAGATATCTATTACATTTAAAGTGATACGTAAGGGGTGTGAATGTGTATTTGATGGCACAGTTCAGTTACAATCAATTTTGGACATTATGGTTCGGTTTTCAGCTGAAAAAAAAAAATGATAAGGCCTGGTTCCTTCGAAAAGACAGTCAACCAAGTTACAGTGTATTCTTTTTTTTTCCGTAGTGCTGTATACTTCCACTGAGGTGGTTGGTAAAGCCTGTAGTGTGTTGAGCAGTAAATTATAAACAGTGACCAAACACCATAAACACCTGTTAAAAAATTTTCAACCTTCCCAAAGAACAGACAGAAGAAAACTGCTTCCTGTATGTCATTCGTCATAGCCAGATGCCAACCAGCCTGAGCGACGCTGAGCATGGCAGTTACTAACTTGCTAATGTGGTTCTACATATTGTTCGTCAACCTTCACCCAAAGGCTACTGTGCACTCCATGAGTGACTGTAATGCATTCCAATGGTGTACTTTGAACAATTTCATCAATTGTAGAACAGCTATCAAAAAATGAGGGTTTAAAAGAAAGAGCAAGATGCCCAAGAAGAATGACAGCGAGTGTCAGGACGGTGGGGGTTAAATGGTGTGGAGCTGCCAGGCACCCGCTTGCCCCGTAAATCAGCAGTGGGGATTTATGGAGACAGGCCACACGGCTCACGGCCTGGTCACGTCAGGAAGGAAGCCTGCGCGGCTGCGCTGTTGTCTTAAGGATTCTTTCCCCCTCCGCTTTTATTTCAGCTGCTCAGGAAGGCAGCTGCCGTCTGCCTTTCAGCTCAGAGCGCCGTTGATTACTTGTCCCTTTGCTGTTTTTTTTTCACTCTTCCTTTTTATCTCTTTCTTTTATCTCATCTTCTCCTTCTCCCTTTGCCTCTCATTCTTCTCTTCATTCCATCTGAGTTTTTCACTCATTCCTTCTTCTCTCTCTCTCTCTCTCTCTCTCTCTCTCTCTCTCTCTCGCTCTCTCTCTCTCACACACACACACACACACACACACACACACACACACGCACTTGAGGATGGGGATGTGGAAGTGGGCTGCTTGTCTGGGTCAGGTTCAGTGCTCTGTTCTGTGGTGCAAATGTGTGCTTCACGAAGAGCAAACAAACAAAGCCCAGCTGTCACACACACTGTCTCACACACACGCGCACACACACACACACACACACACACACACACACATACACAAAGAGTGAGTGAGAGAGAGACAGAGAGAGAGAGAGAGAGAGAGAGAGAGAGAGAAATCATGTATACTGCAAATCTATAATTTTAATAAGCCTTTATAACTGTTAATATATAACATGTTAGTGATTTGAGGTATTTTCAAATGTTCAACTTAATTCAGTTACTTGGTTTACAGTATTTTCTATATCCAGCTCACATTAGTAAACAATTTTGGTGGTTAATAGTATTTTTCTCTGTCCATATAACTTTTATAGTCACATTTAGTGGCTTCTGTTTTTTCTGTAGTTGTTTTTAGTGGCTAATGTTATTTACAATAGTCACTTTTAGTACTATATGGTATTTTCAGTAGTGGCTTTTAGTGCTTTATGTTACTTTCAGTAAATGATTACTTTAAGCACTTCCCTGTTTTTACAGGTTGAAAGGATATTCAATAATTATTTTACTGATTTTCCACTTTATCAGTAGTTCATTCAAATTATTTTTAGAAGCCACTTTTAATGGTCTTTTGCATGTTTTATTAATTCATTTTTAAAATATTTTTAGAAGTCTTTAGAAGAACTTTTAATGGTTCATTGTATTATCATTCACTTTAGTTTCAGTAGTCTAGTTACTCTAATCCATCATTATTGTTATTATCATTATTATCAACTTTTTAACACTACCAGAATACAATTCCAAAATAAATCAAAAAAGCTGTACAGCCGTACAGGCTCACTTAGCTGCTAGAGTCAAACTAAGAGAGAAGATACTGTAAGCATGTCAGTATGATGGGACTTTATGGTGACGTTTCCTGCTTGACAGTTCAGGGGCTGAGCACCCTGCTCTCTGCTGGAAAGTACAGATTTGGAGCTTAGCGTGCATACACACACACACACACACACACACACACACACTGACTGAGAGGACACCACTCCTGGTGTGACAACCAGCAGCAAGGTACCCAGTCAAGGGGAACCCAATTTAAGTCTCTTCTTCTAGTGCTGGAAATTCAATTGCATTAGAGCCCTTGGTGGGCCTGAGGTTTAATCTAATTAGATACAGCTCCAAAAGAGGAGAGAGAGAGAGAGAGAGAGAGAGAGAGAGAGAGAGAGAGAGAGAGAGAGAGAGAGAGAGAGAGTGTAAGCTGCTGGAGTGAGAGGAGTGGGACAAGAGAAAGAAAGAGAGAGAGAGAGAGAGAGAGAGAGAGAGAGAGAGAGAGAGAGAGAGAGAGAGTGAAGCACAGAAGTGAGGAGAAAGAACTACTTCTGCTTCTCTAACTCATTTTCTTCTCAGGTGTATTCCCAGGCCTCTTCTGCTCCCACCTTAATCCCCTCTCATATTCCTCCTTATCGCCCGCTCTGAGCATCAGATTAACAGCCATTGAGAGGGCTGCTATAACAGGACTAGCCTGAGAGGGACGTTATCTTACAGTTAATCTGAGCCTGGACGAGGCGTTATAATCTCACCAGCCGAGTGAACGGACATGTGGTTAAAACCGCAGGAGTTAGTGAGAACTGACCGGCAGGAAAATGAAGAAGAAGGAAAAAAGAACAGGAAAAAAAATGCATTGAAAGAGAAATTCTAGCAGAGATATGAGGCTTCTTTTTGTCTCTCTCTCTCTCTCCTTCTCACTTTCTCTCTCTATGTATAATGTTGTTAAAGCACACAGTTGATGCTTCAGCTTTAATATGGTTTAAATGAAGTACATATCACTACAGTAGTAATATTACATTTATTGTTGTTTTGCTGTAGTTGTTCTTTAATAATAATAATAATAATAATAATAATAATAATAATAATAATAATAATAAACAAGATATAGTTGTATTTTGCTCTCTCTCTCTCTCTCTCTCTCTCTCTCTCTCTCTCTCTCTCTCTCTCTCTCCACTTCTCTCTGTCTCAGTTTTTTTACAGGGTATCATTCTCAGCCCCTCTGCCTGTGTGTTGGGGGCTCTTTATCCGATCAGTCTCAGTTGGCTGCTCCTGTCTCTCATCTGTTCCATCAAGGGTGCTTCCATCTTTCTCTCTCCCTCTCTCTCTTCCTCTCATTCTCTCCCTCTCTGTTGCTCTCTCGTCCCTACAAGCCTGTCGCACCCCAATGTATAGAGTGAGCAAGAAAGAGACAGATGAGAGTGAGATGACGGGAGTGTAGACTCACATGTAGAAAGTGATGGAAAAGTAGAGATTGCAAGAGTTCAGACAAGACAGCAAAGAGAGAGAGAGGGAGAGAGAGAGAGAGAGAGAGAGAGAGAGAGAGAGGGAGGGATTAGAGCAAGAGAATGAGGGGGGTAGAGGAAGAGATGCAAGCAGAGATGTAAAGAACAACCAAATAAAGTGAGTGGGAGAGAAGAAACGAGAGACAGGAACATCCAGCGTGAGCTGCAACTCTGTGCTGGCAATTACGAGCAAAGATAACGAGGCCCATACACACACATATACACACACACATGCTCTCTGCCAGCAGGTGAGATGGATGGGTTTGATGTGGGTATGGTAGTGTCATGCGTTGTGTGTAACGGGGTGGTAAGGAGAGATTGGTGATTGAAGCTTTGGTGCTAAAGATGTACAGCCTGCACCTTGCTACTGAATGCTGATGACAGGAGTGTGTGTGTGTGTGTGTGTGTGTGTGTGTGTGTGTGTGTGTGTGTGTGTGTGTGTGTGTGTGTGTGTGTGTTTTCACTGTTTTCACTGAGATTCCAAATGTATTTGAGTAAGAGAGGTGAGGCTGGATTACTGTCAGTAATACCCCTCAACTCCCTCCCTGCAGATTGAAGTGTACACACACACTAAAGCACACACATACGTACTCTCTCTCTCTCTCTCTCGCACACAAACACACACACACACACACACAGCCCTCATTTCGTATTTCTTTTCTCATCTCTCTTACAATTCTCTCTCTCTCTCTCTCTCTCTCTCTCTCTCTCTCTCTCTCTCTCTCTCACACACACACACACACACCTTTCATTTATGGCTAGTATCTGTGGAACTGATCTGAGCCGCAGGAGCAGCAGGCCACCCTGTCCAAACACTCTGCAGCACTTTGACTTGTGACAGGGGACACAGTCTCAACACCGCTCAGCGCTAATGTGTCATACGAGCAAATGTGGCTGGAAGCTCTTAGCTTTTAACCGCAATCCCCAGACTGTGTAAAGCCTGCCTGAAAAGCAAGCTAAATTACCCTGGACGTGAAGAGGACTACATAAAAACATGAGATTAAAAGTGTTACCCAATCAGACAACACTAACACAGTGTGTAAGCCAGTCCGTGCAACAGTTCTGCAGTATGGGACAAGGTTATGGAATGTTTAGCATCATAAATGGTTCATTGCCTTTGTGTGAGTTTGTACTGTTTCCTTCATTGTCCAGTTCTGGTTTCCCACCATGTGACTTACTGTGTTAATGCTGATGAAGATTTGCCCTGACTGTTATACAGATACTAATATTCAATAGAATGAAGAGTTAATGCAGGAAAATGAGATCTGTTTGAGCCTCACAATTCTTCCTGAACCACAAGAATATACCTTCATGAACCTGCAGTGCAATGAAAGAGTAACTCCAGTGAAAATTCTGAAAAACGAGGCAAAAACACAGTTGGGTAGCTGGTCGTGGGTCTTTTGATAGTGTTTGACTTTATACAGAAATACAGTGTGCTTGCCAAAGAGCTCATACTAGGGGGCGGCTTAAGAACAGTGCTAATGAGGCCGGTAGCCAGCATGTTAACAATGCACTGGCCATATACAGCACACTGATGTTATGCTGTTCGGGTAGCATTGTCCTCTGAAATGACTTATGACAAACAGAAGGTACTCCTCCAAAACTCTGTAGAACGCATAGAAAAGAGGTGGCACTAATAGGACGGTGGTGGTGTTCTCTAAGAATGTGTGCTTTGAGGTGGCTAGATTTGTTGAAAGGCAATCAGGTGTCACCTTAGGAATCTATTAAAAGAGTGTGCTTGTGTGTGTGTGTGTGTGTGTGTGTGTGTGTGTGTGTGTGTGTGTGTGTGTGTGTGTGTGTCTGAGGTGTATCTTCCCATCACTTTATTTGTTCAACAGCAGGGCCTCATATTGATTTGCACTAGCTACTGTTCTAAGTGAGCACCCATAACTGTAATTCATCACTGTTGTGAGAAAACCTTAGAACTACAAAATTGAAGGAACCAAGAAGAAAGCTGTCCTTTAAATTTTGTTAATGTTGTTTCTCGTGACAGTGATAAAGAGAACATGAAATGTCACAATGGTCTTCTTAAGATCCCAGAAAGCAGGAGTTCACTCACAGCGTTCGATGCGATCCTCTGGGCTGGACGAAGCCTCTCGGTCCGACAGCAGGCCAGACACTGCAAAGATCTTCTTGCCATCCTCAGCAGCCTTGAGAGCACCAGGCGAGGCTGCAGCAATCTGGGCACCGGCGTAGTCGTACTCTTTGCCCTCAGCGTCCGAGTAGCGCAGGTGGGGTGAGGCCTCGGCCTCCAGGCAGCCTTTGAGGCGCTTGGCTGGGGTGAAGGCTGACTGGTAGGCACCTGAAGAAGCCTGGTGGTCACGGTCCTCTGGTGGAGATGCAAAGGGCCGGAAGGCGCCTACACCGCTGTGGTTCAGCATGCCCAGGGGTGAGCAGTCCAGGTTGGGTGGAGGTGCTGCAAACTGATGGTGCAGGTGGAGAAGTGAGGGTGGGAAGTCACGGTTGGTGAAAGTGGGCACAGCACCCTGCCGGTGGTACATGGAAGCGAAGGTGTAGGAGCCATTGCCAAAGGGCAGGTGGACGTCCTTCTCTGCAGAGGAGGGTGCACCAAACGGCCGAGGGCCTTGGCAGGGGATGGAGGCATCACGGACACTTGCCTCTGCTGTTGATGCCAGCACCATGAGCGCTGGAGAGGCCAGGGGATTGGGAAGGTAGGATGAACTCTCCATCTTGAAAGCGGCCCGGTGAAGATCCATCTTGCCGGCAGGGCTGCTGGTGGGTACGGGTGGAGGAGGAGGAGGGGTGAGGGGGAGGGGTGGAGAGAAGAGAGCGGGGGGGAATGGTATGGGGAGTATGGTGCCGACCGGTCGGTCCGTCCTCTTTGCTTAAAACAGGGCGTCTAGGCGCCTGTCACTGGGAGGTGTGGCCTGGACAGTACTCCTCCTGCAGGGCAGAGCAACAGATGGTGAGAATGATGGTTGACTACAGCTCATCTACATATATTACAATTGTTAACAATATATCTGTATCAGCGTTTGGGAAAACTGACCAGAAACAGGGTTAGGGTTTGGTTTTGGGTGAGTTTTATGTTTGATTTAATTTCACATTTGATGTTTTTGTTTCACTTTCCAGCTCCTTTCTAACTTCTAGTCCCTTGTATTTGACAAGGGATGTGTGTGCATGATCTCTGGTGTGACTGCATTCCCTGTATTACACCTTGTAAAAAATGAGACATTGTATTATTCAGTTATACGTAGTAGATCAATAGAGTTCAGTGTTGCAAAGAGCCTTGAATCACTAGAAGAAGAAAAAAAAAACACCAAAGAAAGATTTAACCTTGAAAACGCACATTTAGTTCATTGTAACTCAAGGCCAGCATCTAAAAAGAATCTTACAACAGGCCACCAAAATAAAAGTGCCAAACTTTTTGCTCTCCACGTCTTAAAACGGAAACTTTCCTCCATCACAAATCTGCGGTCCAGATCGCGTATAAGCCTCTTATTCCCCCATCTCGGCGGCTGTGGAGCGGAGCGGCGTCTGAAGCTGATAAGGCCTTCGCTCTGATCAGATAAGAGAGCGGGCCTGCTCGTGTGAGCACTTGGGCCCTTTCCTCGCCGATGGGATTCTCATACTGATAGCGTATCAGCCTGCCATCTGCACAGGAAATCTGACTGAATGAATAAATTAGCCGCACTTCACCTCTTGACCCCGTGCTGCGGTCCAACAGGCCGAGAGCCCCGCGAGGATTAGATGCAGTGATTGGCCGAAGTGTGAGTGGATTTAATGAGTCGCAAGAACTTTTTTTTTTCTCTTCCTTTCTTTCTTTCTTTCTTTCTTTTTTTCCTCTTTTTTTTATTTAATGGGCTGTGCCTGCGTGTGTTATGCATATGCTATTTCAAGTCCCTCTGGGGTGCCTCCAAAGTGATCTACTATTACAAGTTAAATGGAGAATGGAATTACATGAAATTGGTAATTGATTGTAATGATCTGCACTCAATGCTTTTCTTCAGTACCATTAATTGATTACACTACAGACAAAATACCTAGGCTGCACTATATGTTCATTACAAAGGCCAGCTTTAGGACAGTATTTATGGTAATGGGGGGATTGGTTTCTCGTAAACAGGGAATTATTCATGAGTCGTTTTGAGGAAATGTGAATGCCAGTGCTACAAGCAGGGAAGGAAAGTAGCATCTGATCCTGAAGTTGATCCATGTGGAAAACTGCTCTGGGTGCACGCTGGTAATTCACGTGGATGGGGCTTTCTCTTGTGTCTTGTGTCACCACACAGCTATTTCAGATGCCACATGGAAGATCAAACGCCATCAAAGAAACTCCTGGGGAATTTCAGCCTGGCATTTTTACAGATATCAGCTGTCCAGAACGCTCATTCAAATCAATTTTATAACCTGATATGAACATCTGCAACCCCCATGCACATTCCCACACATACAAGCACACCCATGCACACACTCTGTGGTCCTGTAAAGAGTTTTACATTATCACATACATGGCGAGGGAATGTGCTTGCTCCTTTCCCTGTCTGTTGAGAATAGGTTACACTACACCACTCAGCATTGGCCAGACGCCCGAGAATCGCATTACGCGCTTGTCTTCTCACTAGCCAGGGAAACGGCACCTCCAAAATGCCCTGATATCAAACAGCCTACTCTTCGGTATCTCTCTCTCTTTCTCTCCCTCTCTCTCTCTCCCACCAGCTCTTTGCCTCTGTATCGAATCTCTCCCCTTGGAAAAAAGAAAACAGGAAAAAATGAGTGTGGCAAGGTGTTGATAGCAAGGTAATACAGTGGTAAGTACCTGGATATTTCAATTTTATTATCATTACCATCAGTGCAGCCAGGCAGTGTGAAACTGACAATCCAATAAAAGGACACAGGATATCCCCCAATGGCAAGCACGAGAGAGAGAGAAGGCAAAAGTGAGGGAGTAGGGAAGGCCTAAATAGGCTGAGTGTTGTACAGATGTGCTAATCATTTCTGCTGCGCGGTGCCTGGTCTACCTGGATATTTGAATTTTATTATCATTACCATTAGTACAGTGTGGGACGGACAGTTCAATAAAAGGACATGGGATATCCCCCAACGGCTAAGGACGGGGAGAGGGCATAAGAGCATAAATAGGCTGAGCACTGTACAGATGTGCTGATCGTTTGTGCGGCTGGTCTGTCGGCCTGGTACTTCTGCCACACACACTGACACAGGCACACACAGACATATGCACATAAACACTAAGAAACCAGTGTTCCAGAACGACCAGAAGGAGTGGTGAATCAGCCTGACACACACTGACACACCACAGAGCCAGAGAGCCAGAGAGGGAGAGAGAAGGAGTGAATGAGGGCAAAAAGAGGGAGAACAACCATAACGACTTGGACCGTGTCACTCGTCCCTTTGCTGCTGTTTCTCATTCTTTCCAAGCATATACTTATGTATACATATGCCAGGAACAGTTTCTCAGATTTCTCAAAGCCTCAAGAGAGAGCAGACGTTCAATACAGTATGAATAGATGAAGCATATCGTCACTGTCATGCAAAAAGCTTGGAGCTCCAAAACGACAACTTTCCAGGAGGAAGAAAAACATTCGTGGCATTCAGAAGAAGGCAAAGGACAAAGATTGTGTCCTAATTCCAATTTTGGAGCATTTAAATTGGTCCTTTTATCATGAAATTTGGATGCAATGTAAATACAAAAAATAGCTCAAAACTGATCTTAAAGATCTCAGTGCATTTGTAGTAGGTGTCAGAGGTGAGCTCTGCTGTTTGCTTTTGAACAGATTCGTTATGGTATTACAGTGTCAGCTGTGATGATGTGTGCTTTCAGGGAGTCACTGATCTAAAGCAGCAGAGAAAGCAGCTCCCAGACACAATAAAGATAAATAGGAAGATGTCATGGGCAGGTTTCCTCAGCAGGAATCCAATTTCATAGAAAACAAACGTGTGTCAGGCCGGACTGCAGTGCGAGCGTGGGGAGTTTAAACACCAAAGTTTGAGTGAAGAATGCGGCTCAGACCTCAGCTCACGGCCTGCTGCCTGTCTGTCAGTGTATTTAGAGTCTGTTGACAACCGTGAAAGTGCCACTTTTACATTTTATTATGGGACACTGTCATTCAACACCTCCTGAAACAAACACACACACACACACACATACACACACACACAGAGTCTCTCATTCAAATACACAGACTTGCTTTCTCTGACTTTCACACACACACACACACACACACACACACACACACACACACACACACACACACACACACAGTCACTCTCATTCAAATACACCGACTTGCTCTCTCTGACTTTGACTTGCACACAAACTCTCTCTCTCTCTCTCTCTCTCTCTCTCTCTCCTCTCTCTCTCTCTCTCCCCCCACAATCATGCATGCACAATCATTCCCTGCCTCCTTAACACACACACTCTCACTGCTTTCCCCCTCTCTGCAAGGAGAGAGGAGTGACAAAGACAAAACAGGCAAGTGGGCGAAGCGCGTGCATGACCAACAGATTTCACACCAATTACTGGACAATATTTAGCAACACTGGAACGTGCTGTGCTCAACCACACACAGCCTGGAAGACGGGATGATGTATCAGAAAGCTGCCCGAGACGCCGCAGTTCACAACGTCAGTGCCAGTGCTGTTCTGAACACTGTGAGAGTGCTCTGAGCTTCAGGAGCTGTTCTGTACACACCAGCCTGAGTGAAGTGCTCTCAAGCAGCAGGGCAGGAAACGACACCGGCTTTTTGGAGCGCGTTGGAAACAAACTACTTTACTCTTGAAAAAAGAAAAAAAAAAAAAAAAGAAAGAAAAAACTTTGCGAAATGCCATCATCTGGAGGAGCTCAGTGCCACTCCAGGCTCATGTGTTTATCCACAGGCCCACTCCAGAAGAAACTGGATACACTACACAGATGAGGAAATGACTGAACATCTCACACTTTACAAATGACTTTTCTTTGTTTTGTGCATCATTTGGAGACTGAAATAATCAGACTTCCATTTTTCTAGATTGCCCTGGTGATGGAGCAATCAGACCTATATTGGAGATATGTGTGGACACTCAGTATGTTCCCCAAAAATCAGACACAATTTTAAAAATCTTCATTATGACTAATATGAATATCTGACTGAAAATTCAGACTTGTTTTTTATAGATGTTTATGAAACATATATTGTAGACATTTATGTCTAAAGATAAAAACAAAGTCTAATAAGAGTTAAATTATAGATATAGTTAAATACATACATTACTGAATCATTAAACTTACTTTGTAAATCCTCATGTCTCTGTAGATCTTCAACGTGAAACTTAACTTTGTAGATCATTATGGAATTATTTATCATTAATTATGATTATAATCATTTCTTTATTAGATCTTTATGCAGACGGATTTATACTTATTGTGGAGATCATTATGGAAACGAATTATCAGACTTCTTCATGTCTTTATAAAGACTGGATTATTACACTTTGTAATTCTTTATGGGGAACCAGTAAGATACTTAATATTCATATCTGTTTTGTAGATATTTATGGAGATTCACTAATCAGACACATTTCATTAATCTTTATGGGATTGGATCATCAGACTTATTTTGTAAAGTGACCCAGTAAGTTATCTTAATATTTATATTTATGTTGCAGATGAATTAGCAGATTTCTTTTTTTAGATCTTCATAAAAGCCGAATTGTCAGACTTGTTTTGTAGATTTTTAAGGGGACTGGATTATCAGTTATTTTGTAGAATGTTATGGGGGCTACATTTTCCAACTAAATTTGTAGACCTTTATGGAGACTTAATTATTCACGCAGTTTTGTAGATCTTTATAAGGAGTGAATAATCAGACGTATTCTGTATATTTTTTATGAAGCCAGAATTGTCAGACCTGGTTTCTAGACCTTTATGGAGACTACATTTTCCAACTAATCTGGTAAATCATCATGAGGTCTATGTTATCAGATTTATTATCTAGATCTTAATGGAGACTACATTAATTTAACTAATTCTGCAGAGTTAGTGGAGATTATGGAGACTGAATTATCAGACTATTTTACAGATTTATATGGAGACTAACCTGCTATCATATATAACTGTAATCCAATGAAATCCATAGTATGGAACTTGTTGCTGAATGGACCTAAACTGGGAATCTAACATTTGATCTGTAAGCAGAGGACAACCACGGCAAAAGAGGCGTCTTGTTTTTACGCACGCTCGCTTTGAACTGGTAATCAGTGAAGCCGTTTAGATGAGAGTTAATGACCGACAGGAACAAGCAGACTCAAGTCTAAAAATGCGACGTGTGCTCCTGGAGGGTTTGGGCAGCTTTGCGCCCTGGTTAATAAAGTTTCATAAGGCTTCATGTGTGCAGATATGTACTGCGCCTCTCTTGCGGGGAACGTAGGATGGGGAACACGCGGTGCCAGGTACGCACAGTCTGGCTCATCCATACTGAGACGATCCAATAAACGCGCCTCTGCTGCAGAAAGAGAAATTACACCCAAACACGCGGGGGCGAGAAACACAGAGAGGGGGTCTGCGTGAAAGTGGGATTTAATGTCAGAGCGAGCGCGCGGCGAGAGATAATGACACTCATGGACGTACAGCAAACGAGATCAATACCGCTCGTGCAAGCTGTGCCTCACCACTCTCCACTTCACTATCAACAAATAAATCCCACACACACACGCACGCACGCACACACACACACACACACACACACACACACACACACACACACAATAAAAGCCTGCAATAAATAGCAGTAATCAATCACCGCTTTATTGAACGCCACCGTCTGCCGCAGACGCGCGCTCCAGAGCGCAAGTGCGCAACTACACAGAACTAAACTTAGTTTTTATCCTAAAGCACCATACTTCCTCCCTTCCCACCACCACAAAAAGGGGATTTGCTTTTCAAATAAAAGTGGCGTGCAATGAAACATTGATTCATTGTGAGCAAAATGGTGTTGAAAGTTTCCTGTCCTGCCGAGGCTATTCATTCATTTCAGCCACGGACGGACTGTTTGCCTCATCCCACCCACCTGAGCCAACTAATTCCTCACTAAGCCCAGATTATTTGCAAGGTGTCTGGCTCCTCCGTGCTCAGAGCCAGCACTGGACTACAAAGGAGTCCCCCACCACCCCTCCTTCCACCTTTGGCCACTGCCACACACACACACACACACACCACACACACACACATAGATTCGTGCTGGCGATCACTACTGGCACACCACACTCTCTTCAATAATAGATAACTGTTTACACCCACGTTCCCTATCGACAGTTGCTCGGCTTGATACAATCTACCACTAACACCAATCTGTACACGATTCCCTCGGCGTTACAGTACTGGTTATTAGGCTTGCTTCCTCCAGACACAGTCTCATTCAGTATGGAAATGCATGTTAAAAATTGAAAGGATGCGAATCTGTAATTACCACCATGCAACACACACACCACCCTCTGACATGTAGCGCGGACGTGGTCGCAGAGCCTGGATGTGGCATTAAGGGGAGGGTAATAAGGTGGTCGATGTCAGGCAATCCATTGGTACAGCCTGCTGGGAGAGTTGGGAGAACTGGGAAAAAATAGTATTATTTTTATATAATTCTTATTTCTATTTTTTCTATTATTTTATTCTATTCCACAGTGCTGTCTATCAGAGTTGAATTAAGCTATTGGAACAAAAAGTCAGTGTCCTCTATGCTGATACGGCTCCCCAACACAATTCCGTTATGTACAGACCCTGTAAAAAAAGAAATAAATAAAAAATAAAAAAAACCAAGACACCTTTTCATTAAATGAATTTTAAGTGTAATGCAATTGTTGTTACAGGATTCGCTGTGGAGCAGACTGAGGAAGAGCACTGTTTTATCAACACACACAGTTAAAGAACAGTTAAGCCAGCTAATTGATGGCAGGTCGATCGTTTAGATTATTAGAAAACGAATTATTTATCATGCAACAAATTTAAATAAATAAAATACAGCTTTAAATAGTGAGAATATAATCATTTAAAACACATTTAATTTGAAACAGTTAATTATTATTAAAACGACACTAAATTAATAATAATAATAACTAAACAAGTTATTACATCAAATACAATTATAACGAAAATTTAACCGAACATCAAACAAATAAATAGCGTTAATAAATGCAATGAAAAACTAAAGGTAAAATACCCATTTTTTTCTGTCGTTTAATAACTTTGTTTTTGTTCTCTTTCACTATTAGTTTAAAGAATTGAAATGTATTTAACTTTGAATCTAAACGGCACTGATCGGCGGAGCGGCAGGTCGGAGCGCTCAGACGCCCGCAGAAGCGCACAAACTGCCCTCAAACCGGACAAAGACTGTCCAGCAGCTTCCAGAGCCTGAACTGCCCGCTTTATTTACACATCAGCCCTTAAACAGGAGACAAGCCCGGCCGAGATAACTTACTCTACAGTAATCACAACACAAAGCAAAGCAAACCAAAGCCGGGGACACGGCAGGAACAGAGTCACACAACGAACGCGGTTTAATTTTGTCATCGTGCAAATCAGAGAGTAACTTCTTAAATATGCTCTGTCTGCTCCTCTAGTCACAGCCCTGCTTTCCTCTCCTTCTCTTTTCCAGGGTCGGAGTTAAAAACGCTCTTCACCCAGCCCTGATAATAACTACACCAACACCACTGATCCCAAACCCACATCCAACAACTCCACCATAACCCATTTCCCATTATCCCACTACAGCACAGCTGAGCCAACTCCAACTACAAACCCCCAAATTAGTCGAGTTTAAAGTCAGGCTGAGATTAAGTCGGGATGGCTTTTAGGAGGAGAGAAGTTAGACCTCAGCTTCTCGGTTTCTTTGCGGATCTGCTGTAAACGGAGTGAAATTAGACCCCAGATTCAGATTCTCTGCTTTTAGAAATGAAACTAAAACCAAAAGCAACATTACTTCTTCATTAAAACACATTGATTCTGTTACATTATCTGAGCTTATATTCATTTCTCTAATAAGCCTGCTTATTCCATCCTTCTAATATCTCAGAAACACTAAAATCATGCTTTGCTTTCTCTGGGGACTGAACACACAGTAGGGTGTGTGAGTGCGTGGGAGACCTGGCTGCATGCTCTATAAACATTTCAGGGCCGATTATTAAGATTTATGAACCTCTACAAACACAAATTACAAGGAGGGGAAATACATACCGAGTAATAATTGCGAGAATCACACGAGTAAAACTACAGGAAAGAAACAACTGGAATAAAATCCACATTATTACCAATATTCTCCGCTGCTGCGTTTTATTTTAGGGGGTTAACGTTTTTAGGCGATGTTAATAACGCGTCAGTGTGTTATTCCAAAGGGCTGACAAATAAAGGCAAAGATGAATAATTCTCCAATAGCTTTACTTTAACGAACATGTTTTATTATCAAACTTATTGAACAAAGTGCTGATGTTTGATGAAATAAAAAAAATAATAAAATTGTGCAAAATGTCTTTTTAATAGCTGCCCCTTAAAATAAACCCTGAATTTCAATGCAACTATTTAATAATGTGAGCAGAAAAAGAGAATAAAAAAAGAGAAACAATACTTCTTTTTTTTTAACTTGTTGCTTGTTGCAATGTTGGCTTTTTGCAGTGAAACTAGCTCTTGGCTTTTTTTATGAGCGTGAGGGTTTCTTATGTTTCTTTTCAACAGAACGAATTCATTGACACATTATATTCATTATATTACAAGTTGGTGAAATAAATAAACAAACAAACAAACAAATAAAAAATAAACATTTAAAAATGAATGAATTCAGTGACGTTTGTACACATCAGCTATGCGGTTCATGTGGTGAATAAACCCTCAGTTCAGTCGTGTTTACAGTCGTGGTGATGAGGGAAAGTGGTGTGAATCTGAGAGCGCAGGTCGGTTCGGTTTGCGGGGTGTAAACGGCTCCGAGACGCGCTTAAACAGGTGTTTCCATCTTTTTCTCCCCTCTGCGCATCCAAACCCAGGAGCCTGCTGCAGACACACAACAAAGCTCTCTCTCTCTCTCTCTCTCTCTCTCTCTGTGTGTGTGTGTGTGTGTGTGTGTGTGTGTGTGTGTGTGTGTGTGTGTGTGTGTGTGGCCTGAAGCCTCCAGCACTGCGGCTTCAACGCCAAATCTGAATTACCCGCAACATTGGGCCCTTAATTCCTGCTCTGATTACTGAGACGGTCATAAAAACCCAGAGCAGTAAAACAAGTAGCTCTCTCTCTCTCTCTCTCTCTCTCTCTCTCTCTCTCTCTCTCTCTCTCTCTCTCACACACACACACACACACACACGCACACACACACACACGCCAATCCCAACAGCCTGAAAAATACACACTGGTTTCTATTTAAAAAACTTTTCTGTGCATGAAACAACTTTTATCCATGAACATCTCCACCCAGGAGATGGGCTCCACTCATGGGTTGAGTGGGAGACTTGATGACATTAGTTGACATTAGTTACCTTTTCAGCTCTGCAGGCCTGAGGAGCTGCTGGACCACAGAGGTAAACACCTCCAGTTCAACAGCAAAGACTGTTCCTGTGCTTCACTTTGCTCTGAAAGAACTAAAGCTAAAGCCACACTTCAAACACCTGCGTTTAACCCCAATCAAAAGAAAAAAATTTTTGAACAAATCACAGCTACAGACTCAGTGTGAAACACCTGACCGTCGGGTATTATTTTAAGCGAATCCAGCAAATGCGTGGTCCTGCTGAGAAGACCACCAGTGAGAGACATGGATGGACGAGGGACTAAATAAAGGTAGATAAAGTGCACACTGCACGTTTTAGGAAGGGAAGAGTAGCACTAAACTTGTTTAAACTGGGGAGACTGGTCTCCACACACAAGCTTTCTCTGACACACACACACACACACACACACACACACACACACACACACACACACTGTTTTTTCCAATTAAATGAGTAAAATCACACAGCAGCCCAGTCTAAATGAAGGAACACAGCTGGAAGCAGGCTGGGTGAAGACAGGACTAGAAACTTACTGCGTTAAAATTCCCTCCGCGGATCCTGAGAGTCCTGTTATCCGCACAAACTTTTCTCTGTGTCCCTCTTTCTTTTGCTCCGTGACAGCGGACAGAGAGGGGTAGAGCAAGCAGCGCTGGGGACCGAAGAGCATGTGGCGGTGCAGGAGGTGGTGGAAGAGGAGGAGGAGAAGGAGGAGGAGGAGAAGGAGGAGGGAGAAAGTGGCCGCAACGCGCCCGAGAAAAGTGTGCGGCAGCGGGGCCGAGTGAGGAGCACTGTTTCCCGGCTCGAGAGCGCAGCTCAGTCGCACGAACCGATGAAGGAGGGGGTGAGAGAGAGAGAGAGAGAGAGAGAGAGAGAGAGAGAGAGAGAGCCTTGCGCGGGGTGGACGAAAAAAGGCTGGCGCAAGCCTGGAGCTGAGGTGGATGTAAGCGCGCGCTGACAGCAGCGTTGGAGGTGCAGTGCTGCCGCTCAGCGCCAGGTTTGCTCACTGACTGACACACACACACACACACACACACACACACACACACACGCTCTCACACTCCCTCTGCTCTCCACTAACACCCCCCACCGCCACACGCAGCCCACCTCTCCACTGTCTCGAGGGGCATTTCAGCGCCGCCGCGACTCCTGCTGCGGTTTTGGGGACTCGACTGGAGGACAGTCGGGCAAATGAAGTCCGCCGACAAATTAAAGACGGTTGAAAGAGAGAGAGAGATAGAGAGAGAGAGAGAGAGAGAGAGAGAGAGAGAGAGAGAGAGAGAGAGATGAGAACTTAACAGGTAAGTATGTTTTACCAAAGGTGAAGTCCTGATAGACTTCAAGAAGATAGGCCTGCTTCAGTTGAACAGGGTTTATAACACACACACACACCCACACACACACACACACACACACACACACACACACACACACACACACACACACACACACACAAACACACACACTACATTTCTTCCATATAACACTTGGAAGCTTTTTTTTACTTATTAAAAATGATAAGTGATACTGAACTAAAGAATAGAAGAGAAGAAAATTGGTCTTGCTTAAGTTGAATTAGAGCAAAACAAAACAAAAAGATTCATAAGATGTCTTCATTTCCAGCACGGAAGGAAAACTGAGCCTTTTAGGTTGCTTTGTGGTTTAATATGTAGTGAGTGAGGCTGACAAAATAACTATACAGCTTTCATAAATCCCATCCACCTGCTGGAAAGAGTCAGAACTGCAGGGCAGTTCAGCCACACTTGATAGAGACAGGGTTTAGGAGCATATGTACATTGTACAATATACTCCCCTTCAGATTTGTTTCAGATTAAATGCGAAAGTTGTGTAAAGTGACGAATCACCCTTTCCCAGCAGGTCTGAATGGATCTAAAAGAGGCTGTGGGGTGATGGGTAGCCATAAGGGCCCTGCTCCTCCACATTAGTCCTCTGTTGTATTGCTAATCACCTCCGTTTGAGTGTCAGTGCAGCAGAGGAGGAAAAAGCCCATCCACTACCAGGGTCCCTCTCCATTCAAAATCAAATTTCAGGACTCAATCTCTTAACGTGTTTCTAAATGGACTGGTGTGGATTGGTGGAGGAGTGCTTTGATGACAGCTCTTTTTACCGGGCTTAAGCAGAAATCTTCTCGCAGTCTCCATTTGGAGAGCCCCCTCATTCGATTTAAGCCATTTCACTTTCTCCCTGGACTCTATCAAATAACAAACACGTTCCAATGACTCGATAGAAGCCATTACAAGTAATGCCGAGGCTCTTGTGTGTCTCCACTGTGGCGGATTTAAAAGTAGAAGTACAGTAGCCTAAGAGGCTTCATTCAACTGCAAATAGTCTCTTCTCACTTCACCATTCAGATGGTAACAGTTCATTAGAAGACAGAAGAGGTATCATATAGTCTAGTGTGACTATACAGTAATAAAACAGCAGTTAGCATTCAGTTTCAGAATTGTTACATGCATGGATCAAAGATTATATTTCTAATTTTGTAAATGTTTAGGTTTAAAAACGAAGGGCCTAACAATTAAATTGTTAATTTATTTGATTAGCTACCTCATGGGTTTGATTTATACTTCTATTTGGGGGTTGCTGGGGTTCAATTTTGACAACCACCCCATGCTGTATTAAATCAAGTCCTAATGGTATGCCATTGCTGTGGATAAAAAGTGTTTGCTAAACATACTGTACATGGTTGAGCATTGCTTGTTCCTGCTCACAATTTTGATTTTAAAGACTGTAGGTTCCAAATCGTGCTAACCTTATTCCCAATAAGAGTCTGCTCTTCTTTTAGACAAGCACAGGAGACACTAACCACAAGAGCAAGTCGACAGCACTCAAAACACATCCCCTATTCATTTGCTTTGAGTGATTTTGACTCCTCTGATGTCCTGATAATGTAGGGCAAAGCAATAATTGAGCAAGGCACTGTTTGGGCCTGGTCGAGGGCTTTAATAACAGAGACATCATTTCAGCCCATCACTCTACTCTTAATTATTACCTTTGTAGCTCTGGTCTCAACGGAACACACACCAGAGGACTTAGAGAAAGACACAGAGAGAGAGAGAGAGAGAGAGAGAGAGAGCGAGAGAGAGAGAGATGGTCTGCACAAAGCTGGGGAAAGAAGCCTACCTCCATATTATTATCTGTCAAATGCACGTCTGGTGCGGCCATTCATTTTTGTCACTTAGCAATGAAAGCAGTTGGCCTTCTAAATGAAATGGTGTATTCCTTCACCTCATAACCCTGAAATCAGACCCTTTTGTCATGGAGCTAGTCTCTGCCATCATAAGAAGGAGAGAAAAAATGTCCTAGTGAGCCTTATATACACTCGTTGTGTACAGCATGTCGGTTTTCTTAAAATATCTATGTAGTCAATCAGACAAGGCAAATGAACACACATGGACAGTAGAGTTTTACAGAGTAGTAAAAACAGTCATATCCTGTATTTTCATTGTATTTGAACATTGTCCATGATGTTCACTTTCATTATAAAATACTAAGGCTATATTCATACAGATCTGTATATTTTTTACATTTTTAAAAATGTTTCAAAACTAAGATGAAAATGCTTGCATGAGCATGTTAGCCCTGTATGTGGCAATAGTACCTTGCAAAGAGAAAAAGAAAAATGAAGAAGGGAGAAAACGGTAGGTTAAACAGAAAGGTTTAATCCCAAATTACACACTACTACTGTAGTGTGCTATACAAGATTTCATGAAATTACAGATTCTAACTCTGAATATAGCATTAAATGTCTGTAATAGAGCAATATTTATATTCCACATATGTAAAAATCTGAAATCTAGTGCTATCTGCATGTGTACCTTGATGTTTAATGTCTCATGTAATTCACTGCATAGTATAGTAAATAAAGATGAGTTTTCAAAAATATCTAGCCCTTTTTATTCCTTTAAAGTAAACAGGCTGTTTTGTGTTACCGTGCCTTTAAAACTGATATATGAGAATGACATCCATTCTTATTCAAAAAAGCATGTATATGTATATGTAAATGAGTTGGGTTTTCATGACATCATGTAGATAAAACATTTTTTGCAACTCTAAAAAAAGAGAAAAAAGAGTTTTTCCTTTAATTTAAGGACATGACAACGCTGTGAACCGGGGAATATAGGCTACCATGTAAAATAATGTACGACGTTAAGCAGCAAACACCAAGCAATAACTTTTATGGGTTAAATTGTAATTTAGCCAAACTCAGATCAGTATATATTGTTGATAGACAACTGCATGAAGCTTCACCCACAGACTAATCTAACAGAGTGCGAGAAAGACAGATTTAAAGAGTATCTCTGAGTGGAAGCTTTTATTGTGACTCATTTACTCATACTCTCTCCCTCCCTCCCCTCCACCTGTCTGGTATAACAGTTTACTTTAGCAGCCGTCCCGCATTAAAGGAAGCCCCAGCCCAGCATGGGAGCCTTTAGGGGAGCAGGCTGCACAGAAATTGTATTAAAGGCTTCTCTTCTCATCTCAATCTGGGCCTGAGGATGCTCAGTGCTCCCAGCAGCCTACCAAGGTCTGCTGCATGGCCCAGCCTGCGTGTGTCTGACACCGTGGGGGGGCTTAGAAGAGAACAGAGGGAGAAAGAGACAGAGAGGGAGATAGATAGAGAGAGAGAAAGCCTGTGTTAAGTCGTCTTGCAGCGAGGCGGTGCAACATGATCAAACACCATGAAGAGGAAGGGAAGCAAGTGCTGTAAAAATGGCAGATGATTTTGTGAACCCTTCCAGATACCACCCCCACCCCTCACCCCAGACCACCAGCACCACCAAGACACAAACACATACACAGTACTTTCATATTTAACTAAAGCTCAGGCCCGGTGTGTGACACTCTTAGGCTTTGTTTCCTCACCATGGTGTTCTGCCAAGCACCTGAGAGAGAAAGGGTAGGTGGTGGTGGTGGTGGTGGTGATGGTGGGGAGGGATTTTCTCTTCATATGAGATGAGATTTTGAGGAATGGGGAATAGAGGAGTCAAGCAAGCCAATCAGCAGCAACCTTTGCCAGGACTCAGCAGCAGAATATGGCACAATAACTCCCATACATAAAACCAATGATTTGTTTAATTTAGACAGAGCTCATAAATGTGTTAATTCCCAGAGACGGCCTACAAATCTAGAGGACCTTGTTATCCCATTTGCTGCTCCATTAGTTGGGAAATGATAGAGGAAGTATTGTTAAGATACTGAACATTAAGTTTGTTGGTGCGCTGTGGGTGTGTGATGTCAACTGTTCTACATTACATCACTCTTTTCTAACTGACAACTCAAATTGCTTTATAATGTATTTACAGAGTAGGTTACTTATATATATATATATATATATATATATATATATATATATATATATATATATATATATATACTGTAAATGTAAGGGACAGACCTTGATATGTTTAATTTCCAGTTAAAAGGGCCATTAAGTACAATTAATCACTAGAATAAAAAAAGAATATTTACAAAAATGGCACCAATTAAAGCAATCTTCTCTGTATGCAATACATAACACATATGCAATATGCAACCTATAACACAAAAGCCTCAATAACTACATAACAGCACGTGTTTGAGTATTCAGTGTGTTCACGCTTTATCTTCACTTCAGTTCAGTCTTAGAAGAGTGTTTGCAGCTTCTTAACATTAAAGGCATTTAAATGCTTAATGATGGACAGTCAGTCACCAGCTGCTTCAGCATTTATATTTGTAGTTTTCTCTCAGTTTGAGGTTCTAGATCATCTACACATCCTTTCAGACCCACGGTGTCTTTTTATTATGGTGGAAGAATGGACAGAACACATGAGCGGCTCTCAAAGATTATAGCTTTAAAAACAACTGACAAAACTGGTAACATCTGGTAAACATATACACTGACCAACCATAACATTATGACCACCTCCTTGTCTCTACCCTCACTACCTATTGTGTCTGCTCCACTGACCATAAAGGAGCACGCTGTAGTTCTGTAATTACAGATTGCAGGGTTTCTCTGCATAATTTGTTAGCCTTATTTAACCCCGTTCTTCCAGGGTCAGAACCCACAGGGCCACCACAGAGCAGGTGTTGTGGGTGGATGGTAATTTTCAGCACTGTAGTGACATTGACACAGGGGTGGTGTGTTAGTTTGTGCTGATACAAGTGGATCAGACACAGCAGTGCTGCTGGAGTGTTTAAACCCATCAGTGTCACTGCAGGACTAAGAATAGTTGAGCGACCAGAAATATCCAGCCATCAAGCGTCCTGTGAGCACTGACCAATGAGAGTGTATGACCAACATAAACATATAAGCCTCTGTTTCTGACTTCTACAAGGTGCATCTACATGGTGCATCAGCCAGGTAGGAGTGTCTAATAGAGTGGACAGTGAGTGGACACAGTGCTTAAAGACTCTGAACCAACCATAATGGTCATAATGTTATGGCTGATTGGCGTAATAACACAATATTTAAAGACATTTAACATGCAAACCAAATTTGCTGTTTAAAATGTTTAATTTAAAATGTGCTGCACTTTATTGAATTAAACAGAATTATTTAACCCTTTCAGCACTGAGGTTAAACATCTAACTTCTCTGCTGTGTTCTCTTCCCTGGCTTCCTGCATCAGATTCAAAACTTTGATGTTGGCCTACAAAGGTGAAAAAAATGGACCTGCCCCTCCATATTTGATCACAATGGCCAAAACCTGATTTATACCAAGTGCCATTTGAGCATCAAGTACAGCTCAGCTTGACCCAACATCCAAGATGTATGGAAGACAAGAAGCATCAAGACTTTTTCTGTCCTGACACTTTGTTGTAGAATGAACTTTGCTTGGGTGTCCCAACATCTGAGTCACTTACTGTCTAGAAACACTGACTGAAGAATGACAGACTGTCAAGAGCATTTCATTCACACTTTTTAAGCCTTATAATTATACTGTCTTATGTGACATGATGTCTAAGCAAAGTGCAGTATGTCGAGCATTGTTTATCTTGGGATCCATTCAGACATTTGTATTTGATAATCGAGCGATACAAACTTAAGATAACTTCAGAGTAAACAGAAATGTGCTTAAAGCTCTGGATAAAAGCATCAGCCAAATGCCCTAAATGTAAATAATAAATAAATAATAATGTAAATAATCAGATAGCAATAAAATACTGCTCACTACTAGTTAGAGGTACCACTTTTCTCCATCTCTGAGGATCAGTTTTAGAATCTGCAGTTTAATTTTACTTTGACATTGCTTTTCCTTATATTAGTAGATTTTATAACTAATCTTAACACAAACATCTACTGAGAAAGAAGTAACTTTTTTTCTTAATGGTAATGTGAAATGAATGAAGGAGGCACACACATGCAGCACTGTGCTCAAATATCTGAGAAACTGAGATGCAAAGCTATTAAAAATGGCTGCCACGTGTTTGTTAAAACAAATCAATGAATAAAAAAAAAAATCAGACATTCTAAATTGTTTGTGCGTGTGTTATTACTAAAGAAAAACAAATCCATACTTTTCTTACTGTCTTTTACTAATCACACTGTATTCACTCTCCTGCATATTGGATTTTCCTGTATTTAATCTGGCATTTAATTTACAACACAGTAGGTCAAATGTGTGTGTGTGTGTGTGTGTGTGTGTGTGTGTGTGTGTGTGTGTGTGTGTATTAAAACACTTTTCATTCACAAGCTGCAAAAGGCAAAATTATGTACCAATAATCTACTGAGCGTGTGTCACATACAGTGTGTCTAATATAATTAGTATATTTAAGTCAAATGCGCAGCAGAAAACACTCAACAGTTGTGATCTTTATAAGTATAATCCAGCTTATAAAATTAAGGACAACAATTCTATATTTTCTCGGACTTGCTACTGCATTGCATCTGGGCTCTACCCTCACATGCATCATAAGTGAGAGCATAAAGTGCTTTGCCAACTTCCAGTGGTTTGACAGAATCCATCATTTGGACATCATCTTTGCAGCCAACATTCATGCTTCCTTAAAAGAGCAGGAATTCAGACGTGGTCACCTCCAGCACTGGCTGTTCCTGCGCTGCTAACAGCGCATTATTAGTGCTCCCATCGCCCTCCGCGTCAGGCATCAACACTCATCTGTCTGTGTGCAACTCAGCAATTAGGGGACACGCAAGTAAATGCCACCCATGACCTGGAGCACAAGGCGACTGACAAACAAGCAGCGACAAATCCCAGGGTAATTTAGAAGCCCGCTGCTAAAATCTTGTTATTCGGCCATTCAGATTTAGCAGCTTGCCCAGACAGGGCCATAAACTCATCTAGCCATGAATTATTGAAGTGACAGCAAAGTGGTGTAAAGCAGAATCAACACTGTTTGGTTCAATAATGAAGTTTGCCAAAAGCATCTATAGAGTTGAAGTCATTTCACAGTGTTTCACTAACCAATGTGTTCATATGCTTACGCACCCAATGTTACCCGTCTGTCTCCTAAAAATAAAACCCCCAAAAATGAGAGAAGTGGAAGGACTCGCTCTATAGTTATGTTTTGTGTCCCACATTACTGGACCATCTCAAGTTATGTCCCTTAAAGTACATTATACTGTATGTCCAAATGTTTGTGGACACCCAGTGTAATTAATGCATTCAGCTAGTTTAAGATGCACCAGCTACTGACGTAGATATGTACACACAGCTTGTCTAGTCCCTGTAGAGATGCCAATAGAACAGGACTTCCCTTAGTAGATAAACATAAACCTACTGGCACCACACCTAATACCAGGAGTGGGCTAGATGAGAATAAATCCCCCAGAATCAATCCTTGATGCAGTAGAACTGTGCTCTCTGGAATGATGAAATGAGTGCTGGGGCTGAGGTGTCACTCAATGCAAGCAAACCCTTACAACATTGCTCCAAAATCTAGCAGAAAGCTTTCCTTGGACGGCAGAGGCAGTTACCTCAACAAAGGCAGGAACTGTTTTCACTGCCCTTCATTTCATATCAAACAATGAATGAGCAGGAGTCCCAAAATCTTCCTTGGATTTGAGTTTGAGAGCACGGAAAAAAGAGCAACGCTGACATGTGGTCTTTATGTGACGAGACACCCCTTGTCTTGCTCGTCACGTTGCATTTAGGTTATCAGCTGCCAGAATGAGTGGATGCTTACAGGGCCATCCAAGATCCTGGACCCCCAGCCTTGTCTTCACACGCTCTTCAGCTGACTCCTAGCATCTGCGGAGGGACATCCATCAGCTCCAGCTCATTTCTCAGCTCCAGCACTCTCTCTGGGGCTCTGTTTCAGCTGAGAGAATTCTGAAAGCTCTGTTATAAACACACCTGATTCAACTAATCAGCTAAATAACAAGACCTTCTTCAGTTCAACTGAGCCGGACAACAGGGAATACGCTAAAGCATGCACAGCAGGATTTCTCCAGGACAAGGCTTGGAATGTAGCAGTAGTGTAGAGCAGTGTTTCTTAACCCTAGTCCTGGAGGCCCCATTATTCTGCATATTGTAATGGTTCCCCTGCTCCCACCACACCTGATTCAATGGATCACTTCATTAACAAGCCCTTCAGAGCTGCGTGGAGGGGTGTGCTTAAAGTAAAAACAGGGGTGCCTCCAGTGCTGTCCTAGAAAACAGAACTGCATTCTTATAGTAAAGAAACCATGCTTGTTGAACTTACTGTGTTTAAATAACAGCATGTAAACAATATGTATGTTCTTTATTTAAAGACAGAAATGGAAAATGTAAATATGTGTTTTACACACGTCTAATCACGTCCTACCTCCATACAGACTGGTTTACAGAAGAAGAAATCTTTTGATGATTTCGAAGGTGGGAGGGGCTGCAGTTTTTTTGGATGGGTAATTGGTTTTTAGGGGTGGGCTGTTTGAAATATGAGTAAGAGGTTGTATTTACTCTTGTATGAATCAGTGGCTAGGCTAGGAGTCTGCGTGAGCAGTGCAGGCATTCTCAATATCAATCTTTTCAATATAACGTTTTGTGAATGTTAACAATTTTTTTGACCAGCAGGCCACATAATGAGGGCTGCAATCCATTTCCCTCTTTACCATTATCACTTAACCCCTGAGAGGGAACATAACTTCAGCGAACCTTTCAGATGGGCTAGAATGCCAAGCGCATGTTCTTTATGGTTCGTTTCCATTTGTATTTTATCTGCTTTTTTAATTTGCAAAAAGGTTTGCATTGTTCTGTGCCATAATTTGCATAATGCATGATTGTCACGTTAGTGAAACAAAAAAAAAATGTGTAAAAATTAGTGAGGGTGTACAGCTAAGCTACAGAACACTCCGTAACAGGATAGATAACAACGTTTGGCCAGAATGCCCCTTTAAGAGCTTAGGTTTATTGGCAATTCCCAAACCTGTAATATTTTTCTCTTAATGCCAGAGCTTGAGTTAGAATGTCATTTTGCCACAGGGGGGTTTATGTGTGTGTGTGTGTGTGTGTGTGTGTGTGTTTGTTTATGTGTGTACATGTATAGTGTTTACAGCATATGTGTTTCATCAGCTACCTTTTTCTCCCCAGGAATAAGCCTGTGCCGTCTAAGATTAACCACGAAGCGCTCACACCTCTGCTTGCCCTTCCAGCACGATGTCCACTTTGCAGCTCTTATTTGCCTCTGAAAGAGAGAGCCAGCCTTTTGTGCACGTGTCAAGATGTCTCTTTTGCCATCACCAGTGGCTAATCATATATCCTGTCAGCATTCCCATGTTTTACACTAAACCCTATTGTTCCAGCTGACATCTGTTTGGACAGCTTGGAACCTGTTTATGATACAGAAATGACGGCATGTTATGGCTAAATCAATAACGTTACAGTGGTTGTAAATGTATTAACATAGGGAACAGATGAGCAGGGCTGAATAATTGTACAAATAAACTGCATTGTTCTAGATGGTAAAGACATGACAACGTAATTGATTAGCATTTTGAAGGTGATAATAAGACATTTTTTTTTCTCTGCAGAGGCTCTGTGTGTGTGTGTGTGTGTGTGTGTGTGTGTGTGTGTGTGTGTGTGTGTGTGTGCATGTGTGTGTGAGTCGTGACATGTCCTTGTGGAGTGATCTCAACCGTGATGGTAATAACAATAATTATCTTCTAAGTGTGGAAAGTCAAAGACATGAATATTCTCATACAGCCGGAGTCCCGCCGATAAATGCTTTCAAATGTTTTCATCAGGACAAATTAACTGTAATTGCACGCCGAATTGTTCCAGAAACATCAAGTGCCATTGCTTTGTTAACCTGATGTTTAAAATGAAAGGGACTTTTAAGTTTTGACTGTGCCAATTTTGTTGGACAACGTCAGGGAGGAAATTGCATGGCACAAAAAAGCAAACAGAAAAATATGATTACATGATAAACGAAAAGACAAAATGGGATTTTTTTTCCTGCCAACCAGCAGAAAGCTTCCTACTTTCCTTTGAAGGGAGGAAAAAAAAAAAAAAAAAAGACAGCGGATTTCGCTATCACTTTTGATTAACATTTTAGTTCGTCTTCCACAGGCATTAGATATCTGAAGAATGATTATTAATAAGAACATAATTTCTACAGATTAACCTCAGTTTGCCTTTATCCCTGCTCGGGAGACCTTTGGAAAATTGATCCTGTAAGATTGATGGATGTCCTGTTCGGAGCCTCGTCCTTGTGCCAGTGTTTTTTTTTTTTTTTTTTTGCTGTATTCTCGAGAGGTCGTTTGTTTAATGATGCAATTGCATCTCATTTTGGCACTTCCCTGAAATGTCACATTGAACAAACTCAAAAGAAGTCAAAATGCTGCCCGAATAAATGTGGCGAGAAAGATTCAACAAGTATTACAGCAAGAAAAACGAAAACAGACAAGAGTGTTGGCATGTAAGAAGGGATACAAATGCTATCAATATGTCAATATTCTGAAGAGGAAGAGATCTGGTCCAGCAGCAAGTAAACTTACAGTTCAGACTAAATCAAAATATAAAACCCTGAAAATAATAACTCTGTAAATTTAAACATGACAGAATTTTGAACTGTTAGTTTGCTTACAACTGCTGACAGTTATGTGGATTTAACACATTTATATATATTTATACACCAATCAGCCATAATACTAAAATCACCTGCCTAATATTGTGTAGTTCCACCTCATGCTGCCAAAACAGCTCTGACCCATAAAGCCATGGTTCTCATAAGACCACTGGAGGCATCCTGTTGTATCTGACACAGTTAGTCACAGATCCTTTAAGTCTTAAAAGCTGTGACTTAAGGCCTCCATGGATCACATTAATGAGGCTTGGGTGCTCATCACTTGCCCTATCTTGGACCCACTTTTGGCAGGTATAGTGAATATTAAAAACACCCCTCATCCTGGTTAAAGTCACACACCTTCTTATTTCTGCTCACATTTCCTGCTTCCAATACATCATCTTCAAAAACCGAGTCTTCACTTGCTGCATAATGTGTAGATCTCACCTCTTGACAGGTGCCAGTGCAACTAGATAATCAGTGTTATTCACGTCACGTCAGTGTTTTTGATGTTACAGTGATCTGGGTATATCATCGCCTTGTATTTCCTAAATGGCAAGTTTAAAGGAGGACTCTTTCCAAGTCGGTCTGGATCATTTCAATTGATTCATTTGACACATGAAGAAGAACAACTGTCATGTTCTGATTATGTCAAAAAGTGAATAACAGCAAACATGGAGATAAGGTTTATGTGTGATGCGAAAATATACAGTACATCCAGGGACTCATCTCTAAACGTAATTCGGAGCATAACTTGTTTGCAGTCACATCATCTATCAATAATTCAGTTTTTATGCTATGTGTTATCATTTGTCTAACTCTATTCTTCTTTGCTGAACATGACTGCTGGCCATGTTGACCAGCACGCAAACAAAGGCCCTCGGCCATTGCAGGGTGGATGGCCATTTGGCTGAAGATGAGCAGCTGAAATGGTCCTCATTATGAAGCTGCACGGTAGGGCCCTGTTATCAGGTCCTGCGCAACGGGACCCGCAGTGGAAGATGGAGCTGGGATGGGGCCTCCGCTGTGGAAGAAGCCTTGATGTTGACACAAAGGATATTAGTCACCCTGCAAGAGCAGGGGGCTTTGCCTTTGATTCCTATTTCCTCTCTCCCATTTAACTGGACACACCATACAAGGCCAGATGGGGGCTGGAGAGAGTGGACGCCAGGGGTATTGGTTTGTGTGTGTGTGTGTGTGTGTGTGTATGTGTGTGTGTGTTGGAGTAGGGGAGGGATTATATTTATTGTTCATGTATTTTTAAAGAGGCCACCTGCAGTGTCAAATGTGTAAACATGGTTTGACCCAGGAAAGCGGGGAGAGGGGGGAGATGGTTAGGACAGGGAGGTATGAGACCCCCTCTGGGAAGCGGGCCAGCATTGGTCATTCCACTTCGTTAGGAAAGACACATTCTGTTCGCTAATGTCATTAATACTCCTTTTCGTGGTGTGAACTTACATATTAACTATTGATCACCTTTTTGCCTTTATTCAATAATCAATTCAAACTGGGTTTAGTCTATTCCAGTGCATCTCAATGTGCTTTAGGAGGTCATTACACAAAAAAAGAAGGTGAGAAAAAGCCAATGGAAATGCAATGTGAAGGAAAAGCGTTTGACCCAAATCGCATGAACATTGACCAGCAATATAGTTAACAAGTCAGAATGCAGACTTATTGTTTAATTATTGAGAATTATGAGGACTTAAGACTTCGCATTCACACTTACAATCATTTATTCAATAGCTAGTATGAAATTGATATGTAGGTTATACAGTTATCAGAGTAGGGGTCTAAAACTGGTCCCCAATCTTTCCAACAGGGGCAGGTGACTTGAGGAAGGGGGTCCTTTATGCTCAATTCATTCACATGGCCAGGGCCCACCACATTTGTTTGGTCCCACAAAGGGGGAAGGAGATTTGTTGCATTTAAACGGGACAGGGATGGTTGGGGAGACAAAGACTCAGGTCCAGTATTCTCCTTCGCTGATGTGTGTCAGTGTGTGCTATTTTGAACATCAGCTGCAGATGAAATATTTCCCTGGTGCTTCAGACAGCTAACAGCACCATCATAGATATTAAACAGGAAAAAACCCTATGACATCAATCCATGTCTGAAGATTATAACAAAGCATATTTGGATAATAAAGTTATGGCTGAATTTTTCAGATTTTGAATGTGCAGACGTATTCCATCAGACAGGCAACACGGTATCTACGTGTTCATCTATGGTATTCACCATGAGTGTAGGAAAAAATTACTTTTCATGAACTCATTCAAAAAGTTAAACTGTAATAATTTATACTGATTCCCTTCCTAAATCCATTTTTTATTTCCAGTGTGGCTTATAGCTATTCAGTACCCATATATAGAAATCCAGTGCCCTACATTATTAGAATATATTAGAAATATTACATTATTTCATTTTGAGTTTGAATACATTTCCAATCAGACATAATCAACATAAATACAACATAAATACAACATAAAATTTAAATATGTCACTTGAAGAACCAAACCAAACTCTTGCCTTAGTATATTTTGCAGAAGTTTTAGAATTTTTTCACTTTTTTTGTTCAATTTTGATGTCAGCTAAAATCAGTTATGTATCTTGGGGTGTCCAAAACCTGCAGATGCAGATGAAGTATTGTTAAGCATAGCACTATTTTAGGCAGATTGACCTAAAGGTTTTGTTCTCCCATTCCAGAAGTGGCTTGAATAAACATTAATTAATTAATTCATTCATTCATTCATTCATTCATTCATTCATAAGGTTGATGTGGTGCAACAGATAACACCATGAGTCTCTCAACGTGGGAGACTGGGGTTCGATTCCCTCCTATGCTGTGCTACCCCAATAAAAGTCTTTGGGCAAGACTCCAAACACTACTCTGCCCCACCTCTCAGCTGAATGCCGTACATGTAAAATGAACTGTATTCTGCCATCTTGAAAATCAGACATTTTCAAACAAAACACCAGAAATGCGATGATCCGGATTGGTCCCACCCACATCTCCAGACTTGCCTGTAGTATTACAGTTCTTTAGAGCATTTCCCACAGCTCAAGCTCTGCCATTTCTGTAGCACAGAAAGCCACGATTCAAGTGCTGTTCATGTGATTGGTTACTTTGCAAATATGTAGAATGTGTTTATTACTTTCGTATGAATTATTTAACTATTAACTATTTCCCGTATGTTAAGTATGCATGGCAATTACCAGTTGTTAAGAATAATACTTACTTAAAAATTACAGCCAGTGATGATAATGTCAAATTTAGATGACAAATAAGATGGATTCTGTTCCATTTTAGTGGCATTTGAACTATGAGCTGAGGGTTGCATGTGACTACAACCTTGAAGGCATGTCCTCTTCCTGCACCGTGAGTTCAGATAAGAAAAACTGTGCCTGTCTGTACAGTTCACGAGGACTCATTGTTACCGAACAAGGTGGTCATGACAGATATTTCTATCATCTCTACATCTCACTCCTGACCCCAGGCCACTGGATCAAGCTTCAACTGCCCTCAAACCATTTTTTGAATTGAATTTCTGTTCAATTCAATTTCAAAAATAATGAAATTCAATGAACTGAACAGATTAAAGGTGCCGCAGAATGGATTTACTCACTATTTCTTTTTAAATGTTCCCACATTTAACAATGGGGGTAACAATCTACAGAGAGTGGTCCAAGGATGGACAAACCACAACCCAGTTGGGCACTCAGGGCTCATAAATGCAGAAGGGCAATGAAGCCTATGCCATCTGGTCTGAACCAACAGACAGGCCACTGAGACAAGTCTTTCATTCTCTTACATCAAGTGGACAGCCGGGTATGTGTGCCCTGTTTACTGTGCTAGATCCACCTCTACCTCATCACTTACATTTCCTAACCTTTAGAACCCATAAGTCCTGCTGGAAATGAATCATACAGACCTTTTTTGAGGTGGAAATGCAGGAATTCTTCAAGAAGAAAACAACCAAAATGTATTTTATTATTTGAATTATTTATGTATGTGTCACCATCGTGCCCTCTCACTTGGTATCAGGTTCTTGTGCTTAAATTCTCTGTTTGGTTTGCAAAAAACATGCCCTCTGTGTGAAGAAAAATCAACCTCAGAAATATCTGGTGAGAGAACATTGTTCCAGAAGTCCTGGTCTCTGTCTAGGTGTTCTCTGGTAAACTTTAGTCTTGTCCTGATGATTTTTTGGTTTGTTTAGCTTTTGTTTTCATGACAGCAAGGGTTTCCTCATTGCACACCTCCCACGAAACATTAAGCATGTTTGGACTATTTCTGATGGTAGATCAGAGATCTTTTTCAATGACAGATTCACATGCATGTGCAACTTTCTTTCTGAAGGCATGATGACACCACTCACTTCAACAATCAAATACAAACCAAACAGATTTCTGAGGTTTCAATAAGAAAGGCTTCTATCTAACCATGTTCTAATGATCTGCAGCTTATTTCAGATATTTAAGTACTAATAAATGCCTTTTCTATTAATTACATTTTTATTTATTCTTATCAGATGTAAGAAAAAAGCACTGCTTTATTAATAAATGTTCATAAATATTATATTTAGGCCATATCACCCAACCATACTGCTACTGATACTTTTGGCCAAAGCTCCAGTGTCAAAGTAAAGAGGCAAACTAAACATATTTGATCAACTACATTTTTCACTGCCTTCAAAGAGTAGTGAGCTATGAGCTGCAATGGTGGGAGGGTGGGTTGCTGGTTGGCTGGTGGGCTTGACCCTTGCCCCTTAGTTGTGCTGAACTGCAGAGCTCTGACTGATGGCGCAGAGTTTAACATTCTCCTGGGAGGACTGGTTGCACGTCCAGTCGTGGCTTTGCTGTTGAAACATTGATTCTATGAATGGCCTTTCAGCACGCACAGGTTGGTGACAGCAGGCACTTCTGCAACCTTTGAACTTTCAGCACAGCACCACTGGCCAGTTAGTGTGAAGTTAGTCTTCCTACTGAAGTGTGCGAATGGAGGGGGCCAGTGCTGAAGTGTGATTAGAAGTCCACTGAACAAACATGGCCGCCCATATTGAATTCCTGTCAAGTCCATGCAAACCAGAGGTGACAGATGTAATTTGTTTGTCCCGTTGCCTTAATTTAAGTTGATATCTTTAAACACGAGGAAGGGTGAGCGAAATGGCAGGAGGAATTGGGTGCAGAGAAGGCTGTGGTTCAGAAAGAGAGACAGAGAGAGAGACAAGGGAGTTATCCACGACACACTCGGTTACTGTGCACTTCTTCTGTGTCTTCTCAGCTGTTTAAGGGGACACTTTAACAAGCATCAAGCCCAGTCCAGCCCAAGATGTTCTATATTAAATATATATGAAATATATAATTATATATTTAATTATATTTATATAAGTGATGGCTCAGACAATTTTTTTTCTCTTTAGTTAATAATTTAGTAAAATTTAGTTGTTTTTTTTTCATATATATATATATATATATATATATATCAGACCTATCAGTGAACAAATAGACCTGTGTCTCTTGTACTACCAGGACTTCAGTCTTCCTCTCCAGAGCAGGAGTTGCAGGAGGTGAGCAGTCCTCGAAAATTAACTGTGACTCCACATAAACCTAATAAGTTTCATGTCCCAACCACAGTTATAGCCCTTTGAAAGGTGTCACATTAAGCAGAAAAGTGCATTCTGGTTTTCTGTTTCACACCAGCCTTAACATGTTCAGATAGATATACAGGATCAACTGCTATACTGGATGAACCAGAATACCACCCAGTACTAGAAAACAGTGTGTCATCTCTAACACCTAAGCTTACTCATTAGCAACATTGACCTCATAGCAAAAATACAGGAGCAAACCTGGACACCAACCATGCCCTGGCTTATCGACTGCAGTTGCAGTAAGTGGGACTTTTGCATAATTTGAAATATTGTCTGAATCTTTGCTTTAAGCCTCCGTTAAAGCTGAGGTGGCCTAGTGGTCACGCCACTGCACCCTGTGAGCGAGGAGGATCTGGAGAGTTAGAGAAAGACACAGTGTATTAACCAGGAGTGAAGGCATCATGTGAGTAACAGAGTCCACCAGAGAGACAGAGAGAGAATGAGCAATGGAGAGACAAAGAGAGTGGGAGTGAGAGAAGGGTAGAGAGAGAGAGTGAGAGAGAGAGAGTGTGGCAGTGTGTGTGTGTGTGTGTGTGTGTGCGAACGAGGACACTGGCGGACAGCTACAAGATGGAGTAGCAGGATGCGGGAGATAAGCTGTCGCGCCAGAGACAGTGTGTGACAGTCCTCGAAGCGGCAAGCAGGCGAGAGTGTGACAGGGAATACAGAGAGCGGCATTATTGTTTAAATCATTGATTGCTTCCCTCCTCCCCTCCACCACTGACGCCCGTGACACCAGAGAAAGTGGAGAAAAACAGCGAGCGTGCCGCGCCCCTTTGTTCTTCTTCATTTCCACTGGATGCACTACCTACTGCCTTTGTCCGGGCCTTCGCCTCCACTTCATCTGCCAGCTCTTTTCTTCTTCCTGCCTACATTTTTTCCTTTTCCTTTTTTTCTTTTTCTTTTCACTTTTTCCTCCTACCTTTTGGACACCTCACTTAAGGTTGCTTTCTTTGTGGTGCAACCTATTCTGCTTTCACCACGACGCTTGCAGTACAATAAAGAGTTCAAAAATGGATGTATCATTAATGTAAAGTTTTCAGAGAAATGTACTTAAAAATACAAATAAAGAAACATCAATTACTTTACAAATGTAGTACAAAGTAAAGGGTCGTATATCATTTGAAACTTTCTCTGTTTTTAAGTGAAACAGTAAATGAAAGAGCTTCACGGTTTCAGTCCGGATCTGGAAACTAAGCTGCAAAAATTCACACTGAATTCACTGATTGTTTGATTCACAAAAATAGGAAACATTTATAAGATTAGATTCAAAAGAGGTCAAGATGTCTTATACTGTGAGAAGCTAAGAGATGAAAAGTTAAAGATCAGTCATAATTTTTGTCATAATTTAAATTGATTATGCTACTGTTCAACACTGACACAAATATGACCTTCATCATGCGTTTCTGTGTTCTCAGCACAAAATTCACCACCTGACGTTTCCAAAGGAGCACCGACATAAGCCTGATACGCTTCGGAAACAAGTCCTCTGGAATGATTTCTTTAAAACCCTTCTTTGTTAAACAGTGGGTGTAGGGGGCATACTTAACAGTTGTGCTGCAGCCGGTGGTACATTGCAGTGGTGGAGTGGAAAACAGAATCAGTTAAAAACTAACATATTCTGGTATCAAACCATCTGTAAAAAAAAGATGAAATGATGGTTTCTGCAACAAGTTAATGATCAAAATGTACAGTGGACACCCTCAAGAGGGAGAGGTTAAGGCAGTGGCCCTTTGAACCCCCAACCTAAACATCATCAAAACTATGTGGATAGACCTCACAAGAAAAGAGCAGAAAGGGGTGGATGCCCAAACTTTTGCTTTTGAAACATTAAACAATCGAAATAAAGTCTTGTTTAAAATATTAAATGAATGCTATCAACTTCATACCTTTTGAAAACCACGCCATCATTTAACCTTCAAACTATAGGGTCTATCAGTGACAGACATTTTAAGCAGATGTGCACAAACATTCTTATGCCACCAGATAAAAAAGAGCTTTGCACTGAGCTGAGGAAATTTACAAGAGATATTAAGCTCAGATAATCTTACCATCTTACCATGTTAGTGCTGATGGGAAATCCTTTTGATTTCCTTTCCTTTTTTGTGTGACTGTATGTCACCGTATAGATTTGCCCACATGAGACAGAATTGGGTCTTTAAGCAGGGTGACGTTTCTGCACAAAATGACAACACTCAGTCAGTCCAAATCACATTGCGCTCATGACCCTGCACGCTCTCCACACTAACACTGATCTGACAGTGATTTAGAAAACAAGTCCCAAGAGTGACCCCACAGCTTTAATCAGAAACTCTCTCTCCCTCTCCCTCTCCCTCTCCCTTTCCCTCTCCCTCTCTCTGTCTCTGTCTTGGGAACAGTGGAGGAAGTGTAAGTGTTGGGCAGAAAGTGGCTAACAGTGAGGTCTAGTGACATCCCCCCCTTCAATCCCCCTCCCTGCCTCCCTCCTTCCCTCCCTCCCTCCGTCTCTCCGCAGGCCGCCTGTCTCTCCGGCTCGCCCCAGAGCCTGACACTGACGTGACACTCGTGAAATAATTATGAACCAAAAACACTGCTGACAGCAAACAGCCCGCTCCCCTCAATGATGTGTCACCCGTGATTAGCATGGGTCCTGCCATCCTCGCAGCCCACAGGCAGAGAGAGAGGGAGAGAGAAAGAGAGAGAGAGAGAGAGAGAGAGACTGTGAGAGAGGGAGAGGGAGCAAGAGGGAGGGAGGGAGGGAGGAAGGTTAAGAGTATAAAGGCGATGTATAAGGACAACGAGCCTTGCAGTGTTGGAGAAAGAAAGCACAAATAAATGAGAGCAAAACGGTAAAGAAAGAGGAGGAGAGATAAAGAGGTTGATAGAGGTTGAAGTAAAGACTATGACGAGGAAGAGAAAGAAAGAGAGAGAGAGTGTGAGAGGGAGAATAGAGAGAAAAAGAGAGAGGGAGGGAGGGAGGAAGGATGCCCCGACATAGCCGATGGCCATGCTGGAATAAACCCTGGATAGTGACACCTGTATCTGTCGCCTGCTGTTAACAGACATATGCCTCGCTTCAGGGCCAGTGCACATCAACACCAGCGGCAGCCAGCTTCCAACATGCAGGCCCTGCCCTTTCCCCACTAAATACCAAAGGTCATGCCAAGTATGTGTGTGTGTGTGTGTGTGTGTGTGTGGGAATGAAAGAGAGTGAGATGGAAAGGAGAGACAGACAGAGACATACAACAGCATTATATGAGCTATTTTTACCAGAGGCATTTGATTTAAAAAAAATGGGATAAAGGGGGATAAAGTGAAGTTACTACATGGCACATACAAAGGGTCTTCACCAAAAGTCGCTTCATCATGAATACACTCATTGTCAAAAAAACAATAGTTGCACCCAGAAGGAATCAACTGACAGGCAGAGGTGTGGCATGCCAGGACATAGATGCAAAAGATTTTTATATTTCACACCTAGCTGTGCATGTAGTATAAACAAGGACGAGCCATATCAGTGTCCCTGACAGACTGTATGAGGTTGTCCCTCTGCATGTGCTTTCTAGTCTGACCTGTGCTGTTCTCTTGGTAGCATCCAGTGCAAGCGAACTATGCCTCAGAGAAGCATTTTAAAGCAATTCCAGCAGATGGAAGACTTTGAAAGCAGTTGCATTTGGGAAGCAAGATGGTCTTATCTGCGTATTGTCATGTGGCTATTCACTTAGTAGTGGATAGGTATGCAGCAGAGACATGAAGGATCTGGAAGACCTATACAAACCACCAGGACAATCAATGGATGTTTCTACATATTCAGATAAACCTATTTTTGTTGGTGGAAATGCACCGAATGCTTCAAAATTAGGTTTTCAAACCAGAGCTGAACCGGTTCCTATAGTGGAAAAGGCATTTATGAAACATCCTGCAGCACTACATGCATTCAGACCGTTAAGACAACTGCCCTCAATACCACATCAGCATCACCAAAGACTGGTGTTGTGCCAAGACCACACTGAGAAACATTACTTCTTCATAGCTCCTGTGTAGCTCAAACATATTGCCCAGTCTAATGCTTCTGAATAGCATTGCAATCCCTGCAATTCCTTCTGGGTGCAACTATTTTCTGACAATGAGTATACACTCACAACACAAACGTGCAAAGATTTGGGCACCCTTGGTCAAAATTACTGTTAATGTAAGCAGTTAAGCAAGAGTAAACATGAAATGATCTCCAAAACAAATAATGTTAAAGATGAAACATATTCTTTCGAATTTTTAAGAAAGGTCAGTGTATTATTTTGTTTTTTTACAATTTTAGAGTGAAGAAAGGAAATGAGTGAGATTTGAGCACTCAGATAACTTTGACTGAGGTGTCAGAACTTAATTAGCCTGTTAGGTTTATGGCTTGTTCAATTATCATTAGGAAAGGCCAGGTCATGCCAATCTCAAATCTTTATAAATACTCAGACTCCTCTAACCTTGTCCCCAAAAATGGCAGCCATGGGTTCTTCTAAGCAAATAAGAATGAAAATGGTTGAGGCCCACAAAGCAGGAGAAGGTAACAAGGAGATAGCAAAGCATTTTCTGGTTGCAATTTTCTCAGTTCAAGGTGTAATTAAGAAATGGCAGGACCAGTAGAGGTCAAGATAAGGTCTGGAGGATATTATCTTCCCATTGTATGGTCATATGCATCCAAAAGGGGTTCTTCAAGGTGTACTTATTATCGTCCACTTACGATTGGATAACTCAAGTAATCTGGTAATTCCAAGGGCCCCAATTCCAATGAATGTACTGGATCAAGGATGTACTGGTAAGAGGTACCAATAATTGTTCCTGGCCTAAATGTAAGTTTGGCTAATAAACAACTGCATGCACTACTATTATAGAGGGAGCAACAGGTTCAGCCAATAACAGAAAGCAACTATCTCCATAATTATTACTGTCAGACATGTACAAACTATGGTGTACTGGATTAAAATTGCATACCTCTACAAGACAGGCAAATCCATCTCGAAGAGTGCCAAGAAACCTCAGACTCAGTCTCATCCAGTACAAAAAAGTAACTGTTCTTGACATTCTTGAAATACAGCCTTGTTTACACTAATGGCCCCAAAAGCTCAACACTGTTTCCACGTTCGTTTATGTTCTCAGAAAGCCATCCGACATTTTGAAGCTGAGATAGTGACTCTATAAAGGAGACGAGTGTGTCCCTCCAGTCTCCGCTGCCAGGGAGAATTCGTCCAACAGAGCCGAGATTGATAAGTGGATTTAGAAAGCCCCTCCGCAATAGGCGGTAAAACGGCTTTGTTTCCACGACTTGGAGGCATAAAACGAGCGCGTGTACATAACTCTTCTGAACAGAGAGCAAATCCCAGAAAAACAACTTGTCGTCTGAGTGGACAGTATATTCCACTGCAGTATATTCGGAGATAAATCTAAGATGATCAGCCATGAAACACTCAACGTCCTGAGCTGGAAAAAGGCCGGATTTATAGGGGCGGGACTCCACAATGTCAAAGAGCGACAAAACAAGACAGAAAGCATGAATAAGAAGCAATTTTTGTGCTTGCTGCTTAATAAAATAGATGGGGTTCGCAAAACATTTTATTAGTGTGTTTGGTTTAGGTTCACCCCACTTGTATGTGATGGTAAGGCTTGCACTGAGCCATAAAGGACAGCTTTTTTTGTACCAGCTGCTTCTACATTTTTCAAAGATTTCTAAATGGTTCTGGGCTTCAACCTCAACTATGAATTAACCGGTTTTGTAGTCAGTCTGTCTCTGACACTTAGAGCATGGACAACACCAACACCAAGGTAAGATTTACTGTAGGTATAATCTGAGATTGCATGTGTGTGAATTATTACTTTGCTATAGTACCAATAAGTTTAACTGAACTCATCGATTCTGCCAGAAAAAGTGTGCAAATACCCAACCCAAATGCTACTGCTGCTATAAAAGGGAAATTTGGAAATAAAAAGTGTAAATGGACATTTAATTATATACACTAATTGACAAAAATATGCATTTATGTCTGTAATGTAAACAATTACAGGTGTGGTCTGACTAGACCCTGGGTCTTGGCAGAATAGCACCACTGCCCTATAAGAAGACTCTCAGAGGTTACTTTTGGGTAGTGTACCTCTCTGTACAAGTTGCAATTAGGTCATAGCCTTCATACTTTGAACAAGAGTAGCATTTATATAACAGATGCCAACATTTTACCGACAAAAAAATAAAAGTTGCTCAATTAAATTAAATGATATTACATTTTAAATATAAAAGTTACGGTCAATAACTATTGAAACCCTAGGTTTAATATTTTGTGAAATAACTTTTGCTTGCAGTTGCAGCTAATAGTCATTTTTTAAAAGACCTGATCAGGACTTTGGAGTAATCTTGGCCCACTCCTCCATGGCAGATCTTCCAAGTTGTCTATGTTCTTTGGACATCTCTTGTGAACTTTGATCTTATGCTCCTTCCACAAGTTTTCAGTTGGGTTAAGGTCAGAAGACTAACTTGGCCACTGCAATTCCTTGATCTTTTCCCTCTTAAACCAGGCCTTGACCTTATTGGCCATGTGCTTGGGGTCATTGTCCTGTTGGAAGATGAAATTACTACCCATCTTAAGATCCTTGATAGAAGAGCAGAGGTTTTGGGCCAAAATATCCAGGTAAGACATTCTGTCCATTTTCCTGTGGATGCGGACCAGTTCGCCCAGCCCCTTAGCTGAGAAGCAGCCCTAAAGCATGATGCACCATATATATATATATATATATATATATATATATATATATATATATATATATGCCATATACCATCTACAATCACAATAAGTTGCTGAACTCGTAATTGATGCAGAAAGAGAGTGCACAATTATCCAACCAGAATTATAGCTTCTAGAAAGGGATATTTAAAACCATACCACAATATGGTGATTGCACCAGTGAAATAGAAGCCCAGCTTCACAAGGACTAGTGAAAGGTGTCCTACGGAAAGAAGTGGGTCTACAATGTCTACATGTATGCTTAGGTGTGCTAATGATGGCGTGTGTGTGTGTGTGTGTGTGTGTGTGTGTGTGTGTGTGTGTGTGTGTGTGTGACATGCGCTCCGCTGTTGTCTACAGCAGTAGGAGAGGCAGTATTGGGCTGGGCTGCTGGTAGGAGGGTGGCAGAGGGAGAGGGAGAGAGAGCGAAGAAAGAGAGAGAGACAGGTGACACTTCGGCTTTGAAGGCTACATGCAATATTAATGTCCACGAGGAGAATCCCCGCTGCCTGGCCCCAGGGTCACCCAATTAACTACAACACCTCCCATTCCGCAGTGGCATGTGTGTTCTAGGCCGTTAGTGCCACACCTCTTTCCCCACACCAATGTGTGAGCATGTGTGTTCAGGTTTTTTGTTGTTGTCATTTCTGTCTGCTTTCTGTATGTGTGTATGTGCTTGTGTACATGCAGTCCATTGTTATATACTTGAGTACCCTTACTCTCTCTCTCTCTCTCTCTCTCTCTCTCTCCTCTCTCTCTCTCTCTCTCTCTCTCTCTCTCTCTCTCTCTCTCTCTCTCTCTCTGTCTCTGAGGACCACGAAATGAAGTGGCTCCGCTTCACTGTGATGCTGGTAGCTAATGTACTCTTTTACTTTTCCCAGCTTTTTAATTCGCTTGAAATTAATTGAGTGGCCTGCTGTCGGCTCCTGCCGTGAACATAATAAATAGAGTTCCCTTTGGATTTGGACCTGGCAAAAGCTCATGAAGCACGTCCCACACAGAAAAACAATGCTAGAGCTCACAGCTGGTTACTGTACATGTACCAGCAGAGCAATGATATTAAAAAAGTAGAGCACATTAGGGAATGGATGACAGAAAACAGGGAGCTAGAATCTGAAAACCCGAATTTGTAGTAAAGTCTCTCTCCAAATGAAAAAAAATAAAAATAAAAATAATGCAATTAATTTGTTGAAATATGCACATAAAATATGTATAACGTACAGTTTTAATTCTTAGAATTCAAGATCCAGACTTTGATGGCACAGATATGTCATTTGCTAGGCTTCATAGCTCAGGATCAGTGTAACCTACAGACATGATGCAGCTATCATAACAATCTTTAAAACTTACCCCAACCAGGGCCAGCTAAAACCAAAACTAATGGCCCCAAACTGGGGCCAGCTTAGTGGCATTTTAATTCCATGGTAGTATGCTGAAGTAGGCTGGTAGCCAGCAAGTTAACACCATGCCTGCAAGCCTGGACGAGGGCCCACCAATGGCTCAGTAAGTTGCAGTATACCGGTAAAGATTCTGGATGGCAGTCATATACAGTAGGATCATAATGTGCTATTGATGTTTAATCATATCTGACTTAGCTAGCCTGCTAGTGTCATCAAAATGACCCACGTCACGACTAACAGTGGCCACTCTTCCACAAGTCCAAAGACCGTGGAAAAAGGTTGGTGGTGTTGCTCTTTAAAGGTGACCTAGAGTAGAATTTTTTTACCTTGGTATAGAAAAGCTCACCGCATGGCTGACTGCGAACCTCAAACCCTGTTAAAACTGACCAATTCCAAATCCCCCAAACTGTCTTTACTCCTTTCATTTATGCCCCCCAAACCCCCCATTTTTCAGCATTTTCACATCCCTACAACACGTTTGTGGACACTCCTTCTAATGAATGCATTCAGCTATTTGAAGTCACACCCCTTGACACAGATGTGCAAATGTGCACACACAGCTGGTCTAGTTCCTGTAGAACTCGAGTCACGTATACAAGTGCTCATCTCTGCACCTAATAAAATGATTTAAAGTTACAGATTATCAGATTATACATAAACAAACTGTAACAATATTTTAACAAAAATAAAATATTAACAGATTTGTCATCAGCCTGTTCAAGAGTTTTTGTGAGTTCTATAAGGCTTGTCCAACCTTTCAACAGCTGATTCAAAAGAATGCACTTGTGGCTGGAAGAGCATTGGGTTCAGATGATTGGAACTAGGAAGCACTGTAGTTAAGAGCTACGCCATTCATCCAGACAGTATCTCCAGTTTAACAGCTTCGCATTATCGGGATGGTAAAGAAGGCCAACAGGAGGCTAATTACTGCCCTAAACGCAGCTACAAGTGCCCCGAATGCTTATCAGAGTGCAGGCCTGTACAAAGCGGCAGTTCTATCTCTATCTCTTGCAGCAGCATCTCATATATCACAGTCTTGTCTATAGTCTCAATGGCCCTACTGCTTCCTCCAGGATCGCACAGCCCCTGATAACAGCTCGCAGTCTTTACTCTAGCATAAAGACTTACTAGCCTGGTATTTAGTGCCAGCTGATTGCCTCATATCGTGATGTTGCAAAAGGTTATGCAAAGCAGCGTTGCATTGTTCCAGTACAATAATGAGGCCTGTGACATCTTCAGGCCAAGCACACGGCCTTTTATCTCTTCTTTTATCCTTTTACATAATTCAGGCCCAATCCCTAGCCAACGACTTTATTTAACTGTGGGCCCCACAGAAGTGACCTTGATGCTCGGATGGAGTCGGCAGTCCTATGAATGCACTTCCTAGCCTGTTTCTTTTTTTTTGCCCGAGCTGTGTGGTTTGGTTTTTGCAAGCAGCGGTCCATGCTGAACACTGTTTAGCATATGTAGCCCTGCTCTTAATCTTCAATCCACTCGTATGATTTCTAATTAATGACACGCATTCATAATGGTCATTTAAAATGCAGGGACTGTTTTTTAGAGGATATCAATTATGCTAATGAGAGCAAGAAAGCCTATTTAATACAATTCATTTCCAGGAAACGTGTGCCGCTGCTTTCAAGCCATTTTTCCTAAATTTCATTTGTGTCGGAAGAGACTTCTTTTTCTTTTTTTCCCAATACATGCATGTAAGCTGGAGGTCATTTGAATTAAGACATTGCTAAACTACCGCATTAGCAAAATAAGCAGAGTGATGGCGCAACACTGAAACTTAATTTTCCACTGTGTGCGTCTTGTGACTCGGGCTGAACTAATTTACTGATCTAACTCAAACATATACACACAAACAAACACACACACATACCGAAGTGAATCTGAGTCCACCGAAGTGCACAAAAACACAAACACAAAGTGAGAGGGACTTTATTTTACAATGGTTGTGTGTTTAACTGTGTTAATATTTATTATGGAGATGTTTTAAATGCCCACTCTTTTGCATGTTTGTGTAGTAACTTGTTTTCCAGAATGCCTTTTTGTTAAATCTCTCCCGTGTCTTAATTGATTTTCAATCATTTTGATGAATTTTTGTTTTTTTCTATAACATGCTTTATAAATAAACTCAACCATCACCACTCTGTCCAGCAGACCCACCTGCTCTCCTTGTTTCTGTCTCTTTCTGTGGCTTTATTGCAGAAGACTCCTATTGTGGTCCAATGCAGTTGGCACTGGGCACTGGACTTGATGAGGGAGAGAGAGGGAGAGAGAGAGAGAGAGAGAGAGAGAGAGAGAGAGAGAGAGAGAGAGCATATAGAGTTTGCATATAGACAATAAGAGTGTGAGGTACAGGTGGCATGGCCAGTTAGGAGCCTGTATTAGATGGTTCAATGGTCATTGTGCCAACAGCCATGCCAGATACTGATTTTACACCTGTCCAGAGTGACAGTCCACCTCCACCCACACTGCCCGCCAACACACATGCAAACACACACACACACACACACACACACACACACACACACACACACACACACACACACACACATAAAGTCTTATTTCTATACAGGAGAACTGAACAGTACAGAAGTAAAAGAGAATAACAGCATATTTTTCAAACTTCTTGACACAAATTGACCATCAAATGCCGATTGACTCTTTTATTTGTTGTTTTGTGATGTGAATTTGGAATTTTGGGCCCATGTTGTTTTGTATTTTATTTTTAAAAATGTTACTGTAATTTAGTGCTCCAAAATCTGTAAACTATAATTCATTTCCATGTGACCATTTCCAACCTCTTCAATCCTTACTCCGGAGTAAACAGGCTGTTTTTCTTACCTTCTGTTCTGATTGGTCTCACTCAAACAACAGCACAGGCTGAAACACTCCTTATAATTTCAACACGAACAGGCAGAGCTAATCACCGTTTTTTCACTATGAATTTAAAACAGGCTGGTTTTGCAAATTTTGATATTATACACTATAATATATCTCAGTGTATTAGAATACCAAACATATTGTTTTTTCATAATTCAATTTCATTTTAAACATAATTTCATTTATTATTGTTTTTATTAATACACATAATGTGCAATATTTCAAACCTTTGTTTTTCGTTTGATCAGTATGGCATATAGCTAAATGAATTTCAAAATATTAGAATATTTCATTTCAAATTTGAGTAAATTATTTTTAAAATAGTATTAACTGCATTCATGGGAAAACTACTGACAGCTACTGCTTGCTGGCTGTTCCAAGAGTGCTGTTTCAAAGCATGTTCATGGAAAGTTGATGAGAAGGGGAAAATATGGTTTGGAGAGATTGCTGAGATTTTCATTGGGAGTGACGAGGATGGACAAGATTAGAAACGAGCAGATCAGAGGGACAGTGAAGGTGGAGCAGTTTGGGGGGTAAAGCCAGAGAGGCCAGGTTGAGATGGTTTGGACATGGAGAAGGAATAGTGGATATATTGGACAAAGAATGTTGGAGATGGAGCTGCCGGGTGGAAGGAGAAGAGAAAGACCTCAGAGAAGCTTTATGGATGTAGTGAAGGTGGACATGGAGATAGCTGGTGTAACAGTAGAGGAGACAGGGGATAGGGCAAGATGGAGGCAGATGATCCACTGTGGCAACCCCTAAAGGGAGCAGCCGAAAGAAGGAGAAAAAGAAGAAAAGGTGGACAAGTAACAGAGATGACCACAGCCTTGAGAGGATTGTTGAGAGAAGTCAACTCAAGAGCTTGGGAGAGCTTTACAAGGAGTGGACTGAGGCTGGTGTCAGTGCATCAAAACTACCAGGCACACATGTCTCCAGGAAAGGGGAAACAACTGCAGAGCTCTTAATTATTAAGCCACTCCTGAACCAGAGATGTCAGCGGTGTCTTACTTGGGCTAAGGAGAAAAAGAACTGGACTATGGCATTTCACTCTGAGTCCACTGTGTTTTATCAGGAGATCGTAGAGCAAGTTATGCTTCCTTTCCAATAAAGCAGGATGAGAGACACATTTTTTTCTCCAACCATCTTTAAAGTTTCTGATTTCTGTACTCGACTTGACACATCAATGAGGCTTGGGCATGTGTTTTTCCATTACTGCAGACTTCAGGAGCATCCCACAAGCCATACTGTTTTGGAGATGTATAATTTTCCTTTGTCAAAGTTCCTTAGAGCTTATCACCTCACCATTTGTCCTACATCCTACATGTTGACTATGAGAACTGAATGCACAGTTGCGATTACATTAAAAAAAACCTTTGCAGATGTTTAACTGAACTGACTCAAAAAAGAGAGCTAACTGCCCCCAAACGTTTGACAGGCTGTGTTTATATGTGGGCCATAGTTACTGCATCCTGCAGATACAAAGGCAGACAGTGGAGCACAGTGTGTTAGCACCGAAGTGTGTTTGAGGATGAGTCTCTTTCAGAATGACCCATCGAGCCTCCCATAGAGCTTCCTGGGGGAAATTCAATTGAGGCCAGTGACATATTAGCATTCTGCTGATCAACGCTAAGAGAAGGTGGACAATCCACTTAACGAGTAGAAAGACTGCTGGGCTGCTCCCTCAACAGCTGATAACATCACACACATACAGGCAGGTCACAGCGTCAGGCAGTCCATGACACACTCAGCAGGGACACACAGCACCTAATGCCACCGCGCACAGAGGCAGGAGGCCTTAGTAGACTTTTATTGAGGGCCATTAACAGTCTGCTGAATTACATAAGCGTACAGTATGTCGAGCGGTGCGGGCTGCTTCTACTGACAACAGCCCCGCTCACCTCCTGTATTTTTCATAAGCACGTCGGCCTGGGCATTTATGGCTGTATTTCATATTCCTCCCCACAGTCCTCAATGCCGCTCTAATAATTACATGTCCAATTACGCCCAGTGCTGTGTGCACATTAGTCTCTGACATCCTTCTCCGCCAACAAATCAGCATTCTAGGGTCGCACTATCAGAGCAGACTGACAATATTTTTGCCAGCTGTAAATACATTATCTGGGCCCTTGACTGTCACTGCTGCATGTGTGCATGTGAGATGTGTTGTTATGGTGTCCCAATGTTTCTGGGCTGGGTGTGTGTGTGTGTGTGTGCATGCATGCTGACTATTGGAGTAATTGGCTCTTGTTGGATGGACTTTAATCGCCTCCACTGCTAATAGCCAACAAATATATAAAAGCAATAAACTAATGGTGTGAGTAATTAGGCAAAGCTGTATTTAGACGCATGAGGGAGCAGCGGGCGGCGCAGTGGAGGACAGACTGCTTCTACTTTGTCCATACAGAGCAGACCCAGCCTCTGCTGGGAAGGACACGCTGGCAGAGCATATTGTGTGTGTGTGTGTGTGTGTGTGTGTGTGTGTGTGTGTGTGTGTGTGTGTGTGTGTGAGAGATGAAGTTGTGTGCTGAAATGTTTTTAGTCAGTCTCCTTACTTTTTGAGAGAAAGACTAGTATTAAAAGCTCAATAATTTGCCGACAATTCATTTGAAAACAGTATAGCAGAGTGTAATTTCTAGGATTCCAAACACACTTAAAAAATAGGGTTTTTAAATGGTTCTTTGTAAGAAAACAATCGGACAATCATGAACAATCAAAGAAACCTTTATATTTTGAATTGCCTCTTCGGATTGATGTACTGTAGGTTGTATATAGAACCTTTTATTTAAAAAAAAAGGTTCCATATGGCACCAAAAAAGGTTAATCTATTGTTACAAGTCTGACATTGTAACAATAGTAGAACACTTTTTGTTGCCATACAGAGCTCATTTCCAAAAAGTTCTATATAGAACCCTCTACAGTACAATATCCATCAATCTGAAGAACCCATTCAAGGTACAAAGAACCTTTTATCATCATGTTTCTTTGAGTGTATATGGTTCTATACAGAGTTCTTCACTAAAGAACCATTGAAGAACCATTGTTTTTATGTGTGAATGCAATGAGTAACAGTTAAAAGGGATTGCCACTTCAGCAGAACTAATTAGGTAACACTGTAGCCAAGTACCACCATATTAGATGCTGATGAGGACTTGTCGTCTTCTTCAAAAGTGAGTGTCTCTTCAGAGGTTAATGTGCCAACAGTTTTGACTGAAATGTAATTTAATTTGGTACTGAAATGAAAAAAAAAATGGCTGAAAAAGCCAAAACCAAACAAAATGAAACATTTCTTTTTACCATTGCATTAATTTTAAGACAAAACTGATAAAATTACAATTAAAATATATTTATTGAACACTGAAAATTTGAATATCCCAGCAGACCTACCAACAAAACAAGATGTGATTAACTTAGATATTAGTTATTTTCTTTACTAATTTCTTCTTCTTCTTCTGCTGCTTCTTCTTCTTTCGGCTTCTCCCTTTAGAGGTCGCCACAGCAGATAATCATATTTATGATCCACATTATAATTTTGGCACAAGTTTTACGCCGGATGCCCTTCCTGACGCAACCCTCACCATTTATCTGTGCTTGGGACCGGCACCAGAAGTGCCCAAACTGCACCCCTAATGGCTGGTTTATTTTCTTTACTAATTTAATTTTCTAATATCAGCCAGAATAAATAACAACTAGTGCAGTTGAAGTTAACAACTAGGTAATATCAGCTCGAATATTGTCATGTATCTGTCCTGTTTGGCTTCCCTGTCAGTTCCTTCATGTTGTCACTGTTCTGTTTTGGTTTCCCCATGTGCTTCTTAGAAAAGGTGTTTTGTTTTGGTCTTGTCTCCGGTCTTGCTCCGCCTCTTCCCACTTGTGTTTCACTCACCAAATATGGACAAAGCGGGGTTCTCTCGTTTTGAAGGAACCTGTCTGTACATCCACCACAAGCCCTTAGGTTTGGGTTCTTAGGCGTGAAGGAGGATGTCAACAGGACTGAGGACAAACCCATGGCCAGAGGAAGAGTAGGTGCTGTTAGCCCCAGTCCTCTAAATAGAAGAGACAATGCTTGCTTGGACACAGTGAATAGGGGTTCTGGAGAAACTTTGGAGCTTCATGGACTATATACACGCAACCTTCAAGGTCAACGCCCATGCCCCAGCATCTATAGCAGTACCAGCTACCCATGTCCCAAAGTCTTAGTGCCAGCTGTCTGTCTAAAGTCTAAGCTTCACCGTCGGAGGTGGCACTCACTACTATTTTTCCAGCGTCAGAGGCAGTGTCCATCACCAGTGTTCCAATATCAGAGGCAGCACCCACTGCGTCTTTTAAATGATACAGTTTTTCCTGTTGGCTTTTCAAACTGTGCTCCAAGAATGCTTCTATGGACTTTAGTCAGTCCTGGGCCTGCTCCCATGTCATTGCCTTTGTCACCATTTTTGTATCAGTCTCTGTCAATGTTTTCCATCCAATTCCATTACCTATTCCTGTCATGCCACGAGTCCAGTCCCCTGAAGTGTCTCACATTTCTTCTGTCCTGTGTCAGGTTCCTCATGTTTCCAAAGTCCAGTCCCCTGTTGTGTCTCCTGTTCCCCAGTTTCAGTCCCCTGTCATGTCTGATGTTTTTCCCGTCCTGTCCCAGGATTCCCAGGCCAGGTCTTATGTCAAGTCTCATCTTTTTCTATCTTATCTTTTGTTTCTCCCCAGTTCCTGTCCAGTCTTCAATCTTGTGCCTAGTCATGTCTGTTCTTTTTGTTTCCTGGTCCCTCTCCTTCCCAGTGCACCCTGGTGTTGCACGTATACTTCATGTATCTGTCCTATTTTACTCCTGTGTCTTTCCCCTCATGGTCCTCAACCCTTGTAACCCTGCCCATTCATCATTCAGTCCAAGGTGTTATATCAGCTATAATAGTAAACAGCTAATTAATATCAGCTAGAATAGTGAACAACTACTTAATATAGGCTACAATAGTAAACAAATAGTAAAATCAGCTAGAAAAGTAATTAACTTTTTTAACTAATGCATTGTAAAAAAAATATCAGTTAGGTCATTTAACATCTAAGTATTATCAGTTATTCCAGTTTACATCTAGGTAATATTAATTAGTGCATCTGGGTAATAGTACTAATTGCATTTAAGAAGTCATGCACTTAACAAGCCCTCCTTTGTAATGCTGTCATTTTAAGGCTCTTGAAAGTGTAAAGTTATGTAAAAAGGCAATACAAATTTACTAGGTTAATATTGAAACATAAAACCACCCCATCACTCTATGTTTTATGTTCCTGTGATAAGTGTACCAAATAAATAAAGTCATAATAATTTTATTATTGAATTACTGGCAAAAGGATAAAGGATCTCACGCATAAACTGTACATGGTGATGGCTTTCAAAATATGAGATTTTTTTTTCTTCAATTAAATGGTTTAGATAATTTATGTAACACATGAAGAGTTGCTGGGTCATATTGCTAATGCAACTGAGATAAAGTGGAGAAGACGATAATACAAGAACCAATATAAGAATTACCAGTACAGAATCTAGCCACTCTACTCTGTCCTTCTGGCTAAAATTTATGCAAATGAGAAATTTCACCAGGCAGCAGCCAATTAGATTGTTGAAGCGCTTACAGCACCACATGCCATCACGATCCCATAGATAGAAAAATAGATAACAAAAGGTACAAAAATACATATGAAATGTACAAACATCTGTCAGATGAGAATATTATTATGGAAATCTTAGAATATTAAAAAGAATTAGCCTACTTCAAATTCAGTGACACCACCATTATGAAAATGATTCACCTTGCTGTAATGAAGAACCATATATTAATTATATATTAACTATATATGAATTCAAATATATTAATTAATATTCATAGGTCCTCCACGTGCTGTAATCAGCAGACGTTTGCTTGAAATCACAGTTACGGAAGAAAAGTATGATATGCTGTTATCTCTGAAAATGGACAAAAATAAGTCTAATCTAAGGCTAAGGACTAATCTTGAAGTCATGAATTCTGAATTTTGGATGAATCCCCCCACACACAAATTTCTCCCCAGTTTCATCATTCCCAGTTCTACCTTCTAGTTAAGACTCTCTTTTCACATGATGCCACCAGCACTTGGAGGGCTAGCACACGCTTTCTCCAGGACATGTGAAACCAGCCCAATCATCATTTTAGCTGTGCAATTTTTAGTAGATAACAATGTCACACAGTGTCAGAAATCCTATAGGCAATTCTACCTGACATTACTTAACAACCTAACAAATTGCATATTAATGTTCATTTGATAATGTTTGGCAATGTATTCACTCATTGTGGTTTTTATATGTGATGAAATGAAATCTATTCTCAGCCTTATTCATGTAAATGACAGTAATCTCATAGCATTTTTCACTGTAACTGAGCATGTCCCTATGTCGGAGCAATGCATCACATCTAAGCCCCACATATGCTGGCCTAAAAAGTTCATCTACATGCATTACAGTGGTCTTCGGGGGATCTGCAGTGGCGGTGACAGCTTAAGAATTGCATATGGAGGGAGTTCAAAAGAGACGGATTTATCGCAGCTTCCAGCGGCCGTGCTGCATTCTAAAGGTTGCAAACGGAACAGTTCCTCACCATACATTCTCTGAGGCCTTCTGGCAAATCCAAATGCAGATCGAGGGTCCTGATAGATTGATGTGTAACAGTTCGCAGCATGCATGCAACCCCAGCCGTTCCCTAGTGTCCATTCGTCTTACAGCTTTGCTGTGTCTTAATTTGAATGTAAGCAGGAGATGTTAAGTTTCAGTGATATGCAACATCCCAATCCCACCATTCAGAAGGACCTCGACACTCTCACCCTGTTGGCCATTTAAAGACTAATCATGATTGCTAAGTGCAACCTAAGCACAAAGCACAACCCAATTTTTTTTCAATTACCCCAGATATATTAGATTACACAAGACTGTTTAGGAATCTAAATATTGCTTCTTTAGTGTAGCGGTGGAGTTAAAAGTCTAACATTACAAACTAACAAAAACTACCATCCAAATATTTATTATAAATGTCAAGGGTGAGCAGACAGAACAAGGACAAGGGTGTGGAGGCAAATGCAAGGGTAGGAATTTTATATAAATAAAGAAAAACAAAGCACTACAAAGTGGGGAACAAAGTACAAACAAAACAAAAGGAACCTATACTAACAAACAGGGAACAAAACATACCAGCAACCAACTGACATAGTAGGTAACAAAACAGAAACAAAAGGACTGACAAAGACAGACTGAAACAAAGGGTCTTAAATACAAAACACTGGACACACCTGAAACTACTGATTACAAAGGGGCGTGGTTACACATGAGACACAGGTGGGAATGGGCGGAGCAAGGGAGGAGACAGAACCAAAACAAACACAAACCATGTGTTAAGGAGCACATGGGGGGAAACTGACAGGGAAGACAGGGCTCACAAGAGACAGACATGACATTAAACACATCCCCATACATTTCCCTCAGTGCATTCAAACTGCATCCAGGGCTTTAAATATTTATACATGAACATCTTCAGTTGTATAAAATATCTTTTCTTAGAATTCGGCCACATGGGGTAATCTCCCTGCTGAACAAAAACAGTCTGATACAGCTGGTCAAACTATCTGACCAGCTTAGTTTCTGACCAGCATTGGGTATGTTTTTGTTTAAACAACCAGTTTCACCAACCTGGTTGACCACCGTATTCAACGTGACCATGCCGGAGCACAGTATGCTGTTTAAGAGCTGGCTATCCAGCTGGCTGACCAGCACAGGGCATGTCCTCACCTGGAAAGCCAGCTTTTCAACCACTCTGACAATCAATGACCAGTAGGGTTTATAATTGTATAGCTCTTATTGTTTTTAATTTTATAGTACATAGTCATACTGTACCCTAAACCACATCAACCAATCTGTTCAACATTAGATGCCCTTTGAGTGGGTAGGGAGAAAGCTTGGGCATGTACAGTACATGGTGAAAAGAATGTGGGTTACAACTGACTTCTGGTGTTTGTTAGCAATGCTAAATCAACATATTTAATATAAGCAAACAAACAACTAAATATTGGGTCCAAATGTTCTGATTTCACTCAGAGAAAGTGTTCTCTAAAGAACCATTTTATGAATGAGATGTGTGAAATTGAAGAACTTATTTAAGCAGGTCCCTACAATGTGTAAATGTTCTGTACCAAACAATAGCTTTGCTAGGACCATTCATCCAAGCCACCTTTATTTTGAAGAGTGTAAGAAATGTAGCCCTTTAAGGCCACCACACAAACACATCTGTTCCAAATGATACTCACTTTAACCATTCATCTGGGCAATGGTTGCCTCCGACAGAAGTGGACTCGCATGTTTCTGGGGTTTTTTTTACTGGGAGTCTTTTCATCACAACCATGAGTGTGTCTCCACTCAGTGCAGACAAACCTCTGCATCCTTTTTTATTTTTCCCCAAGATCTTCAATATCCGTACTTACACTGGCTCCCCACTCTCTCTGCCGTCCATGCCTGCGTGCCTTTGGGGTAATCAGGGCACAGGGAAAAAAATATGATGTCCTTTCACAATTATCCGCTTTGCGAATATTAAAGTGTCTGGCTACATAGCTGAGGTGCCTTTGATTGGTATCTTAACCTTTGACTACGCCACCAAGCCGTTGTCTCCCCGCACCCCTATTGGAGGGGCTGGAATTTAATTCCAAAATGATTCAGGATAATAAGGGAGATGGATAATATATGCATGAAGGATATTACGTTTGGGCTAAATGCAGTCGGGGGCCAGTGCGATTGGAGTTGAATAATCACGGCGAGTTATAATCGGGGTGATAGAAATACCGCACTGTCACAGTCAAGAGAGCAACTCTTAAATCACACAGGGAAAACAGGCAGAGGAGGCAAGGGAGAGGAACGGCGGCCAGGCCAAAGGGTGCTTTTCAGCAACCCTTTGTTTCAACTACAACCCCAACCCCCCTACCAAAAACTTGCGGTTTTAATTTCTTGCAGTTCACAATTACAGAGTCTAAAGACTGACACATTACAAACCTCAGAGGGTGCCGATATGTCAATGTCATGTCTCTCCAATCAAATGCTCAACAGAGATCAAAAGACAGCTAATGTGGGAATGAGAGTCAAATTTAAGTGACAATCCATCACAAACATAATTTACACCATTTTACTCTTCAAACTCCGTATAGCCATGCCAAAACCAAAACGTAAGTAAATTTAAATTGACTCAAAAACTCATTACAGTTTGAGGATAGTGTGAGGTTTTAGGAATGCCATTTGCATAATATGAAATTTTAATGCTGGACACTTGCTACTGTTGGAAAAACAATTGTTCCACGCCTCATAACAGCTAACAACTACGTGAACCTATACAAACCCTGACATGGTGATAATGTTAATGGAATACATTAATATATCCAGAGTGATTTATGTTTGTTACAAAATTAAACACATTAGGTAAATGTAGCATTTGGAGTCTTACCAAAGGTCTCTTTTTGGCATAGCATGACATTTATGCTTGGTCTAGGAATTGAACCCTAGTCTGCAAAAGGAAAGGCAGGGATGTTAGCCACTATACTGTGATAATCATGATGAGATGAGATGCGATGAGATTAGCAAATATCTTATCAATCTGATGCACAAAGTTGTGGAAATTCTAGCTGGAGCGTTTTGCTGACAGTCATAGTATGCTGCGGTTGCTGCTGGCAGAGTTTAATACATTACTAGATACTGTAGCTTTGCAGTTCCTCATAGGATCAATAGGTTATCAAGCAATTAAGTTGCTTGTCCAAAACTTCCTGTTGATTAAATAACGTACATTACGGTCTATATTATTGCTATTGCTTACTGTCATTGTCAACAGTGCTGGGTTTTTATTGTAAATAACACGGCAGAGTGTGTCATGCTGCAGCCCTATGTGGACCCGTAAGAAGAGCACTTCAAATGTCAACACGCAACTCATAATCAGACAATGACAAGGCAACATTGCTAAATGAAACATATTAAAAATAAGACAAAACAAAGCTTATCCAATAAATCATACTAACATTGTAAAAATGATGGAGAAATGCAATTGACAGTTTTTAATTAAACCTTAACATCATACTCATACATGGTTCTATGAATTAGCATAATGATTTCATATTTCTGTACTGTTGGTTAGGCTTCTGCTGGCTGGATCTGAACAACACTAATAAATCATGTTTAGATACTGTAATAAAGTAATACTATCTTTTATCCCCCTATAATTTCAGGCCTGTCAAGAGCATTTGCTAGATAGACACTGTTAGCAGAGCTTTGTTTCTCGAGTTTTGAGTGAATGATGGTGGATTTTTTTTTTTTAGAATACTACCGTATTTGCATAGTATTGTCTAATAAAAATTTTCTTTATTCTAATGATAAAGATGTAACAACATTTAGGTTAGATTTAGCTTTTTTTTTAAGATAATAATCCATTATTTCTTGCTAATATTTTATTAGGTCACGCTGCTTGACAGCAGCCGGAGACCGATCGAGAAAAATTGGCCATGCTCTCTCTGAGAGGGTAGATGGCGCTCTCTCTGTATGATGTGCTCCCTCCCCACATCACAACCAGTGCATCTTTTAGCCGTTGTATAGGAGGTGGAGACCCGTCGCTTTCCGCAGAGCACGTTGGCTGCCCAGTGCAAAAAGAAGCACATGTGCTTGCCTTCATCCTCCTAGTGTTGGGAGCATCATATGTGATAAGGGCACTTTAAATTGGGAGGACAATTGGGATAAAAAAAAAAAAAAATTATATATATATATATGTGTGTGTGTATGTGTGTGTGTGTGTGTGTGTGTGTGTGTGTGTGTGTGTGTGTGTGTGTGTGTGTGTGTGAAAAACGGAATCTGCCACTAAAGTTATAATCATTAAACTGTGGGAAAATCTGGCAGGGAAATAGAGTTCAACATAGTTGACATGACAACCCTTCCACGAACCAATCAATATCAAATATAGGGAGATGTAGACCACATAGTTAATAATAAGACATAGCAAAGTTATTTCATGCATTCTCTAATCTGCGTGTGAAATCAAAACTAACCGGACCAACTATACACAATGTAACACAACCATAAACCTTGGTTTGAAATTTGTTACACACTTTAGGTAATTTGTACACCAAATTTGTCTTTGCTAATAGACAAAAAATTGGCAAAATGTATCCCCCCCCCAAAAAAAAAATAACTATTGCTTTAATATCCAATTCAGATTTGCATATCATTAACATGTTTTTCTTTTTGAGAAACTATTTTTTTCATTTTATTTTATTTTTGTGTATGTTGAGGGATTTCTGATTATAACAGCTGATTCCAGGAGTGATGTAATGCATGCATGTGGTATTGGCCCTCACACATGAACCTGTCTTTGTCGTCCTGGACAGAATCGAGAGGCAGCTACAGCAACTTCAGCCTTTGATTGTTCTCTATGAAATTCTCCCCTCTTCCCCTAGCCTGTCTCCTTTTCTTTCCGTCTTCCTTTTTGGTGCCTTTTGTTCTCCTTGTGCCTATTTATCACAGTGTGAAGGTTGAAAGAGATATTATTAATCCTCCGGAATGAAGGCAGGGTTAGCGGCATGGATCGCATTGTGAGAGGGGTAATGATAGGAAGACGTGCTTGGTCAGTGGCCTGTGTGGGCTTGATGAATGGGGATGGGGGGCGAAGTGAGTGGCGTTGGGTGGTGGGCCGCGGAGCTACACCAGACACCACACACACACACACATACACCCACACCCACACACACCCACCTGGCATTCTCTCCAAGACCAGTGCATGGGGAGAGAAAGATACACCACACACACCGAGAGACACACAGTCTTCTTTATATCTCTTTGTTTTGCCATCTATCTACTCTATAACAAATTCTGAAGCATACTCATTTCCTTTTCTCTGCCCTCCAACTCCTTGCTCACCTCCCCCATCCCCCCTTCTGCCAATCCCAATCTTTTTTACTTTCATCTTCACTTTTTTAACCTCTTTAACTTCATGGCTGATATCCTGGATGCAGATCAAGTTTAATCCAATACTAAAAGGGGTTTTCAATAACAGATCACCACAAACTCTATACTAAGCTATACTAAGCTTAAACATGTGCCCAGGTTACACATATTGTATTAGTTACAGATTGTTACAGATTGTATTATTTACAATTTATACACTTGAAGCATGTTGTAAATGTTCATGTAAATTCAAATGAAGTGATGACTTATTGTTGCTTACAAAATTAATTATATATGTAAGTTGACCTGGGCTGAACAAACCTTTGCATATGACTGTACATACTACCAAAAAACATTAATTGACTCTATGCCTTTGCCTTTAAAACATCATTGAAAGGATTTCTCGGTTTGTTTATTTGGTTAATTTATGTCTCTATTAAAGTATATTGAATAAAAATAATAATACTAGTAAATACATAAAAATAAAACTGAAATATAAATAAAACTATAATTCATGATTAGTACAAAAATAATAAGCTTCTGATCAAATCATATGTTGGATTTGACTGATGTGAATGTCCTTTTTTCCAAGTAAAACTCCTCTAACCCATAATGCACTTTGAATACTTAAAATCTAGTTGAAAAGTGTATACATGTACCATAAAAATGCATAATACCATAAACAACAAAAAAAAACACAGTACAGAAACTGGAAAATGCATGCTAAAAAAGAAATTCATTTTCCAGACTCTTGTACACCTTCTCTGGAATCACGGACATTGCAGCCACTTGATAAATTTTCAACACGAAGGAACATGATGTTTTCACACACTGGCCTTTTAAACACACTGTCATGAGCTGACGCGCCAAGCCCAGGACGATGACAGCTGTGACAATGCAACAAGCCAATCAAGTCAGCTCTATTACTCTAAGTGTCATCTTTGTGGAACGCTCTCGCCACCCTACAACTCCCCCAACCCCCTCACCACTGAGCTACTGCAACTCCTCAACCCAACCAAAGCTACTGCTGCCATGTACTGTCCATTAGGTTACCTTTCATATACCCTTCCGGTGGTGAAAGAAGGAACACTGTAAAAGTAGAAGTCTGTCTCAAAATTATTGCTGATTTCATTAGTTCTCAGTCAAAGAGGAATAGATATATGTTCATGATGAGCTGGTTATTTACCTGGTAAGCCAATCAGGTATTAGGTAGAAAAACCACACAAACTGAAGATTTACTGGAATTTCTGGAATCACCTGGAGCAATGTTCAGCCATATCAGGAGCCTTGCTCAATGGCACCTCAGGCATGGATGTTGTAGACTTGCTGTTAGTTTAAACCCCTGCTCATACTTCCTGGCAGTCCATGGAATTAAACTGGTAGCATTCTCATTCCAAGCCCATCGTCCACCATTTAAAAATTAAACATTCCACCATTTTAAACTGTTCACAAGTTGTGAAGACAGATGAAAGTAATGCAGAGCCAAATTGATTTAAACTGTCCACCCTTAGTAAGTAATGTTTGCATGATATTTTTGTATGATATTGTGGAAAATGTAATGCATTTCCAAGTATTGTATCATTATGGTAACAGTGGTATGGTATGGTAATTTTGTTGTCTTTTTCTTTATCATTTTTTGACCTCTGAAATTGAACATGAAACTCATGAAATCATGATTGACTGGATGAGAACAGTCGTCTTCACATTGGCTTCCCACCTTCTGGCTACTGGACTAGTTTCCCACCCGCCATCAGGAACTATGTAGAAATTTACATAGACCCAAATTAGTTGCTACTGTTACTATTATGTCCACCAGTGAAATAACATTACATCACTACACCAGAGAATTAGAACACATGTGTGGGGTTTCTGTGTCCCCTAAATAACTATGTATAAGTAGTTTGACCAGAGGAGGATGGATCCCCTTGTGAACCTGGTTCCTCCCAAGGTTTCTTCCTCCAGCTCTTCCTTGCCAATGTCACATGTTGGCTTGCTCATTAGGGGGTCTATTTCTTATCCTTTGTTCCTGTGTTGTTAACCTTTTTTTTATTTCTGTAAAGCTGCTCTGTGACATCAGTTGTGAAAACCATGATATAAATCAGTTTTGATTTGATTTGATTTATGTAAGCATTGTTGGAAAGATATGAAACATGCCAACATCTAAATTATTATTGTTTAAAAACTGGCTGTAGAATTTAGCCCATATAATTTCCCCTGTAGAGGTATTTTACAATACCAGCTTAAAAACCCCTGTAAATTTATAATAAGACATAACTGTCTTATGTGACTTACCTGCATGTGGTGTTTTTTCCCAAATCGTACAGAACGGACAATAGTACTGGGACACCTGCTCATTCATTGTTTCTGTACAATCAATAGAAATCAAAAAGAGCCTATTCTGCTTTTGGCAAAAGTGTCTCTACTGTCCAGGAAAGACTTTCCTCTTTGTAATAGATTTGTGAGCATTGCTGTGAGAATTTGATTGCATTCTGCATGATCAGGATATTGGATGATCACCACCTCATCTCATCTCAACTCCTGAACTTATCCCAAAAGTATTGGATGGAGCAACAACACAGTTCCATCCATCCACAGTTGCTTTATAGAAAACCTGAATATTCACTCAGCCTGACCCTGATCCGGACACCACATCCACTCAGAGTGTGAGTAATTAACTCAGGCTGTGGTGTTTAAAAAAAGATGGAAAAAAGAAAAAGCAACAATACACTATGAATCATTACCCCCTTCTACTTTGGAAACAATAATAGATTAGCATATATTTAATATCACACTATATATCACGGTATTATTGCTGGATGACAGGTGTAATTGAAAAACACTCATTAGAGCTGTGGGGGGTGTTTCATTCAGAGTCTGAGCCCTGCAGGAGGGACTGGCCAGATCATTTGTCTTTACTGAGCAAATCACAAAACACAGAATGATACATGGACTAAAACAAGCCTATGTCTTATTTATAACCCAAAGATGACAAGCCTGGTTTGTGTTTGTTGGCAATTAATTGTGTGATTGCAAGAGAAGATGAAAAGTATTTTCCTTTCACTGTTGTACTGTGACTGCTATTGTCCCCCAGTCTTCAGACTTTCCTGTCACTCCAGTTAGAAACCTTGGCTCACTAACAAAAAGGAAAAATGTCCAGAACCGAAACTCTTTAGACTCCCACGAGGGCCAGAATGCTAAGTGTATAGCACGTTGTCCTTTGGAGTCTTGGTTGAGAGATGTTATTACCAATTTCCTGTCCTCATTGAGTTCTGTCTCCAGCCTGCAGATATTTTATCCTGTGGCTGGCTGTGTTTGTGCATCCTTAGCATGACATTTATATGAGAGTGGAAGTTTTTGGACAGACTACAGTGCCATGGGTAGTTCAAACTCTACACAATGAACTTGTAAATGCATAAATCGTCTTTAATTTGACCAAAAACAATACATATTTTATATTAAAAAAATGAAAATGACTGATTAACTCAACAACACAAGTAGTAATTTGTAAGTAATTTGTCATTTTCAGATGAATGAAGGTCTGTGAAACTATTACAATATCTAGCAAACCTGGCATAGGAAGTGCACATCACAATAAATGGCATTGCTAAAAGTACTGGAATATATTGTAATATATTGTATAGTGACCCCTGTATTCTGATACTATCATTTTGCCAGAATCCTGCCAATATACAACCCTATTTTTTAGTCCTGAAAGAACTTACATTACATGACTGTGATTATGACATCTTCACTGAATACACTACAGTATTAATAAAAATAACTGTTGCATATAAGTTATTGTGGGCAGGTGTTTTTTTTTGGCAATTATGGCAGGAGATGAAGCTGAGATGTGTTTTGACCAGGTTCTAAGAGAAGCTCCAGAAGAGCATCCACCAGTTGAGGTGGGCCTTGCATAATTTGATTATGCATGATCTGACTTTGGTGTGGTTTTGTTGGTATGAACCTCTCTCTGCTCTGCTAGATCAGCCCATCATTGAGTACCGGGATACTTCTCTCATAGGCTGGATGGTCTGTTCTCCACCTTTATGAGAGGAAAAGCCAAGGTGCTGCCTTGGACTTCAGCTTGTTAGAAATGCTTATAGATTGTTTATTATTTTTTAATTCAATTTGAATGACAGTGAAATGAAAAGGTTTCATATTGAGAGTCCAAATTGTGCCAAATACATTTAGTGTTTCATGTCCACTTTTTTAAAAATACCACTTTTTGTTAACACATATAAACATATAACACTGACTTGATTAGTCAGTACAGTAATACGGTAATACTGTCATTTTTCTCCGACATATTCTGTCATTAAGAATATCTGCCATTTTCACAAAGGAGCTGACCATCTACCTCAGACAGCAGCCCCTCCGCAGTGCTTAAATTATCGGACTGAATAGTGCACACTGAACATAGTGTGGTATCGGGGTAATTTCCATCTACTGTTGAATGAATACTAGTTTCAGAAGCCCTAATCCTTCTGGAGAACTATTTAGAGTAAAATGATGTGATTTCAGACATAGCCTTGGTCTTCCTTAAGAAGTGATACGTCACTCTGCTCCAGTACTCGAGCCCTCAGCGGCCAACAGCCAGGAGCTTTTTAAGTAACTGCAGTGTAATAATTATTTTGAGGAATTGAGCTGCTTGGGACGGAAGGTGTCATCACGCCTTTATCCATGACCTGCCCTCCATCACGCTAAAAGCACTGTCTGTAGAAAGTGGCTGCCCATTTCATTAAGGAGGTAATACTTCAGTGGCAAAAATTTTCTACACTGAATATCCGTCAGCTCGTCCATTAGTGCGCCTCTCACGGTGACTTTTTCCAAGCAGTGGGATCTGGGAGCATCTTGTTTGAGCTATGCTGACAACCTCAGAATTGAGGCCTGTGATCTTATAGCTAACAAGCCTTCTCTGTGTCAAATTGAAAGAGAAAACTCACCTTTAAAAAAGGGGTACGGGGAGGGGGGGGGGGGGGTGAACAGCCAACGTCTGATCATCACAAACAAGGCTTTATTTGATCCGGTTTCAAAGGTATGATGTTAGACAAACACTGATCAATAGAAAAGTATATCCTGTGACCAAATGTTGTTATGTTAATACTGCCTCATATCACAGCAAAACTCTAATGGAAAGACACGCCTTTTCACCCCCAGCATCTTGTGAGATTCATAACTTTTTAAGTTAGACATAACATTGGAAAAAGATGGGTGGCATTGAGTGTACTTAGACAATGTCCAAAACTATTTTATTCACGATATATTAAACTCACCAAACACCTTATTAAGAAAACATGCACATTTTGATACTGGCCAGCAGCTTCAGATCAAATATCAAAATGGGGGGAAAATCAGAGATTTCAGATGGACAGGTTATAACAGAAGCCCATGTTGGGCCCCACTTCTGGAGGTCAAGAACAGAAAGCTGACAGACTGACCAGATCCAGAAAGTTGAAGATTGTACAAAATAGACTTATCTGATAAAAACAGGCTATTTTCTGCTGAGACTTACAGATTGTAGGGTCAGAATTTGGCACCAACAGCATGATGGACCCAACCTGTCTTGTTCCATCAGTCTGGAATGGTGGAGGTGAAGTAATATGTGGGATGTATTGTTGGCACACTTTAGACCCATTAATATAAATGAATCATTGCTTGAATGACACAAACTATCATCCCATCAACAATAATTTACTCATCTTCTAATGATTACTTCTAGCATGATGATGCATCAAGTCACAAAGAAAAAGTCATGTCAACCTGGTATCAGGAACATGACAATGAGTTTAATGTTCTTTGGTAGACTTCCCAGATCACTGAAACATCACAGAAAAAAGACAAGAGGAAGACATCATGGATAAGGACATTAAAGATGGGACTTTTAATGCATGTCTGAGGTAAATGCACTGATAAATGAAACATTTCAATGACGTTCACATGTCTGAATTTCAAAGCATATTTACCTCAGACTTGCATTGAAGTTTCACCCCTGCTGACCAAAAGTTATTGTTATTTCCATGTTACAACCCAGTGACCCTTATGCCAAAGGTAACGGTGATCAGAGCACTGGGCTGGATAAGTTACCAATCCATGTTCAGCTTTTCAAAGGCTTTGTAGTATCATGATTATCGTAAATGGTGGAACGAGTGTTTAACCTTAAGAACACTAGGCTAACTGCTGTAATTTGATGTACTTTTAATTTCCAAAATATTAGAAAAGTATTTATAGGCGAGAGTCACACATGCCAGATATTTTCAGTAGATCCTAGGCAATTCTAAGTTGTCTTCATTTGAAATGGAAAAGAAGAGAATTAAGAGAATTTAAATATTTGTATAAATTGAATGAGTTCATGTGTAAATGCTCTACCATTTAACAATGGTCTTTGTGCCTAGAGTCAAACTGACAAGATCAGAACATAAATCAGTAAAACAAAATATGACTTAAGTGAACAAATGAGTTCATACATAACGTTCAGGTTGAACAAAATTGAAATAGAAATATTAGTTTATTATTGTTCTATGTCACAATCTCAGTGCTGGCTCATGCATAATTCAACATTTTACCTCTGTATGCTGTCGCATTTGTTTAGTGACACAAATTATATTTGACGCTTTCATAGAATGATAAGCAATCCCAATTCTCAACTCCAGTCCTGTTCTCCCTCAGCCTGACCTGCTATATCTCATCAGATAATTATCAATACCTTGATCAAGGTTGTTGACACAGGGAGTACTTGAAACCTCAGGACTGGAGCTGAAGACCTGACTGTCCTATTCAGAGAACAGTGCTTAGAAGACTGATGTGAATACCATCTCAGAGTGTGGTCTTTCTCCACCTGTCCAAGTGGGCTGCTCCATCATGTACCAGTCCTTCCTTGGGTGGAGAATGGAGGGTGCGATGTGTGAGATGTCTGGCGGCATGCAGAGGCTCCATCAGAGGCCCCTGCGCCTATGCTGTAGCAGCGAGTGACAGCGCATGGCCCAGACTGATTATGCCTCCAATTCCCCCCTCTCGTGCTCTGCAGCATGTGATTTGGGGGGCCAGCGATCAGTGTATGAATGTGGCGGAAGGCTGTGCCAACTTGTCAGAACATTAGGGGCGCTAATGGAAAAGCACCCCTCATACACACACACACATACACACACACCACCTTGTGACGCTCATACCAAGAGCAGCATTACTGCGGCCTGTCACACTCCGCTGGCCACTAAACTAATGGGGCAGCGACTGAGAGACAAGGGGGAGAGAGAGAGAGAGAGAGAGAGAGAGAGAGAGAGAGAGAGAGAGAGAGAGATGCAGTACTAGATGCAGGAAAATAGTTGCAGAGGAAAAAGAACTGTGCGAGACAGACTGATGGAGACAGAGAGGAAGAAGATTGTGAGAAAGGACTGGTGAAGATAGAACAGGAACCAGCATATAAATGAGGGGAGCACTAAAGTGGAAGAGGGGGAAAAGGAATGTATGGAAGATGGAGAGAGAGAGGGAGAGAGAGAGAGGGAAAGAGGGGCTCATTATTTAGCAGTGAGTGACGTGGCAGGGCTACGGGCCGCTGATGAGCGTGATGCCCCGTTGGCACAAATGCATTGCCTGAATTGCAGGCCTGCCACCTCATTCCCCCAAAAATCCACAGGCAAACAAGCCGTCCCCCTGGGGGAAGAGACGCTCAGACCCTCAGCGCATGGCAGCTGCTGACACCACGGCATGGCACACACACCCAGATGCGACGGGCCAGCCGGCGGGCACAGCCCGACATTATTATCTCCACTCTTATCTCTCCATGTAAATATGTATTTTGTTTTTGCAATACGTGCTATCCAGGGGGTTGCAGCATGCTCAAAACCTGGACACATGTAAATAGCGAAAGTTTGTCCAACTTGTCCCGGAATAGCGCGACCGCCAAGGTGTCAAGAGAGACACAGCAGCAGCTATCAGGTGGAGCAGCTGCTGTTTGGAGGGCTCGTGACTTGCCTTTGAATGGAGACCTCTCCTCTCCTCAGAGCGTGGCAGGGTCAGGAAACGCCATCGAACTGCCTCTTTGAAAACTCTGGAACTTGTTCCACGTCCCAACAAATCCAGCATTTGTACCTAACCATAGTCATGGAGAAACCTTTGCCTTGCACACTTTAGTCACCTCAGGAAAGGCTTATTAATTAGCTGTGAAAGCAAAGAAAAGTGTTTCACTTAGTGGTTTGTAGCCATCAGTCTTCCTTAGAAGATGGTGGTCAAAGTGGAAATCAGCCTTGGTTTTGGCCACCATCTCTTCCTAAAAACTGTCAAAAGAACCACATTTAATAACCATTTCAGATGCCATGACATTCCCTTCAATATTGGAATTCTGGTGGGTGACGGAATTCAGGTAGTACTGGCTGATGAATGATATTTTGGAAGTCCTAAAAGAGCCTGAGTAACGCTAGTGAAATTACTGAAAAATGTAGCAAAAAACACAATCTGACAGCTGATCATGTGTGTATGATAGTGAATGAAACAAAAACATTGTCTGCTTGGCAGCAAATCTCAGAAAAAATCTCAGGATAGTATTAAGTTTAATTCAGTTTGAAATCCTAGTCCTGGAATATTTGTTTTCCATGCTTTAATACAGTGTTTCTCTAACCTGGGCCTGGAGGCACATCTGCCCCACATGTTTTAGCTTTAACACACCCCATGTATGAATTGTTTGAATGATTAGTTAAATCAGGTGTCGTCGGAGCAGGGAAAGCTCTATAATATGCAGGGTATGGAGTATTTCCAGGACCAGGGTTGAGAAACCCTGCTCAAATACACCAGATGCGAAAAATTAAGAATAAAGAACAATTAGTAAAATTCAAAGGGCACTTTTAAGTCACTGCAACAAATGAACCACACTCATCAATGAGACAGATTCATAACCAGTCCTGTTTATCTTTAGCCACCATATTTCAAGAAACTGACCCAGGAGATTCTTCATCCTTCTCCTCATCTTTCCCTTCATGCACACAAGCAGGGCCTACTATTGCACTGCAAGAAGCACCTCCAGCACATTTCACAAACTCATCAAAGATGACAAAAGGGTATTCTGCCCCCACTGGGTGCACACATATACACAAGGAAGAGTGGCTAGTTGGACCACAAGCAGCAGTCCCCATCCACCTCTGTTCGATCTCTTTCATCCCCTCCTTGACTAACAGAATCCCGTCCCAGAAAAGCCTCTCTCACTGGCGCTCTCTCCCTGACAATCGCTTTATTGCGCCTTATCAGGGAATATGAAACTGTGTTGCATGACATCTCACAGTAAGCTGAATAGATATGCCAATTCTTTCTTTTTTTCCCTGCAGCCGGCCGATTTGACAAGCTAGACTGCCCCTCTTGAAAAGCATCAGTCAAGCGCGCCGCCATAGCCCTGGCTTTTCTCCCCCACTAGCCGTCTCTCCCTGTTTTTTTTTTTTATCCCCCCCCCGTTCTCCATCTCCTTCTCCCAGCAATCTGTAAGCTTCGTCTCTTCTGGATTGAAAGGCGACAGAAAGAGTGAAAGAGAAGAAGGGAAAGGGGGAGGAGGCACGGTCCAAAAAAGGGGGCGAGTAAAGGAGGGGTGGTTGTGGGGACGATTTAAGTATTGGAAATAAAAAAAAAATGATAAGAAGGCTATATGGAAGCTGGCAGAGATAACACTGTGGATATTGTAAGGGGAAATGGGAAGGAGAACTGAGAGAGAGAGAGAGAGAGAGAGAGAGAGAGAGAGAGAGAGGGACAGAGAAAAGGTGCTAAAGAGATTGAAGCCATAAGCTCCAGGTTGAGGAGATGACACCAGCACTAATACGAGTGTTTAAATATTTGATGCTCCGGGATAAAAGAGGATCGCCTTTGAACGGGATTGAGTGTCTGCAGGAGAATCTATTACGGAAAATCGGTCGTGATTTGACAGCGGCACGGCGGCCTAGTGTGTGTTATTCCTCAGTAGCTCCTGCAATCTCCTTCTCCCCTCTCCACTTAAATGTTTCTCTGCTCTGCTTCAGCAAATGCTGATTATCCTCTCCTTTGGCAGAGGCTGGCTTGCGATGGTGAAGAGAGAGAAAGAGAGTTCAGGGGAGGGGAGAGCAATATCAAAATGGACCACATTGAAAGGCTAATTCATTGCTCTGATTTCTGTCACTATAACTGCACATAACACCTTTTAGCAAACTGGCACTGGAAAAGATTAAAGGTGCTAGCAGGATTTTGCTGAAAATGCAATATTGCAATGAAGTTGTAGGAAAAGTACCACTAAATTTAACCCGATCCTACCAACGTACACATTTCACTTTATCTAGGTTATAAATAGATACAGTTTTAGGCATGTTGATGAGAAAACGGATCAAGTCTGAGGGATTTAACGTTACATTCCTTGTTAGACCACTGCCTGGAACTTGGGGCAACAAGCTAAATGAGGCATTTTCCTTTTCACCTGAACCTGATTGAGACCATGGCCTGGTCTGTTGTGTGACTGATGTTGGTCTGTGGTCAACCTTTACCTCCATGAAATGAGGCCACTGGTCTGCAGATTGCAGGTGTTACCCCTTGTCAAGCACTCATGGCCTTCTCTGGGACAGAGCTGAACGATGGCATTGACTTCAATTTATACCTGCAATGCACTGACACTGCACCCTCTCTGGACAGACTGCTTTGCCCCCTCAAACAGAGGCAAGCAGTTTGTTTAGGTCTCCCACCCAAGTTTCATCCAAGGGGGAAAGGACAGTATGAAATATATGACTTTTAGTCAGTGGAATTTCTGGTGTACCTGAGTGCAATATAGAGCACTATTTTTGTTAGCTCTGAATTTCAGCACATTGACTTTTATCCTTATATAGGTTCTATAATAATTACAATAAACATGTAATAAGTACTTTAGATTTAAAAGTCCTTTTGGAAAGTGATCATTCAGAGTGTTTTTGAGCTGAAAGTGGAATCGTATTGATTAATTATTTGTAATGAGTAGATTGACATAATACGTTCAAAATACTTGACAGTATTTCAAGAAAAATAATAATAAAAAACAGAATGTCCTTTATTATTTTTGTAATTTATGTATGTTTATGTATATATCTGAATACAATCATTATGTATGTTTCAGAATCAGAATCAAAATGACTTTATTATTCCAAGAGGGAAATTGCTAAATTATTATCCCTTCTCAGGATTAATTATTTAATTCTTTATTTCTGAAATTTGAACACTGCGGGCAAAGAAAGAGAGCAAACATCTTCTTCCTTCTCATTTTCCTCTGTAACCCAATATCTGGGCCAGTGACATCAATATGAAGCTCAAAATACTCGCATGTAACTGCTCACAAAATGCTGGTCTCATGTTGTAAGAGTGAAAGGACTGAGGTTAGGAATATGAGCTTTCATTGAATGTATATATATATATATATATATATATATATATATATATATATATATATATATATATATATATATATATATATATTCAATTAAAGCTTGTACTATTATGTAAATGTTTAATTAGAGCTTATGAATGATGCACTAGTATTGTCCCCCAAAAAAACTCTTGCTTATTTATGAACGTTATTAAAATCCTATTCTGCTTTTTTTGGAGTAACTGTCTCTACTGTGCAGACAAGCTCTATGGGGTGTCTACAATCATTTAGACATATAATGTATATACAGTGGTGCTTGAAAGTTGAGGCACCCACTCAGGTGTGAGTCGGTGCCTGTGAGCTTCACAACACATTTGTGGAAGTGCATTGTGGCAAGAACAAATGAGGTTTCTGAGGAGCTAAGACTGAAAAAGGTTAAAAAAAACCCATCTACAGTCAGAAAGATTGTGTACAAATGGAGGAAGTGAAGACCAACATTACCCAATCTGCAAGGTTGCTAAGGAACCCAAAGTAACTTCTAAGCAATTAAAGGCCTTTCTTACATTGGCAAATGTTAATGTTCATGAATGCACCATCAAGAGAACACTGAACAACTATGGTGTGCATGGTATGGCTGCAAGGAGAACGCTGTTTCTCTCCAAAACAAACACTGATGCCCATCTGCAGTTTGCTGAAGATTACACAGAAAACCCAGAAAAGTGTTGGAGCAATGTCTTGTGGACAGGTGAGACCAAAAGATCTTTTTGGTTTAAATGAGAAGTGGTATGTTTGAAAAATGGAGAACACTGCATTCCAGAATAAATACCCTATCCCATTTGTGAAACTTGGTGGTGGTAATATCTGAGACTTTGCCGCATCTTGACCAAGACAGCTTGCCATCTTTGATGAAACAAGGAATGAATATGAATTATACCAGCAAAGTTTAAAGAAAAATGTCTGTGAGCTGAAAGTGAATCAAGACAATGTTCCCTAAGCACCAAATCAATCAACCAAATATTGTTTTAAACTGAATAAAGTTAATATTTTGGAATGGCCAAGTCAACATCCTGACCTTAATCCAAAATAAATGTTGTGGAACAATTTTAGGTTGGTGGAAGAAAATCAACCAACATAATAGAATTAAAGCTGATTTGTAGAGAGAAATTGGCTAAAGATCATTTGCGGTCATTGCTGCAAAAGGGGAGTCACACCAAAGGGTCACATACTTTTGCCATTCACAGATATGCAGTATTGGATCATTTTCCTCAATAACAAAAATGAACAAGTGTAATTTTATTTTCTCATTTGTTTGATTTGGTTCTTCTTATGTACTTTTATGACTTGTGTGAAAACCTGGTGAAGGTTTAGACCAAATTTATGTAGAAATATATACAATTCTAAAGCATTCACAAAGGGTTCATGTTATTGCCATGACACCAAACCCTTCATTTCAGTTGGAACCTGTTGTTCTTCACATTGGGTCAAAATTTCATGACCAATGGGCAACTAAAAATACAATATGATATATTCATAGCTCTAATAAACCCAATAAAATAATGTTATTGGAATCTACTGGTAGTGGCTATATCAATAACAGTGTGGCCCAGTACAGAAAGCCAGAAGTGGCTCTGCACTGGCGCTTCAGAAAGGGCAGGTGCACTGAGGCTGCTTAGTGAGTGAGTGTGAGATTATACACTGCCACACACACTCCATAATGAACCACACACACACTCCATAATGCACCTATCTTGCCTCTCCCCTCCCTTGCCCGTGATACAAGATTAGGGTGCTGTGCACACACATACTCACACAGTCATGCACACAACACCCCACACCCACAATGTCCCAAACACACATCCACACTCTCACATACCTACAAGACAGACGTGGATGTTGTGTTTCATGTCGCCACTGTGTCTTGTCACATTTCCCTCTTGTCTGCCACAAGCTTGGATGATGCACCCACCCTGTCCCCCTCCCTACATGCATATACACACACACACACACACACACACACACACACACACACACACACACACACACACACACACACATCTGACATGTAAGTGGCCTCGTCTGCAGCCGATCAATAACTGCTGGCACTTCCTTCCCCAGCCCAGGAAAAAACAATTAAAACCCATCGATCCTCAAGCCAGCCCCACCTGTCATGAATATGCAGGAGCTTCTCCTTGACCTTCAAAGCTTGGGGAAAGCCAGGTGACTTCATTCCTCATGCCACCACCACTGCCTTCACTTCACCACTTCTCCTTTCACACATGCATACACACCCTCCTCTCGCCTCTGTATATATTCTTCTTTTTATGGCCATATGCAGACCTTCTTTTTTTCTCCACAGCACTGGCTTTAAATCTTTGAGCAGTGCACCACACACACACACACACACACAAGCTTGCACACAGGTTGGCCTTTTATTGTGTTACTCTGTCACACATTCACATTTGTCAGATGCCTCTCTCACATGGAGCCTCTACATGCTCATTACTGCGCTGCCAGGATGTGCATCAACTGCTAAAGAAAGATTTGTTCACTCTACCTCTCTCACTCTAAATTTGTTCACCCAGACTCGATATGTTGGCACTTTGATTAACATTCGATCAATTATGCAAAAAAACAACAGGTCTGCATGTGTCACTCCAGACAATCAGTACAACTGGACCTTGCATGTGTTGATAAAACGATTAAATTGAGCTTGCTTAAGAAAGGCACATACAGGTCAAACTGTTTCATCCCTCGTCATCATGGCTGGGTTGTTATCTAATATTAAGCTCCCTTTCTGTGTTAACTCGTCTGTGTAAAGAAGTGGTTTAGGAGAGTAAGAAATACAATTAGTGCTGTTCATTTATGTTATCCAGGCATTTTTAGCCTTTAAACTGGCATTTAGTGGCATTTAATGCAGTACAGTGTGCGTTTCTGTTCCAGACATATGGCAGGACCAGTAGGCTTTCATGGTGCAAGCTTTGATCGCTAGGGACTGCATTTGATAAGTCCACTTATTTTGAGCTCGTGCAGGGGTGGCAGCAGAAGCTACGGACAGATCACAGGAGACGCTGTGTAATGAGCGCATGTGTGCGTGGGCATGCCACATGTGTGCATTGCCTGCATGTGTCCAAGCAAAAGTGACAGGGCCTCCGCGCACCAAGCTCAAGCGTGGGGGCCCAAGTTCACGGCCAGTGGCGTTCACCTGCTGTGAGCACAAGTGGTATTTCGGCGAAGCTGGAGAGGCTCCACATGTTGTTAATCAGCTTGCCTTAGCATCCCTCTGGCTCCACTGGCCCACAGCACATCCATTCTGCCAGCTCACTCACACCAGGGGATTGTGGGAGGGAGACGAAGAGGAACAGAGAAGGGATACAGTATGAATTATGTTCAATGAAAATGCCCGCCACCACTACACACCCTCCCAACCCCCATGTGTTTACTGAGCTCTGACCATCACAGCCTTGCTTGAAAAATAGCGGCTGGCACTTTTCATCTTTCTTGATTGACATGGTACTGTGATGAAATGCTTTTGTTGCCAGCGCGTTTGGTTTTTGGAGTTCTGAAAGGTATGAGTTATGGGTTTTACCGTATGTCTGGTCAGCGCAGCAGTCAGGTAAATAAGAGGTTATAGGTGCATCACTGGAACCACTTATTGGTCTTCGGTCAGATGAGCCGGATGAAATTCCACACACAATAGTTCTCTCTTGGATAAGCCTGTAATTACAAGAAAGAAAGAAAAAAGAGGATAAGAAAAGCAGAACATAAAATAATATGCTGTAGCATAAAACACAGACATCTCTGGTAAAAAATGGCCAAAGATTCCCTTGAGCAACACAAAGAATTAGATCTAGAGAGGAGCGAGTGAAAGAGATACAAAGAGAGAGAATGAGTCATAACCTAATGATGCGTCACTAGTTTCTGATGTGTCAAAGAGTTGAGGATAAAAAAGTGCCTTTTCTCAGTCTTCATTGAATCCAGGTGAATGATCGAAGGTCTTCATTCTTTCCCACCTCATTAACTGTACCAAGTCAGCAAAGCCAGCACTTGATGAGAAAGAGGGAGAAAGAAATGATATGCTATTATACATATTATACAGAGTTCATACATACAGTGTATATATATATACAACAGATTCAAAGGCATTATATCTTGGTGACAGAAAAGATATGGACCACCAATATCAATATTATATCAATATCATTGATACCTTACCTTGAAATCTTGAAATCTTTGCTTTACAATTGGAATACCAATAACTGACATGATGTTGATGATAGTTGTTAGCTGTTTGTTTACTTATTTGAAAAAATGTCTCAGAAGAAACCCTCAGGACCCCATTAAACATTAGACACCTTAGTATTAGGTTTAGATTTTAAAACAGTGATGAAAAAGTCTGGTAGCCAGCATGCTAATGCTTCATTCTGGATTCTGGATGAGGGCTGTAGCCAGGGCACTAATGCTACAGTGGTAAAGTTGGAGGAGGCCAGTAGCCAGCATGCTAAAGCTACATTAGGGATTCTGGATGAGGGCTGTAGCTCGCACGCTAACACCAAAGTAGCAATGTGAGATGCACATACCCAGCATACTAATGGTGCAGTAGCAGTTTTGGACAAAGGCTGTAGCTAGTGTGATAATGCCATGCAATGTTTTACTGACTAATTTAGCTAGTTAGCTAATGTTATTTTTCATTTTTTTTATTAATGTTAATGTTAATATGAGTGTCTTTCCACAAAATGACCCATTTTTGTTCATGTCTTTTGTTCATGCGACCACTACAAATGAAACATGCTGACCATGCTTAGCTTTTAGTCTAGCACCTGCTGACTTCCCTGGGTTTGGCTTCTTCTTGTGGCACTTAATTAGATATTTGATTAACTTTAGTCCAGTTTGTTTTTCAGAGAGCAGAGGTCGGAGTTACGTTTCTGAGGACAATCGCAAAGAAAAAGTCACGGCCTACTTTAAGTAGCCACTTGTTGTCCTTTAACTAGCAGGACAGGACTACTTCTACTTTTTAACTTTCAATATCTGTTCCAGCATTGAATACGATGAACTCCAAAAAATTGCACACTATTAAAACAGTATTTGCAGACCTCCGAAAGAAACACTCCTGGGACATTTTGGGAGACACATTTTGCAAGCTGTATTAAATTCCTCAGTCATCTCATTAATTCAGTCCATTCATAGCTCTGTCCTGGCCCTGGACAGGTACAGGAGAACTGGCCATGTCCGATTCCTGTCATCCTAATGAGGGCGACCATCAGAGTGAAGCCTGGCCAACAGTCAGCCACTCGTTTATAGCCGAAGTGGCCACTGCTGCTGTAAACACTTGGGGCATAATCGATGCAGGCCAGCGCTCATTGTGAGGCAATTTCGTCTGAAGTGCTATAGGTCAGGCCATTCTTATTCCACACCATACCAGGCCAAGCTACAGAGCCGCACTATTCAATATCGCTGGAAATGTACACATATTGAACACATCACACCGACGGTTTCCCAAACCAGCATCGATGGCAATTCTCAGATGCGGTCCCCGTCTTTGCTCCCCGGAGTGGGTCAGCTGAAGTGGCCACACATGCTCAAGTCTCTGTCACAGAATTTTAGTGGTGTGATTTTCTTTTGTGCTGAACCTTTGGGCTTGTCTTCTTCACATGAGATGGAACACAAAAACCTGGCAATTTTGAGTGCTGAATTAGAGTGTCTTGGTGAGGTGAATGATGACGTGATGTCTGAGCAAATGTATATAATGTATTTTCACATTTGTGAAGTATTGAACAGTTCAGCGAATAAATTACCATGATTTATTGTTTGCCCCAGATGCAGTCAGTCATTTGAACAGTCAAGACATTCAATACTGGAATGTATGCTTCTTCATTTTACCATGAGATACTAAGTTAGAATTGCAAACAAACACTGGACTTGTAAAAACACTGGATCTGTAAATATATGCTATACAATATCTTTTAACTTGCTCAAAATCTTGAAGTATCCAGATATTTTTGTTCAGCTGCAAACAAATCAGTGTGGTTAGTTAGTGGTTGTTACCAATATCTGCTTAGAAAACGCTGCTGTAAACTAGGCACATATGGGATATCAGATATGCCTTGGGTGATCAATTGGAACTGAGTGATAAGTGATAAACCATGTCAATCAGATTTTTCCCTAAATTTCAAAATTAATAAATATTTGTATATTATTTTACACTGACATGCCAAAAGCCTTGAGATATCAGTATGCAAATTGATTACAAAGTAGTGTTACCTAGGCGGTTGGCATGGATATGTCCACACCTGTATGTGAGGTGTGACTGAGGTTGAACACTTGCTTATGGCAAGACGACATGAATCGTGAAAAGTTGTGCGGGCATTTAATGTTCCTCATTCTACATTCAGTGTGTTAATTTGCACTCAATAATCTGATTTTAATAAGTTTAATAAGTACTTTTTCAAGTGTTCATGTAAAACAGCATACTCTAATTTCTTATAGAAGAGATTGGTCTAGAAATCAAATTCAGGAGAGCTGGATTTTAGCTCAGTATTCAGATTTCTCTGTGCATGTATTCTCTTTACCAGAGTTCTCTCAGATATCTCAGTCTGTGCATGAACTTTTCCTGATGAGCTTCATCTGTCTCTGGTTGTCATGGGATGAGCATGCAGTACGAATCAGTGGACTGAACCAGCAGGAACGTAACCATTCTTCTGCCACATTTACACTCACTTCTGTGAGTTTATTATTGTGATTATTGGTTGATCTGTGTAAACCTGGGGTTTTCCCTTTATCTACCATCCTAGTGCATGTAACAAGTTGATTTTCTACAGTTAATGGATTATTGAGTGCTTTTAATCTCACTTACTGTCACCTGTGTACTGGGAATATGTCATAGAAGGCATAACCACCCACCATGGACAGCACAGTGGTTGGTAATGATCATGACTAGCAGGGCATGGCTAGAACTGTTCATGCAAACAGACAGGCACTCTCAGGTATTTATGACTCATGCATTTTTTATTGCTGGGAAACAATGTTTATGTGTTTTAAATTGTGCTATGTTATCACACTAATCCTTCCTCAGCTTTCCAACTGATGTCCAACCAGCTGCAAATAATTAAGAAACAATTAAGTAATTTAACAATTCTCTTCAAACTAAATATCAAATTAGGCAGCCAATTGCCCACATTGGTCTGCACCACTTTCCCTCTATCAACATAGCAAACAATAGCACAACACATTATGGTATATCAATGACATATTATTAGAGTAATCTGAAAGCTCTGAGCAGAACACTTACCAACATTCATTCCTAAATCAATGGCGTTCATTTACAGGGTATGAATCATGAAGAAAGGTATCTTTGGAGCATCAGAAGAATAGACAGAAGAAAAAGATATTACTATTAGCAAGAAAGCATGTGTGTGAAGGAAGAGAAAAATCCAGGCTCATAAAACCACAGACCAGCATGTCTGTTTGAGGATAGTCAATTTTACAGCTCTACTCCTACCACAGAACTGACAAATCAATGAAAGTTAAAGAGCTAAATTATTTAAAGCCAACTCTAATTAGTTAGCTATTCCTGAACTATGGATTCTTCTAGAATATTGATGATGGAGTCCAGTTTATGGAAAGGTGAGATCTCTCTCATCCTCTTGCTCTCTCTGGTTCTAAAGAACTCACTCAAAGCTTACTTTTTTGTCAACGGACAACTCAAGCAGGGTTTTTTTTTCCAGCCGCAAATACTCTCTAAATGATGAGCACATGGAAAAGAAATTAAGTCTAATGGAATTTGTCACTTCTAATAATTAAGGAGTTTGAAAAATATATGACTGTATTTATGTGGCTATACACAAATGGCTTGTCAGAATATTATGTCACAACTGTGTTATATAATTCAGTTTACAAATTGTCCAATTGGAACTATAAGGTTGCATCTGAAATTGATTATCAAGATTGAGTTATTTACACATTCTTATTCTGTGGCAATGCCTTAACATTAAGTGTTTTTAAGTTGTATGCATTTTAGACTCTTTATCTAGAGAACAGAACGTTTCTCCATATTTGTCAATGTCACTGTAAAGAAGTTAAAGCTCAAAATCTCAAAACTGCTTAGAATGCTGATAGAAACTTATATTTTCAAGGGGACTTTTTCCAGAATTGTTCATAGTGTTACAGAATCCAGACATATGAAAAGATTAGTGCCTCTATCAACTAGATTACAGAAGGCTATGAATGTGAATACACTGCTTGATGCCTCAGTTTAGAGCTTTTGATCTTAGACATGTATTTTTCTATCTAAGTCATTCATTGTATAGAAATACTAAGATTGCAGTAACTTCAGACTCCTGCAGATGGCATTACACAAGGATGATAATAAATAAATACCTGCGTGGTGTGCATCAAGATTTATGGATTGAGAAACGGTGGTACAGTGCAGTGAATGTCTTGTTTCATTTGTGGAAAATGGGTCACAATGCAGATGTTAATGATTGGCTAAAAATACTATTTGCGTTTGCTCATACCAAAGGCCAAAGTGTGAACTTGCAGAATTAGCTGAATTTGCAGGTGTAGCAAATCGTACTCTGAGTCTACTAGCAGTGGCAAAAGTCCCAGTCTACAAAACATTCTCATAAGAGCTGTGGCTGAAAAATGAAACAAATGAACTTCCAGTGTGTTTTACAGCTTGTGAAGTTTTGTTTTTTGGCCACATTTCAAATGAGAATTTCCTGTTACACATCTTGGAGGTATTTATTGCCCAGTCATTCTTGCTCAATGTCATCTGCAGAGCCTAAGAGTTTAAGTACCACCTTAAACAAGCAAGGCGACCTTAATTTGAGGTTGATTTGATTTGAGTCTTTTTTTACATTATGTAACAATTTCATGCTGAATGGACCAATAGAAAAAAGATCAGCATGACCTGCAATTTTTTTTACATTGACTTCCATTGAAAGTTAAGAATGTTTTTTTCTTCCCCTGTAAAATTGGCTTTTTGATATATGGTTTTTGCATAACCGCAATGGGATGCAAGTTTCCTGTCCTCTTTATACATCTCTGCTTCTAGAGTCTTTCAGGTAGAATTGAATGTTTCCTTAAAATTCAATGTTATCACAAGTGATAATAAAAGCAAGTTACATGATAAATCTGTAGGATTTAAAAGGCAGGACCGAAGACTTAAATAAAGACTCTAGAAATGCCTGTGCATATTACTTGCTCTAGACTGATAATCCTCAAGAACAGCATCTCTTCCACCTCTCCCTATCCTACTCTTTGTCTGTGTTAGGAGTCGCTATCAGATGCAGAGGGTGAGGGGGGTCCGGACTATTGATCATCTCTTTTAATTACCCCCAGCATACCAAACAGCCTAAATGAACTCTCCTCTCTACTGAAAAAGCCATGCATATTTCAGAGGCAAGAGGCCTACCATATGTCATTCAGGGCCCCACTACACTTATCACTCTTTTATCACTCTCACTCTCTCTCTCTCTTGCTCTCTCTATAGTAAAGATGCTCATTTCCAGTCCTTGAGGGCCAGTGTCTAGCACCTTGGTGACTACTGTGTCCTTCAAACATGCCTAGCAAACCTGGTAATTAACAGATTTGTTAAATCAGATGTGTATGAGCAGGTCATTGATCAAACTGTGTAAGAGCAACCCAGCTACAGTCATCTGACACCCCATGGTTTTTAACTTATGGACATTTGATCTTGGTTTAAACAGTACTGAGAGATGGAGGCAATATAACTAAACACATAAAACTGAAGAGATAACTAATCTGTTAAACAGCTGCAGATGATTAGAATATGGTTGGAGAGGGTTTGGGGCAGCTTATATAAACTTGAGATATTTAGTTGGGTTTGAGTTTGATTTTGTTTGATGAGCAAGTGGGATCATCATGGCCAGATCGAAGGAGTCATAAAAATACCCCAGTGCAATGTGTTCTGGGCAAACGAAACCAAAATATTTTGGGCTGAGTGCCCAAAGACATGTTTGGATGCATTGAGGTGAAAATGTCATATTTTATAGCTGATTTGCTATAACAAGGCCCGGCAAGCACTCCATCATAGAATTCACTGTGAAATCTTCACTGGTTCAGAGGAATGATCTCACAGAAAATGAACCATCTGTCCAGAAACTGAAGCTGAGGCTGACATGAACCTTGAAAATGGTGCTAAATTCTGCTAAATCCTAATTAATGGGTGAAAAGAAGGAAATAAAATGTTCTGTAATGGACAAGTTAAAGCACATGAACTTGTCCATTGAGATGAAAGTAATTTGACTGAGATGCTATGGGGTGATTTGCATGCAAGAAACCCTGTAATATCACACAACAGAAAGAATTCCACTTAAAGGAGTGAGAACATTTTCTCCCAATCAGTGTTATAGAAAGCTAAAGTGGGAAATACCAGCTTTTGGGGCAAAGTCCTTACTCTTTCCTCATAAGAAAATCGAATAAATACAATTTACTAAGAATCTTTAAAAGACATTTCTTCAGTTTTAATTGTTTATATTACGTCCATCTCTCAATATGGTTAAATATCCATATGATTAAATAAGTAAACAAATAAATTGTCCTAGTTTAAAAAATACTGTATATAGTGTAGCACCACAGCACAGAATTCCAGCAGACAGTGAAATGCTAATGTAATGTATCCATTGCAGGAAAAGGTACAGTGCTATTTTGGTTATTCCATCACCCCACCTCTTCAGCTATGCTGATTGGCACTTGTTGGCTCCCCGGGGATACATGTAAGGGATTGGCTAAGATTTCCTCTCTCTCTCTCTCTCTCTCTCTCTCTCTCTTCTCTCTCTCTCTCTCTCTCTCTCTCTCTCTCTCTCTCTCTCTCTTCCCTAAAGAGAGAGTGCTTTAGGGAAGGACGCTTCCCCACTCTCCTGGCTCTCCGGAGCAAGGCCCTCCATCCTAATGATGGGCTTTAGAGGGGACATCTGCATGGCAGAGCAGAACACCCACTGATGCTCTGTAATCCACTGCCGTGTCACAGGTTGGCAGCCATGCCAAGCCCACAACACGCCAATAACCAGCCAGCAGGGCACACTCTGTGCCCAGACAGTGGCAATAAGGCCAAGGTCACAGTGCCAGCAAGAGTCAGCAAGAGAAGGCAGACTGACACCCTCATGAAGAAAAGCACAGTTCACACTTTTCAGCATGTGAGCACAGTCGATAGCCAATTACTGTCTATTTTCTGTTTTACGCCTTCTATTAAATAGTGAGCACAACATAATATCAAGGAGCCTTTAACCTTGCTAGATTCCACTTGAATCACCCACTTCTTTACATTTTCATTTGTTTATTTTCTCATTGACAGTGTATTGAAACAACCGAAACACAACAGGGAGAAAATAAGGAGGCTACATTTCAGCTGATGCCTAATTCATGGTTTTGAGGAGCAGAGGATATTTAGTTTGATTTGAATTAGAATTGTTAGTATATATTGGGCATGTGGTTTTGAGCGTAGAGTTTTGGAGACTCAAACCTGTTGATACAGAATAGATTTGACTGTAAAATTGTGACTCTACATAACTTTTGTTTAGTATGGGAAAATTCTATACCCTTAACCTTATGATGTTACACACAATGTAAACGATGGTGAAACACCACGGGCTGAGTCATGCCACATAAGTAAACAAAGTAACCAAGCCCAAACATGTACTACTGTCCACTGTGCTATTTTTTTGTGTCCATATGAGCACTAGGGCTACAGACAATAAGACAGGACGCCGTCACAGCTTCCTCCCATAAGCTAATAAGCTGTAGCCTGTCTGCAAGTCGCAGCTCCAGCCGCTGGGGATTATGGCCGTCACCCAGACGCTCATTTGTGTATGAGTGGATGGGTGGCGTGCTGTTTCAGTGGGTGAGAGAGAAAAAGAGGAAATAGAGAGAGAGAGAGTGGAAGGAAGAAGGAGAAGAGACAGAGCTCAGCAATGGCTAGAGAGAGAGAGAGAGAGAGAAAGAAAGAGAGATGAGGGGGGCAGGAGGGGATGCAGGAGTAAGACAGGAGTCAGGGAGGAGTGTGGGGATGAGTGAAGGTTGAGCCAGCAGGGCGAGGTGGGGGAGTGGGATGGAGGTGGGGGGCGAGAGGCCATCGTTCGCTCCTCTCTCTCTATTAATTGAAAAGGAAGAGAGTGCGGGCCGTTGTCAGGGCAAACAGGACTCAGTCAGTCAGTCAGTCAGTCAGTGCATTATTCCACAGTGCTTGGCTGGCCTTCCCTTCCCTCCGCTGTAATTTAAATGACTGTCAGGTCAGTGGCGAGACCAGCACCACTCCTGTTAAAAGGGAGACTGCCACCGCCATCGCCAGGCTGCCTCGCTGCTGATTGTCTCTCTCTCTCTCTCTCTCTCTCTCTCTCTCTCCTCTCTCTCTCTCTCTCTCTCTCTCTCTCTCCCTTTCTTTCTCCTCACTCCCCCAAACCAAATAGCAGGGAGGCACAGCTGTCACCCAGTGGTCACAATGCATTTACTTAGTGACAGAATTCTAATTAGTCAGAGAGGTGGTGTCACCAGACAGAGGAGAGAGAGAGAGAGAGAGAGAGAGAGAGAGAGAGAGAGAGAGAGAGAGAGAGAGATGTGTGTGGGGGGGGTGGCATTGGTTGAGGGGACAGAGTAGAAAGAGGCTGAAATAAGTACAAGAGGGTTGCACATATACTGCCTTGCTAACACTTCTATTAGACCTGCCTCAAGACCTTGGACATTTTCAGCTTTACAAACAATAGTTCTTCTATGAAACTACTGTTCCATTTTGAGACCTTTTAACGAATGAGATGAAACAGTTCGTCAAAGTAAGCTGATTTAATGTCTTGAAGTTCCTCAGGAATGCTCTGTATGTACACTACCATGACAATGTAGGTACATCGCTGCAGTAGGTACATAACTGTAGCGTTTTGTTGGCACGTCCAATTTGTGCTACCCTCTCAAAAATAAAACTGCTAAAACAGGGGCTGTCAAATGTAGCCAGAACCCCATCCTACGGTGCCTTGCAAAAGTATTCACCCGTGCCATTTTTCATGTTTTGCTACCTCACAACCAGGAACTAAAATGGATTATTTGAGGTTTTGCATCATTTCATTTGCAGAGCATGCCTACAACTGGAGCAAATAACAAACAGGACAAAATGACTGAAAACATCAGTGTGCATAACTATTCACTCCCATAAAGTCAGTACCTTCTAGATTCCCCATACTGCTGCAAGTTGCTTTGGATAAATCTTTATGAGCTCCCACATCTTGCCACTGGGATATATGCCTATTCCTTAAGGCAAAACTGGTCCAGGCCCTTCAAGTTAGATGTTTTCCACTGGTGAACAGCAATCTTCAAGTTTGACCACAGATTCTCAGTTGGATTAAGGCCATTGGACTAGGCCATTCCAATATATTTAGCATTCAAGTGTTGCTTTAGCAGTATGCTTTGGCTCATTGTACTGTTGAAAGGTGACCCTCCAACTCAGGCCTAAATCTCTGACAGACTGAAACAAGTTTTGCTCAAGAATATCCATGTTTTTTATCACCATCTATCTTTCCCTCAACTTGGACCAGGTTCCCAATCCCAGCTGCTGATATAATTGGTTCTGCTCTGTGACCACATTCATGACCACATTTGCTGGAACCTTAAAACAAATGTATAGTTTGTTCAACTGTCTCTGTTCCTACTAAATCAGACTATTCAATGTAATTCATACATTACATTTAACTGATGTTAGTTGAAACATGTCTCAAATCGTGTTCCTTTTGGCTCAGAGTTTAAAGTTTCAATTGGCCCATGGACCCTCTAACGATATCTGAAGAACCACTGGGATTGCATAGACCATCATGGCTTTAAAGAACCATAAATATGGAAAAAACAAACAAATAAACAAACAAACAAAACATATGAACATGAATAACCTCAAAGAATTCAACGTACATGCTCTGGTCAAGAGCACTGGGACATCTGCTCATTCACAGTTTATTCCAGCTTATTCTATTTCTGTTAGAGTAACTGTCTCTACTGATCAGGGAAGGGTTTCTACTAGATTTTAGAGAATTGCTGCTCCACAGCTCAATGCTCCTCTAGCCCATGGTTGACATTAGGCATGATGCCAACAGGTTTCTGTTATCTGCTCCAGAGAGTCCCATCCTATTGACTAGATGAGCTGTGTGTGTACAATTGCACATCTACGTCAGCAATCGGGGGAACTTAACATATTCAAATTCAAGTTAAGCATCTTGGAAGAACCCTTAAATTTGTATGTGGTACGTTAGAGTACCACTGAAACATCTGGACACACTGAATGTATTATAGATTACATGATTTGGCTACTTCTTTTGATATTGATATTGAAACCATCGACCTGTGCTATATGGACATAAAATCTTGGGACACCTTCTCATTCATTCTGAAATCAAGGGCATTAAAAATAGTATATTTTGTAACAGTCTCTACTGTTCAGGGAAGGTTTTAAACGAGGTTTGGGAGACTGCTGTGAGAATTTGAAGTAAAGTGTTGAGTGCATACATGCCCTTTTACTTGGAAACCTCAATATGGTGTAAAAATCCAATATTATTAAAATATATTGTCTAATATTTCTACAGAAATATTGTCTATTGGTAATTTGTTTTGAAATTATTACATTATTACATTATTATGTAAAATTTTCCTTTAAGAGTTAAAGATAATAGGTGTTTGACTGGTACTGTATGTGACATTTCTTTACATTTGCTCTGCTCAGAGAAGTATTTGTGACACTTTTTTACTTGAGGTTCTTCACATACGGTCAATGTATAACCACAGAGCTGCCTCTTGATCTAGCTTTCAAAAGCCAAACTTGTGCTTTTTATCGGAAGATCTGTCATGTAAAATGACCAATGACCACAGCTCACAGGTTTGTCGCAGCATGCAGTGGGAGGTGATTGTGAAAAATCCCACAGGTATATCTTACTCTCTAAGACAACTTTTTTTTGCCACAGTGTCCAGGCCAGAAAGCTATACTCTACTGCTCACTATAATTTAGCTAAAAACATGGGAAGGACATGGAAGTCTGCAAACATAGGCTGGATAGTTAATCAGATAGCAACTGACAAAAACCCTGACAACTGTGGCCAGCCTAGTGCACATTAGATCACAAGAAAGCCAAGAATCTGAGGCTCAACCTAGCAGTGACACTGATGTGTGTAAAATCCCAGCGACGTTGCTGTGCCTGACGTGGGTGCTTCTAATGAAGTGGAGGGTGAGTTAAACTAATTAACTGAGTTGAAAAAGGGAATCCTCGCTGCAAAGCTTTTCTGCGCAAAAGTGAACGTAAGCTCTGAAGAACCCAGCTAGGCTTCCTACTCAGATACAAATGATTATAGTCTCTCCAGAGCAGCCTAGTGAAAATGGAGACCAAACTGATCTCTGCACTTGAAGCAGAGACAACGGGGGGCCATGTCAGTAATGATTGGAGGCAGAGAAGATTGAAGCTCCAGAGTCCCAATGTCATCCCTTCCCTCCACTCCAACCCAGGGGGGCCCGACAAGTAGGCCTTCTCTCTGGTTCTTTCCACCACTGGCTGCTGGCTGAACAAGAGGCTGTTCGAGGCCCTTGAAGAGTTCATCCAGGCCCCATTACCATAGCTTAGGAGAGGGCTGGTGGCTCCCAGCCCCTGGCGCAGAGATGGAGGGCCCTCCAGGATGACAGAGGACAAGGGTCCTTTCTTCGTCTCTTGCTGCTCTCTCTCTTTCTCTCCTCTGATGTCCACCCCCGCCCTTCTCCTTCTATAACGGACACACACACACACACACACACACACACACACACACACACACACACACACACACACACACACACACACACTTTCAGGCGGGCTGACAGGCCTGTCAGGGGTCTCTGGTGAAGCAGTTGAAAGGGTCATTCGTGGCGCTGGAGATTGCGTGTGCAGAGGCCCAGGTCACAGCACATTTACTCACTGACACAATTCTAATTAACCAGCCTCTACTGTGTCACTGCACCTCGCAGACAGAGCACACATACTCAACAGAGAATGACTAATTCTGTCTGACCAGTGATGTCTTTTTCTCTTTTTCACTTTGGCGTACTCCCAAGGTTTTAACTCTTCATCTTCAGATAACTTCAAGGTGTTTGGTCTGGGCGAAGGAGGCAGTCATTTGCAAAACACCTTGATCTGTTGGACAAAATTTACTTGCTGTCCTTCCAATTTGCAAAAGTAATCCCTGAAATATCACTTTTGCCTTGGCTTATTACAGCGACTGCTCTGAAGTCTTTTTGAGCAGGTCCCAGTGCCTCACCCTGCCGGTAGACAGATGGACTGACAGGGAAATAAAGAAGTGGGAGAAAACACAGGGAACAGCATTTAACTAATCAATCAATCATAACATAGATTTTACAATCAATGTAAAATCTAGCACTGGTGGCTAAACACAGAATATCAAATGAAATGGTTCTTCTGCCACAGAAATGTTGGCTCCATGAAAAATATTATTTGTAATAGAAATGCATAAATGTTTCTTTAAATGCGTAACCTTTAGAACCCTAGGCTAATTTTGCGTGATGATTTTTGTAGTTTGACATACTCTTATAGGCCAAAACAATAAAGTATTTATAGGAGACAAATACCAGATATTGTCATTTTCTGTTATTTCCTAGGGTGTTCAAGTTTGTCTTTATTTAAGAATACATTTATAGAATTTGTATGGATTGTATCAAAAATGTACTAAATGTTGTGTTTTTATTTATTTATTTATTTATTTATTTATTTATTTATTTATTTATTTATTCAGTTATTTATTTATGTCTGTAATTCTTCAAAAATACTTGACAGTTGCCAAAGAATAATAATAATAATAATAATAATAATAATAATAATAATTAAAAAACAAACAAACTGTCCTTTATTGTTTTGTTATTTATGTATGCATCAGCATTATCCCTTCTCAGGACATTTATTATGAAATGTGAACATTGTGTGAGCAATGAAAGCAGTCATTATCCTCTATAATCCAATATCTGGGTCATTGACATCATTAACCCTGACCATGGAGTCAGCATGCAGGTTGAACATGTACACAGAGCAGTAAACATGCACTGGAAGGCTCTTTGGCACTTAAAATTGTAAACAATATCTGAATATCTACACAAGGGGCACCAACCAAGGTTGGTCAGGGTTGGCTCTGAGACAAGCTATCCTCAAACTGATCCATTTCTGAGTTTCCACTAGTTATGGTTTGTATATTCTTTAGATTGCCTCCCCAAATCCTGCCAGAGAGCCATTCAGCATTCGCTTGGTCACAGCTTCCAAGATACCCATGATGAGCAGTTTGGAGGTGTACAGCAGTCATTCGTTCCTGGATGGTACACTTCTTCATGCATTCTTCGGTTAAGGTGAGATACTACTGGTAAAGCAGTTTTTTTTTTGTTTTTTTTTTTCAGAACAACCGACATCATAATGAATCTCTACCAGATGATTATTAATCTAATGACAGGATTTTTTTCCACTGGAATGTTGTTTAAATGAGCTTTCTACATTATTTTCTACATTGTTTAAAAAGCAAGTTTTTGGATAATGTTCAAAATAAAAAATGATTTATGCATTTATGTAATAAGCCATTATATAGCTGGTTAAGGTCAAGTTTTCTTTGATATAAGATAACATTGTTCTGCAAATCATTTTTTGTTAAAATTTGGAAAATCATTAGTTGAACTGTTTATCATTTGAATATTTTTAGAAGAACACATGGTGTGTCCTTGAAAGGCTACTTGTTTATGTTGGTTTGTTTAGTGATCATGTATTCTAGTAGTTTTCTCTCAGAATGTAGTGCACTCCAAACACTAACTTTTCAATGGAAATCAATACAGTATCCTGGATATCTACTCCAAATACCCAGATTCCACTACATTTCGACTGTAATGACGTGTTAACGGGTTTATGTGTGTTTTGTGTGTTTGTTCTGCTGGTGTAGTGACCTGTGTTTGAAGAACAGTCAATGAGGGGGTATCTGAAAGGCATGGCTGATAAGGTGCTACAACCCTGATTTCATTTGTGCTTAGGCACAAGGATTAAAGGAAACGGAAGCTGCAGATAGAAGACAATTGAACCTCCATCTAAAGAGTTTTTTTGTTCACCCTCCCCATCTCTGTCCCTCTCGTTTGATTTGTACAAACGCCGTGTCTCTCTGCTCTCTCTCTCTCTCTCACTCAACAGGCTCAAGTCATTAGCATTGGGCCACTCAGTTCAAGGTTAAAGTGAAAGTCGCCTGGAGAAGATAAAGACTCAGGCCAATAACACAATAATGGAAAAGGCAAATTAAACACCACTGCTAAGTTGGTTTTAGGGCAAAAATGAACAGGATGTTACCATTAATGGACAGAATATGGCTGATGTGCTGCATCTTTCTCAAAGCTTCTCATTCATAGACCATGTTTCAATGACGTCAGATCTGCAGATGAGACCCTCAGTGAAAGGGAGACCAAGGTAGGACCCAGGACAAGGTCAGCCTTCAAGCAGTGCTTCTTATGCATGTGAATTTGCACTTATCAAGACATCAGGTAGAGAGTCCAGCACAGTTTGACTCGATTAAACATGTACCAAAGATACGAACAGGGGTTCTTGGCTTGATGCCATTAGTTTAGGTTCCCTAATAAATTCCTCAGGACAGATTCCTTAAAGAAGCTTGAAGAACCTGTAAATGTTTATTTTAACAGGACAGAAACTAAACATTTACATTTAAAGAAGAAACGTTTTTGCTTTTTATTTCTGTTACCATAGTGATATTCATAAATCCTAAACTAAATCCCACAATGCCGTGCAAATCCAGTGACTCACAGTATATGTATGAATACACAAACCTTAACAACCCTAATTTCAATAAAATAAAAGTCTTTCAAACAATTAGTAGAAAAATGTAGCCCTGCATCAAGCCTCTGGCCTGTGGTGGTAGAAATACACACTACTCAGATTAAGACAAAGGGCTGGGTTATCGAAGGTCTACCTTTGCTAAGGTCTACAGCCTAAATCTAAGGTCCTCCAGGACAAAAACTGGACAAACCTGCACACACGGAATGCACACTGTGGTTACATCAGCACCCCTCTACTCAAGTGACAGTGCACAAGTTAATTTTAGCTGAGAATGGCAGGCAGGAGAGGGCCTCAGTGTTCAAGGCCTTGTAGTCAGAGAGCAGCTGCTTCCACCTTCCACCTTCAGTGGCCAACCCTGGTGCCCTCGCTGGTCAAGTGGCATGGCAGAGAGGGGGTGAGCAGGCGCAGGAGTGTGCCCTCTGCAGGGAGGTTAACACAGGTATATACTTCACACTGAGAGAGGGAGAGCCCATTTAGGGTAATTTCCCATGAGTGCACTGGCCAGCTAAGTCGACAGGGGCCGCGGAGAACTACTTCAGAGGGAAAGAAGTGGCTGGTTAAAGTAGCGGCCTCTCTCTTCATTAGCATGCCTACAACGCCGGAGCACCTGCCACTGCCGTTTGATGGAGCACTTTTGCATGGCTTCCCCTGCTGCTGGAACTCGATTACACTTTGGATAACTTTGCTGGCCTTGGGATCATTTATTTCTGCTAATTCCGCCCATGTCCTGGTCCCACCGCGCTAGGCATAAAACCCCATGCACTGATACTTAGTGTGCCCATAGCACAGCTTCATCCACATGATTTAAAGAACACATCAGGCCAGGAGAGGCAAATGTCCCCATAAACAGTCCTCCCTCCTGTGGAGGGCTGCATTATAAGTGAAGTCTTATAAGAAAGGGACGAAACAGGCCGAACTATTCCAGATGTTGACATTCCCAAATTTATTCTTGAATTGGTCAGTGGGCTAGCCCTTCATTATGTCAGATGCATCTGATTTCAGTCCGGAACTTTACTGCCTTCTAATCAACACGAAAGCTGAAGCATCAGAGCTAGGCTGGACCTGGAACCAGCCTTGTCTTTGTCCTCTGTTCTGGTTCACTGGGTTTCTAGCCAGCCAGGCACTGGCACTGAGACTCCTGTTCTCATTTCCATATCATCCTCAACAGCAAGTAATCACTAATCAGCAAGCACATGTCTTTGTGCAACAAACAACCCATTGGCTTTTATTACCCCCTTATTTTCCCTCCCAATCTTACACGTGCAGATGCTCTGCTCATACTTTACGTAAATGACAGAAATATGTATTTCCTCACTCCCACCATATAACGATGATTGCATGTAGGGTAAATAGCCTCCCATGGGAGAAGCAGACAGCCTTTTTATGATAGTCATTGCCATAAAATGAAGAGCCATTGCTATGCATCGGAAGAGCAAAATAAATAAATAAATGAAGCCAGTTCCACCCACAGTTGAAATAAGGACTATAGTTATGTATTTCTGCATGCTCTTGTGTTTCTGCTCCGCACCTCCTCCAGATGCATGGAATGAGTCATTATAGCAATCAAAAGAGCAGTTTTACAGAGTTTGTGCAGATGTAAATAAGGGTGTCTCAATAAACTGTCATGCAACTGCACAGGTTTTAATGATGTGGTGCCTCATTCCCTATCAGCACCACTCAAGAGCACAGCATCCAAACAGAGGGGAAGTTGCCACTTTGGGACATAGCAACTTAATGAACAGCAGTCGCTCATTCCAGCCTTATTTCACATTGTCCCCCAGACATCGTCCGCTTTTCGGGTCCTGATTGCTACAAGCCCAGATCTGTTTTGCACACTACGTTAATTGGAGCAAATGTATTACAACAGTAGCCACAAAAAAGCGGGGACAAACTTTGGACATGTAAATGTTATGCTTATTTAGCCCTGCTCTGCAGTGCCATCCTATTTGATTTGGGCGTATAACAGAAGCGAATGATGATGAAGACTGGCCATTTTAGTGTCTGCATTTGTGTGTGTGTGTGTGTGTGTGTGTATGTCAGCCCACAGCACTTTTTTCCGTAAGCTTGGTATATTTCTGTCTAATGAGTGGTTGGCTGCGAGAGCTAGTTAGCACGGGGGAGTGTTTGGGCACAGTCGAGCCAGCTGATTTAAGGTACTGGGGTCAGAGGGCAGCCCAATTATGTCCTTGGTGCGAGCGCCTCCTGGCTCTTTGATTCCGCACTTCTAAAGGGGCAGGGGTGTGCTGGGGGTCCGCGGCGGCAGCATTAAGGGGATGTTAATTGGAGCATGTTGTTTTTGACGGCCGAGCCATCAGGCCAGGGCACAACACCACCACCAGTCTAATTATGGAGCCAAAGGCCTCTGTGTCCTCTGCTGGCCAAAGCTCTACAGCTGCTCCTGTCCAGGAAATGTAACTTGTGTCCAGTGTGGCCCTGCAAAAGAGGAATGCATGCTTAAGGCATCTCAGCGTTCCCTGTGCTCTTGACGCTTAGAACCATGGCCCACGTATTAAATTACCAATGGTTCCCAATCCTGGTCATGGAATACCCTGCATTTTTTGTTAAGCTGAATGAAATGAATATGCTGATTAAGAGCTCCCTGCTGAGCTGAGTTAGGTGTGCTGGGAAAGGTAAGAGCAGGGAAAATACTTAAGAATAAGGACTGGGAAGCACTGAGCTCTGCGTCTCTTTCTGTTTAGCTAAATGTCTCTAGTGAAACAGAGAGAGAGAGAGAGAGAGAGAGAGAGAGAGAGAGAGAGAGAGACAGTCTAGAAGAGGGTCTCATTCAGCTGCTAATTAGCCAGGCTGTCTCCTGGGCCCCCACTCATTGTAATGTTTAATTACAGGCTGAACAGCAACAGAGATGTGCTGTGCCTCTGCCGCCTGTCAGCTCTGCTCAAATGAAGCCATCCTCTCAGGTGCAGGAGGAGCAGCCAGATTATCAGTGTATGCCTCTTCACTTCTGTTTACCAATGCTCAGCCCTACACTACTGACACTAATACAGCCTCTGAAACAGAGGCTGATTCTGTATATAATCTGTTGACGCTCATGTATCTGCAAAAGAGCTTAACAAGAGAAATGCTGGATAGCCTAGTGGATAACACCCTCGTCTGAATATGCAATAGCTTAATGGCAAGCATGCCACTGCTAAACAAAAAGGTGTCCTTAGGCAAGACTGCTCTGAATAAGAGTACATGTTCAGTGCATAATGCAGTCATGTGGGGGGAAACACATTCGTAGGGTTGCCGGCATTCTTGCATCACTCATGAATAGTAAGGACAAGCATAGTCTTCCTCTCTAGGAAAGGGAGACATCTGCCTGTCCGTGCTCTCTTCTTCTCACATTCTCTTCTACACACCTTGTAATTGTAATATTTGTGTCCGGGGCTGATTACACCCTCTCCGCTCGTCAACGTGGTGTAATATTGCGGGAGATGAGCTATCGAGCGGTTACTTTGAGCCAGCAGCACTCCCGCTCTGTCATAAAGCATGTGCTCTTTATTGGGGCCGGCTCTGGGCGACCAGAGCTCTGTCCACCGCTCTTTAATCTGCCACTAAGAGCGCTCTCCTGGGTCCTTCCTGCACCACACACTGACTAAGAGAAGAGGCCTCTCTGATCAATGCTGGTCAGGCAGGCACATGCATTTTCAACCATGCATTGGCCAGGCCTGCTGGGATAGCCTGTTCTTTCTCCACTGCTCTTTGAACAACAGTTGCATTCCCAGGTCAGAAGTTACTCATATCCTTGCTGTTTTACGGCATACCTCTCATTTGCACGCTGGTTATTGATTGTAAAGCAAGCCACCGATAGCTCCTGAGTCAGCCGCTTGCTTTTATGTGCTCAGCCACAATCTCTTCCTCTCACATTCCTTTACGGCAGGGTAAGGATGAGAACCACGTAACTGGTGAATAAACAAGGGGTGGAGGTTAAAGATGTAGAAACACAAAGGTATTAAGAATACGTTCGTAGCCACACAAGGGTAGACAGATAAATCGGTTCTCATAAACCTCTGGTCTCTATCTCTTTATTCAAAGCTACTGATTATGTGGCTTTGTGTGGTTATTCACAGTGATGTGTTGCTCTGCCTGCAGCTGGAACAATAAATGAGATCCTTACTAACAGAGCAATTATATGAAGCAAGTGTTTACAATTTATTGTAAATCTCTCTCCTTTTCATTCCCTGACATTTTTTTTTTTGGTTGATTGTTTAGTTTTTTGTTTATTGTTTTTTTTCTTCAAATGTTTTATCATTCACTGATGTGATTCACCTCTTAAGACTGCAATTTAGTTTTCCGTTGGACAATGGCTCATATATAAAAAGGAAAAAGTCTAACATATGACCTGTGTAGCAGTAAAATATATACTTCAATAAGATCCTTGATATAAAATTCAGTCTTAACCAAGGTTAGCAATATCTATTGCTACATCTATCTATTTATGCTGCAAATTTGCTTTAATATGGTGTATTTATTTGTTATGTAAAGGAGTTTGAATCCAAAAAAAACATTGTCAATTTTGAACAAGGCCATTTACACTCTATATCACAATGTTTGTAGACATGCCTTCTAATAAATTGATTTAACTACTTTAAGATGCACCCATTGCTGACACATATGTGCAAATGCTTGTCTAGTCTCTGTCGAGAAATACTGGTCAACAACACAGAACTCTCTGGAGCAGACAGGAACCTATTCTAACATGACTTATGCCAGGCTAAAGGGGTATGAAGCCCCCAGTACTGCGCTGTAGTGCAATGGAACTATGTTTACTGGCATGATGGTGCTCCAAACAATACTTCTAGGATAGTTTGGGGAGTTGGGGCTGAGGTGAGGTGGTGACAATCCAACATTCTGACCTCACTAACACTCTTGTCACTGAATGATATATTGCAAAGCCTTCCCTGGACAGTAGAGATGATTTCTCCAACAAAAGCAGGACAAAACCTTGATTTCAGAAGAAATAGTGAATGACCAGATGTCCCAAAACTTTTGTCCATGTGGTGTATTAATTCTATGTCACCCTATGTCATGGGTGCATACCCTCTGTCAGAAGCACAGTACATTCAACATTAAAGGAATCCTACACATCACATAAAATGAGCTATTATCACACTAATCAGAATGGAACGCAGTTAGATAAGGTTAAAACAACGGGAAGAAGTCCAGCCTTTCAAAAATCCCTGAAATCTAAAATCCCTACTGAATCTACATCCTTAGCAGAAGTTTCATTCTTATTGTCAGTTGCTTCATTTGGTCTAGTGGCAGCAACTTTTCAGTGTGGACCACATGGCCCAAAAAGGGTCTGGGCCTCCTCAGCAGAAAACATAAATCAGTCCGTCTCTGTGTCACCCCCAATACCGACACACCACCAATCCTACAGACCTGTGACGGCTCCTCTCCACCCCCATGATCCGTGATGCGTGTGGCCTGATGGATGGTCTCCTTCTCGGGCTAGACACCATGATGAACACCACGCCTGGAGCCCAAGCCATGCCTGGGAGAGAGTCCTCCTCCACGGGCCTGCGCTCCCGAAGGGCCCCCTGCACCTCTCCGACACCCTGCTCCCCACCATCCATTCTGCCACCTTTATTTATTCATCTGCTCACGGCCTGTTTGTTTTTTAAGCAAGACAAATCGAAAGGAATAAAAGCAGGGCGAAACTTGTTGTTTTTATATTCCACTCTGTGTCAGGCGGTTAGGTGCAGGGTTGTGCATCATGCCACATGGGTTATGCATAATCTCATACACGCCAAGCCATGATTAAAGCTGGGATGAGACGTGTGGGAGCAGTGCATACTGGGTATGTAGTGCTTACAGTTCTTCTTTGTTCACATGTGTATGAGGACCGCAACTCATGCTGTGCTGGACAATTCCAGAATAAATTGTTAGGGACAGTTGCGAAGATACAGGTATAATAATCACATCTCTTGTGAGTTTGGAATCACTTTAATATGAAAGCTCTATATGAGCACTTTTGCTTTTATTATAATACTTTTTATTCTTCAACTTGAATTGCCTGCAGTGTGCCCTTAGCATTACCATTAGCTTGGCAATTTACAACAAGTTTACACTGATATATGAACAAAAACTCGAAAATATCAGCGTGATTTTGAAACAGAAAACAGAAATCACACTCTATGTGTAAAAAGTATGGACACTCCTTTTCCAAAAGGTATGACGGGATATTTTTCAATATGCCAGGTCGCACAATAAATTTTACTTCAGGTTATATCTATTGTCAAAGCTTGGGTACACTACAAGAGTCATAGCATATTATAAAAACGTTGACAAATTTTCCTGATTTTATGGCAAATGAAAAAAAAAAAAACCTGAAAAAAACATTACATGCAAAAAATAGACTAGAGATCACACTACACAACTTCAACCTGCTGCTGAAACAAACCAAATATGCCCCCAAAATATGTGTGCTCAGATTAAACACGGAAGTACATCAGCTTGCTGCAATCAATGTTTGTGCTGTAATGTATGCTGACGTATTATACAAAAAATGCATAAACAAATCCCCTTGAGGTTGTGGGTGGGATGTAAGCAGTACACATTAATGGCAACCCTTTTTATGGGGTAGATGTTGGCTTTGTATACAAATTTCCATTCCTTTAAATGGTGCTGTTGTATTAGACACATTCTAACACCCGAATACAGCTGCTGCATCACTCAAGGTGGAACATAAAATTTTGTGCTCAAGTGGTTGGTGTGGCGCAACAGATAACCATACCAGTGAGCCACCACACCATGTGGGTGACTGGGGTTCAATTCCCAGTCTGGGCAACTATGCTGTGCTACACCAATAAGAGACCATAGGCAAGACTCCTAATACTACTCTGACCCCCCTCTGTAATATTAGTAACCTTGTAAGTCACTCTGGATAAGAGTGTCAAATAAATGCTGTAAATGTAGTTTTATTGACAGGACTCAGTGGCTGACCAGTATACACTATTAGATTACGCTGAGAGTCAGGCTGACAAAATCAAATGTGTGATATGGTCTGACTGGTCTGAAGGGCCAGAGGCTAAAATACTGAGTCTGTGACCCTCACACACTACTCCATTCTCTCTCTAACTGTTGACTCTGAGTGACAAAAATATCTGCAGAATTTGGCCAACCAGCACAGACTCATCAGACTCATGTCAATCGTGGATAAAATTGGGATAACAATCGCATAGTATCACCCTGGTTCAAGATATATGTGTGGTTGAAAGTTTAGATTAACACAAGTTTAGACTTTTTGGTGCTGAAAATTCCGAAATGTCTGTAGACTTGCCACGGTCAATGCCTCTTAACTTCCTGTTAGTAATCATGATTTACTACAGCTGGGATCTTCTCCATGCCCACATGAAAGAAGGTTTGTTTGGCAGCAGTTAGTAAGTTAACCAACATATGATACAATGGTAAAGTCCAAAGAGCTGAACACAGATCTGTAAAGGATGATCAGAGAATCAGGAATGTCCCTTGAGGACATTTCTGAACAACTGCAGATCCCTACACGATTCCCTCTGTTGATAATGTAATTTATGGCATTCCAGTTAACAGAAACAGCTGCGGTCAAGCTGAGGTCTGGAGGACCAAAAACCTTGAATGAATTGTTCATGAGAATAGAAAATATTTCAAGCCATTTGCCAAATTGGTATCATTAGCCAAATTTTTTGCATTCCACTCCGTGTACCTTTCTCAGGATCAGTGAACCATTTGAATGACCCAGATGACCAGTATAAGGGCCACTGACAGTGGCCACTAAAGTGTTATTTAAAATGAATGCTTTTTAATTAAAGCCTGAAACCAGATTGAACATTTCTTCTGAAAATAATTTTTCCAGCACTCGCTGCACGATTTCAGCACCACGGACAGCAGCTTAGTCCAGCTCTTCCACAAAGAGTGCTGGTGCATGCCATGTTTTCATGCTGGTCTTTCTAGTGTGCAGGATTTTGGTGTAGAATTTTAGTAAGTAACTTGTTCCTACATCTGTCTGAAAGGGTAACTTCAACTTCACAGAGTCCTCTAACTCTTAAACAGTCACTTTAAGCCCAGGATGGTGTTTTCACCACTTAAATTACAGAAGACTGGCTAATCATACGCATCAGGCGACCTTTATGCGAATGTGCTTTGAAGACTGGGCCCAAACATCAAAGTGGAAGTCATTAAAAGCAGTATGGTGCTCAGAAGAGGCTCGGCTCATGGAGTCAGTTTCAGAAGTCTCGACGTACAAGCAGCGGACTAAGCAGGACAGCACCAGCGCAAGTTCCTTCATGGCTCCGCCGTTCAGTGCCATGACACTTAGGAGAGTGAGTGGGGGAGGAAGCTGGTTGTATCCCCCTGAGTGTAACTCAATAAGGGAGCGAGTGTCATGTTGACAAATGCACACGTGGTGAGATTATTTATAGGCAGGACTATGTTAAACAGCCCAGGTTTGTACTGTGTACTTTCACTCCAGTTGGAAAAAAACAACTGGGGTAAATCTTCTGCCAGGCGGCCAGTGATAAATAAAGACAGGGAAGAGTCGCTGCCGGTGGTGCCGCGCGGGTGCTGGGGCTGTTGTTGATGCTCGTTTGTGTTTACCCTCAACCCCAGGCTGTTCCATCACTCCCCCTCCCTCCCCAATCTCCCCAGTAGCCCCACAGAGAGGGGCTGAGTGGGAAACAGCCAAGGCTGACAGAGAGCACTGACTTTAATTTTGTCCAGAGGGGGATCAAGCCTCTTTCTCTCACCTCAATCTCCTTTACTCTCTCTCTCTCTCTCTCTCTCTCTCTCTCTCTCTCTCTTTCGCCCCTGGAACAAACAAATATTTGTCCTCATTACTAATTAAACAGAGAGAAGAGGAGCACAAAGGTAAATTGACGACAAACCGTCCTCGAGCTGAACATTCACATGTGTACACACGCATACACACATGCACACACTGAGTGAATGCCCTGGAAAAAACGACCCGGCGCGTGTGATTTACGAGGCCCGTTGCACGCAGGCTTGGGCCTGCACCAGTAAGCTATTCATAAACAAAAGCAGCTAAATAATGAATGTGTCTCTGGCTGTGCGGCCTGCCCATGTGGCGTTTAAATGAATAGGAATTAGTGGGGAAGAGTTGAGGAGGGCCCTGTGTGATGTTGTTTATGTGTACGGGGATATTCATTTATCTCTCCCAAAGTTCACCGCCATGTGGCGATAGTTGGAGCACTGAGCCTGTAAATACTGTGTGTGTGTGTGAGCACGGATGTCAAGGAGGGCTTATAAACCTGCTGCTATCGCCACTTGTGGATGTTGGTATGCATGGTGCGGAGGAAGAACGTGACAGTGGATGATTCATAGACACCCAAGCCACTCCATACCCTCGATGCAGACAGAGACAGATTACGGACAGTGACCATGGGTTTAGTCATCTATGAACATGACAGTGATACCTGACACATTCCTCGAGTCCAGTTCAGAAAAATTGACCCCAATGCTCTCACTTCTACAAGCCACTTCAAACAGATGAGATCCATGCAAAAGAACTGCACGGAAATCATTTTAAACAAAGTTACTTCTATGGGGTAAAGAGCACATGTGTCTGTCATTCCCAACCCTGGACCTGATCCTGCACATTTCTGTGTTTTTCCACAGCTCACATTTGATCCAGATGTGCTTACTGATTGACTATATAGATATTAGATCGATATCAAAATATGTAGGGTAGTACTGCAGGACTCCTACCCCCTAAGAATCACTTGATGTATTGTATCTGTAAGTCATGGACACTACAGAGATATTCAAATCATTAACAAACTATTAGGGGGAACTCAACAGTCTTAGAGTCAGAGTCGGGACTAGGAGTAGGATTTGGGTTAAGGCCTGGGTGAGGATTAGACTTCAATTTTGATTTGGAGGTTAGGGATGAGGGTGTGTGGGGTTAGGGAAATGTAAGTGAATTTATTCTATATTAAGCTGAGGGTTAGATACCCCATTAAATATTACCCTTTGTAGTGTTTTAGTGTTAACTGCACTGTCTAATCCTGAATAAAGCAATAGAACATGAGAGGGAGTGTGAGCCAAAGGCAAGTGTTAGTAATACACATCCTTGAGTGTTCTATTGATTTTATACGACAGTTTGGAACAGAAATAAATGGAGAAATGAATGAACTGAGCAGTGAATGTCACGATTATTATATTTAAATGTTGACATTTCCTCCTGCCAAATCATAGTTCCTTAACTAGCAGCTTGTTGTTACATCACAGTAATGAACTACACTCACACTGCACGGCAGAAAAATGCTTCTCCAGGACTTTACACAGACCAAGGAGGTAAGCTATATTTCCCACTCACTCATTTCATGTCTCTGTCTTTTGTTGTATATTTTTGTCGTGTACTCAGCACCAGGATGAGGAGGGCTGAGTCACATGACTGGCCAACCTCATGCACACACTAAAACACAGATAAAACATGAAGGAACATTTTTCTGAACACCCCCCCCCCCCCCCCCCCCCCCGTTTTCCTAGTCTAACCATCTCTGTATGTGTCCATATGCCTCCTGTCCGTATGCCTCCTACAGCTGCAGTGGGCCGGGGAGATGATGGCGGCTTCACCTCCTGGTCTGCCATATTATCTTAATCCTTTTTTTTTGTTTTGCTCTTTTTTCTCCGGTCATTTACATTAATAAATGAGTTATTACCATTATTTACTTACCAGCAACTTTTAGCAGAGTGATACAGGGTTTGATAAGTGGGCTGGAGTGCGCTCTTGTGAAATAACAGTATGGGTGTGATGAAGCAGTCTTTTTTTCAAGTGTTCTATTGCATTATAGAACACTTTATTCCACATTATAGTCCCTTAACTATTACCTTGTTGCCCTACCATGATAACAAACTACACAGACAGCAGCTGCTTTTCCAGCTCCTTTCACAGACCAACAAAAAACACCCAATTTCCAACTCACATTTATCACTTCTCTGCTTGTATCAAATTTTTGTCCTTAATCCTTTTAGTTTCGTTTTGGGTTATTGTTGTTTTCTTTTGCTCTATATTAGTACAATATTTTCTGACAGTAAAGTTTCAGTGAAGTGATACAGTGTTGCCATAACAGCACAGTGAGAACACATAACACGGTAGGAATGCTTCTCAACCAATCAGCTTGTGTGGCTGAAACTAACTGTTGTGTATTAAGACAAACACAGAATGGACATTGAACACACGTTCATTCATTGTTTCTTTTGAAATCAAAGGCTTTATGTTTATCCTGCCTTTGTTGGAATAACTGTGTAATGTTTAGGGAAGTTTATGGATAGCTGACCAATAGAAATCCTCCATTTCAATGACTTGAAATGAATAATGAATGCGCTTTCACTCACATCCCAACCAGAATGTTTTGTCCATCTTGTATACAATGTTAGAGATGACAGATTGGAGGTTATAGCATGACATTGACATTTGAATGTAATACAGATGTTTATATGTCTGCTGAGGCTACACACCTCTGTAGTAAACACAGTGTAAATTTTGATTGCTACATATTTGACAACCCTGCAGAAAAAAGCTTAAGCTGGCCAGACTAGTTAAGATACGTTAACCTGTTTAGCTCTTGGTGAGCACAGGCTTTGTTTTTGTTTGACTCTGATGGTTTAGTTCAGTGGTTCAATCCTGGTCCTGGAGTACCACTGCCCTGCTGGTGTCAGAGTGTCCCTGCTGTTCCGTAACCAGTTTGGCACAGTAAAGGCTTGTCAGATGGTCCATTAGTTTGATCAGGTGTGCTGGAATTAGGGACCTCAAAGACAAACAGGGCAGTGGTACTCCAGGACCAGGATTTAGAATCAGGTTTAGCTGATCTACAAGCATGATCAACCTGATCAAGCTCAACTTGGCAACCAGCATCTGGTCGGTCAGTATTACCAGCATCACCAAACTAGTCAACACATTTTTCCAGCTTTAAAATCAGCTTGATCAAGTCAGTCATGCTGACAGATGAGCTGGTCCATCGATTTTAACCCCATATCAAGTCAAAACCTAACATGCTGTATCTTTTCATCATTTGTCAAAGAGGACAAAGACAGGAGTGAGTGTTTTTTTTTTTAATTGAATCTGGGTTTAGTCTTGGCCCCCCTCATCAGCCCGATCTGTGTGACTCAGGCGTTCAGGCCATGGAAAACGCTGACCTTTCCTCAGTCCAGCGGCCCAGCCCTCGGTCAGCACCCATCTTAATGGCACCTGCCACATGCCGTTTGAGCAGCGGGCATGTCTGTCAGGAGAGCTGAATTAGTCAGCCGTGCTCTCTGATGGCACACAGCAGCCTGCAGAAACACTGGCCATGGAAGCGTTCTGCCCAGGGCTGATTGACAGCTGCGTGGCCAGAGATGGACAGGCGGCCCACGTCACTCACAGACAATCACTCATGAAGATGTTCACGCTGACGCATCTGCACAGACACTGGAGCAGGGTTTCAACCTTGTACCCATGGGCAGTGGCAGGTTGAAGCAGGACCAAGCCAGGTTTAGGCTTAGGGCTAAACCAGATCTTTGGGTAGATGTGTGAGCAATGGAAGAAAAGATAAACAGCATAATGAAAATATTTTTTAATTAATGTTAATTTTAGGTTTGGGTTGGGTGTGACCAGGGGTTAAAAAGGTCCAGAAAGATCCAAAAGGCTGTTTTCACACCTGTAGCCTTGGCATCACTTACAGTTACAACATCCAACCAGCTGACTTGGTAGTATGTCCATGGCACAGGCTAACTTTGGGCTTGGAATGATTTCACAGTCAGTGTCTATAGCCTTGAGAAGCAACATGAACAAACTTGAGTGAACTCTGGAATATCAAGGTTGAATTTGCATCTGTAATGAAGCGAAACAATGTAAATCATTGTGTGTAAGACTAACGTTAACCCTTACTGTAATCCTAACCATTAAGCCTAATTCTAACCCTTACTCTGAAAATCTTTATCATTATGCCTAAACATAACCCAGACTGTACCCATAACCTCAACAATTAAGCCTAAACCTAATCCTTACTGTAATCCTAATGTTAACAATTAGCCTAAATCTAACCCTTAGTCTAACCCTAACCTCTGAATGTAAGTTAAAGATAATTAATCAACATTATGGTAACACAACCTGCACCTATAGTAAACATAATCCTAACCCAAAAACATAACCAAAGTGTAGAAAGTCTTACCTGTTTCTGCAGGAATTTCCATTCCTTAATTCATTTTTAATCCTGAGGTGCTGAGGTATTTCCTGAGGAATTATTTGGAGATCTTGTTGGAATATTTGGAGACTCTAGAAGTCAAAAAAAGACATATCCATAAAAAAAGACTGCATAATCACCCTATTACAATGCCAGTGTGAATTGCGTATTTATTTGTATTCTTGTGTGGTGTAGCATTGCTTTCCTTACATGTCTTTAGTAGCAAGCTCCTGGATCCTATCAGTAGCACTGTAAACAGCTCTGACTTTGTCAATCCACTAACTACTACTTACAAGTCTGAGTTTACTAACGATGATTGGTTCTTATTATTCAATGGGCAGGAGTTTCTATAATAAAACCACCATGTTGAGAGCTCATATTCATATCAGACTGTAACTATGATTAACATATTATCTTTTATAAAGTTTTGGTTTAGGGTTAGTTTGGTCCCCCTCCAATTTCCTCCAATATCCTTGTTTCTTCTGCTATCTTCATTGCTCTCATAAAGATCATTCATTTCAATCCTCACCTGATGATAATCACTTATTGAACAATTCCTTACTCCCAGTAATGAAGTAATGAGAAAACAAACCTCCTACGAAAGTGTGGACTGGACGTCAAAGGTCCTATAAATCATCCCTGTCCAGAAGTCCTCACACGGACCTCATCATCAGCAGTGCTGTCGTCTCTATGCCTGATGGATCACCACTTACCTCTCAGTCTCTAACATCAGAAGTGTGACACTGTGATGTTGTAGAGCAGGGCAGCATGAGGTCAGGCCCATAGTGATTAGCAGATTTCAGTGAGGTTTCATCACTACGCACACACAGACGCACACACAAAGAGACTCATTAGGACCCCTCATCCTGACCCCAGCCCCCATATTGACAGTGCACTAGTGAGTGTGACAGGCAGCAGAGAGAACACTGGCCCTGGGCTATCCTTTCACCTCCACTGACATTTAACTAAAAACCAATCTCCATCTCTATGAGCACTAGCTCTCACCCTAGGGGTGTGTGTGTATGTGTGTGAGACAGTGTGTATGAGAGCTGGACTGAAAAGGAAGGAAGCCAGCTCTCTCTGATTCTTACGTGCATACTTATAATGTGCAAATTAGCATTTTGGCCTACTGGACACATGGCATTAACAATAACACTCTTAAGTCAGTGTGGGAGTGTTAGTCAGAGTAACAGACACCGCTCCATTACCAGGAGAGAGGTCAAGGTCCAGCACACTGGGACCCCATCATCCTCATCTTATCAGCGTTGTAATAATTTGACGATAAAATAAAATAAATAATAAAAAAAGCTCCATAATCCCAGGGCTGGTGCTGGAATTGGAAACTTATACAAGGGTTAGCGAGCAGAGGTGGATGATGCCCTTGGGCCTCGACTCTGCGCCGGCAGTGCAGCAGAGAAAGAGTGAAAATGTCCTTCTGTTTGACATATTGCACATCATGTCGCCCCTCTTTTACGGTTCCGCAATCTTTAGCATTTCACAGAAGGGGTCTCTGAGTGCAGGTTAACTAGTAGCCAGAGGCTACAAGAATTCCATGTGTGACAAATGGGACAGTCAATTGGAATGGGGAGGGGGTGAAGCATGTAAGGTGGGTTAGGTATTGGGGGAGGAAGGTTGGGGGGGGTACATTTGACCAGGCCAGAGGGATGCATGGTGAAATCGAGTGGAATATAGCGTGCATATGTGTGTGTGTTGGGGGAGGGATAAATCTCTCCCTGCTTGGTTTGTGATGGCTTGATCCAGTTGTGGGGCTCACACCCATGCTCAGGGCAAAAGGTCAAGAGCTGGCGATGGTAGCCAGCAGCAGAAAGAGTGAAGTAAAGCTGTGTGCACCACAGTGCTGGACTATGGTGGACAAAGTGATGGCAGACAGCACAGACCCTTTATGGTGCATGGTTATGCTTTAACAACTTCCCCTGGCTGTCGAAACTCAACAAGTTCCTCGCTGTCCTCACACATCGAGCGAACACCATTTTTTTCAAGATCTCTTCAACTTTTAGATCCTGAGAGCAACACTTTGTGAGCAGTTAAATGCTGGTATTCTAATCTCCATGTCTCTGGATCAGAGTAACCATCAGACATGATATACACAACAAACTACAAAAGCTTACCCTTTCTAACCACAGTCTCATCATTGTGTGCTGAATTATCAGTGAGGAATTCAATAACAGATTCAATTCACTAATTTCCCACTGAATTAAATGCCATATTTAAAGGCCAAATGAGCTTCCAGTTGATCTTTACTGCTCTGTCCAAGAATACATGTTCAACCTGCATACAGACTCTGATTGATCAGTGAGAGGGGGCAGGGCTAATCACTGACCCAGATATTGAGTTATAGAAATAAATGAGAAAGGAGGGGTTGTTTGCTGTCTAGTTTTGCTTACAATGTTTTATATTTCAGAATAAAAGTCATCAGAAGAGATAATACTGATACATGCATAATTATTAAAAATAATAAAGACAATTTGTGTTGTTGTTTTTTTTATATTTGTAATACTGTCATGTATTATGAACAATCTATTATTATATTGATTATTATATGTCATTCTACTCATTATAAATAACTCAACAGTTCAAAAACACTTTGGGTGATCAATCAGCAGGATTATTGGGATGTAAAGTGTTTGTAGTCCTTAAAGGCAAAAAGCAAATGTAGGTACAAGTAAATGTTTTATTAAAATTAATAATTAATAAATTAACAAATTAATAATTAATCTTATTCTCTTATTTTTTACATATCAAATAACAACAATACGCTTCTTGCACTTAAAGGTTTGTGATTGCACTAATAAGTCTTACTTCTGCATCACATATGATTTGTATAGGTTTATAAGTTTGTGTACTAGTTTTCAGAACTGACTTAACATTATCTTTCAACTCTAGATCAAGGCTGGAAAACATTCTTTCAATTAAGTTCTGACACTTACCAAAAGAAAATCCACTCTCCCTCAACCACACTGACCCAGTGTGTCCAACTCCATTCCAGACATGCGATGTTTCCAAACAGTGAAACGTGTGTTGTTTGTTAAAACTGTGTTGTCTGGAATGATGGTGCTCCGTCCAATCCAAGCCAGTGTGCAAAAAGAGAAACTTTAATCTTGATAAGACTTAAATATTTGATAGACAACAATAATTGTAAGCTCAATTCTTTGGCTCAGGCCCTGCATCAGCCTAGGTCTTATAATGTCTGCAGCCTACCACCTGAGCAACTGGGTAAGGAACAAACTGGTGGCATGGAGAAGAAGGAGGGGAAGGACAAAATGTCAGCATCTGAAAGCAGCAAAGTTGGCATGTAATGACCTGTACACACCATTTTTTTTCAGATCCAAAAAAAATGATGTGATTTTTAAAATAGTGGAACCTTCACATCAAGTCTGAGGTGCTGCTTGCTTTTCTGTCCTCTCTACACAAGACTAGAAACTCCATCGCTCTCAGAAATTTCCACTTTTTCTGTTCTTTCTGTTTCTTACCTGCTTTTTTGATTTTCTCCACCAACACAAGTGCTGAACCTAGACAAACAATACATAAAGTCATACACAAGATTCTGACTGTCATTTCCCAGCCTTTCAGCTCTGACCTCTTCATTTTTAAAGTCGGTGTGTTGTTTGTCATATAAGCATTTGTATTCTGCTACGAGTAAAATAATGTGTTCTGCTGCTGCCTTGATGCCCATTTGAACATCTGCAACCACAATAACAGAGCTCTGATTGATCAGCCTGATTGTAACACATCCATACATTTCAGAAAACATCAAGCTCTGATTAAAAAATATATGCACCATTGCAGTTCATCACTTTCTGACTTGATCTTAGTAGGATTAAAATCCAGGCTTTGACGTGGACTTTCCAGAACTCCTCACTTCTGTCTTTTGAGTCTTCTTTGATGGATTTATTGGAATCTTTAGAGTCATTGTTACCTTTGCTTCAGCTTCAGGTTTTGGACATTTTTCTCAAACACCCTCTGATACAGTGAAGAATTCATAATGGATTCTATAAAGTAGAGCTTGCTAGGCCTCGCTGAAGCAAGACAACCCCAAACATGTCAACCTCCATGCTTTACAGTTGGTATGGGGTCCTTTTGCTCAAATGTTGTTTGGATTTCACCAAACGTGTCTACCAAAGTACATCATTCCAGAAGATCAGGTCTTTGTCTAGGTGTTCTCTGGTTAACTTTATCCTTGCCCCAATGTTTTTATTTTTTTATTTGTATGTTTTTGACAGCAAGGGTTTCCTCCTTGCAAAGCTCCTATGAAAATCCAACTTGTTTGGTCTCTCTATGATGATAGATACTGTACTCTGACATCAACTGTGACAACAATTGATCTGTTCCTCTGGCAACTGGCAGATGGCCATTATAAGTTGGAAGTTGTTTTAAATGTTCACTTTATTTTCCAGACAGTGAAATGGCTGATTTCTTCTATATATTCTCTCCTTACAAAACTCTTATACATCTACTACCTTCTTCCTGAAGGCCTCAGAGGTCTTTGGATCTTGCCATAGTGACATCACTCACTTCAAGAATCAAGAGCAAACTGAAGTAAATAAAACAGGCTCCTCCAAAGTCCTCTCTGACCATAGTCTAACCATTTGCAGCTGATGTGATGCACCTGATTCTAATTTTAGGCATTTTAAGTAATGATAAATGTGGGGGTGTCCTAACATTTTACTCACTCAAAAAAAATACATTTTAGATGGATTTCTTTAGTTTCATATGTTTCGTTAAACTACTAAAAAATGTAGCAACAAAATCTGGTTGCTGGTTGTCACTTCATACAAAAACGAAACAAGGTGTCAGCAAATCTAAAATAGTCTCAGGATAGCAACAGGTTTAATTCACATCATGCAACATCAGCAGGGACAGGGTCCCATCTTCAAAGCAGTGCTAAGGCTGTGGTAGCAATGTTGAATGAGGCCATATAAAGGAGACAAGACAAAAATGTTGCTAATGCTGGACTGAAAAGGAAAATGACCATATTGCTTTTCAAAGACAGGTGGAAGCTGGTGATTGCTTTGAGTATTGAGTATTGAGTGACATTACATCTGAGTGTTCTGGTAAACAGTCCGATTAGTATTATATAATTTGAGCATTAACTTTAAAAGTCATCTCTTCTGTATGTCAATGATTTGTTTCTGAGGACGGTGATATTTCTTGTTTTGCAACCAACACGACACTTTTAAAAGGAGTCTTGTGTTTTGCCCTTTTCATAAATTGAGTGCTCTCAGTGGTACTTTTATAAGTCACTGAAATTCCTGAAAGACTTTGGAGGACTTTTTTTTCCCCTTTATTTACCCTCTCTCTCTCTTCCTCTTTCTGTCTCTCCTGCCTCCTTTAAGAAATGCCCAAGCATAACTTTTTTGACATACTCATTTTCTCATTTTTCATCAGACCAATGCGTGCCTGCACACACACACACACACACACACACACACACACACACACACACACACACACACACACACACACACACACACACATCCTCACCCCTATGCCTCTTGGCTCCTCAAATGCATTTGTTCAATACCTCCAGCAAACAGATTAGAGGGCTCTTATCGTAGACAGGGAGTACGTGATAATGGTTTTCACCAGATCCCTGCACTGTCACAGATTAAAATGGCCTTGGCTGAAGCGTATTAGCAATCAGTTTTTTTTCCCTCTTCCATTTTTCCCCCCTTTCGGTTTCTGCTTGCCATTGGATTTCCTGTCCAATCTATTGTAGCCGGGCCCTAAAGATACAAGGAGAAGTCAGTTTCAATCTGATATGTGATTGTTTTTTTTTCCTCTCCTTGTTGCTGATTCCCTTGTCTGCCATCGATCGGAGCTTCGCCCGGCTGCTTGTCACCTTGGTCCATGTATGTGTGTGTGTGTTTGTGTGTGTGTGTGTGTGTGTGTGTGTGTGTGTGTGTGTGTGTGTGTGTGTGTGTGTACGTTTGTGCACATCTTAGCGTTCACCTCCCACACTTCCTTTAAACTTGATACAAAGTGATTGATGTTTGGGTCTGGTGAACAAAGGCAGACAAGTAGGCCTGGCAGACACACACACACACACACACACACACACACACACACACACACACACACACACACACACACACACACACACAGACACACACACACACACACTGTGCTGTGCTTTGCCACACAGTAACGCAGGCTACACAGGCTCAATTACAGGGGTTACCTGCACCCCTTATTGGATGGGGCCTGGGCTGCATCTTCTCGCCAGCAATTTAACAGTGTCCTGCACTCCACACTGAGCTTCTCTGATGCACTTTAACTGCCCGCACTCTACACACTCTCAGATAGGTTAAATACAGCATGGAGTGTGTCCACAGCCTATAAAAACATCCAGAAAAAATGTTTAAATGTTTTTTGCAATGATAAGTGCTGATATGAGTCAAAAAATCTATGAAAATATCAGACAACTAACAGGGTTTATTAGTATTTTGTGGGCCCTTCTCTGGCCTTGAAGACTGCCTAACTGTCTTCTAAATGGACTGATTTCCACCAAAGTTAGTAAGGTTTGGAAAGTAGCTGTATATTTAATAGACTGTCATAAATGTATTCAGTATGGTACTCTTTTACATACATTTAGAATACATATTTATATGGCACATGTAAATCACTTGCTGTTGTAACTGTAACGGAGGCTCAAGTAAAGTCCGTAGCTCTGGGATTTGCAGAGTTCCTCTACTGAGCAGACTGATCAGTGCAAGCAGTCTTCTCCTTCAGTGTTAATAAAGACGCTGATTTAGGATTTTAGGTGGTAAATAATCATTGGTGATCAATTTAAAGATGTTTGGTTGTCATTTTGTCCTGGAAAAAAAGAAATGAACCCCATTCTAACAAATCCAAGGCAACTGATAAACACAACCATATAGTTCTGTATACAGTGTATATCATTTTTATTTCATTAAAATAGAATTGCATACTTGCATAATTATGCACATACACCCCCCTCCAAAAGTATTGGGACAGTGAGGCCAATCCATTTACCTTAGCAGTAGACTGAAAACATTTGGGTTTGACAATTAAACATGAATATGAGACAAAATATCAAGCTTTCGTTCCAGGTATTTACATCTGGATCTCATACACAGTTCAGAAGATACCACCTGTTGTCCGAACTCTCCCATTTTTATTGTGAGGAAAAGTATTGGAACAGATATACTTCAAACAGTTTAAAGTGAATAAAACTAAATATTTACATAAAAATCCTTTGCTTGCACTAACTGCATCAAGACTATGATCCAATGACATCACTAAGCTTTTGCATTCTTCTTTTGTGATGTTTTTCCAGGCTTTCAATGCAGCCTCTTTGGGGTGGTGTTTGTTTTGGGGGAGTTTGTCCTTTCAGGTAAAATTCAGCTCTATAGGGATTAAGTCTGGAGATTCACTAGACCAGTTGAAAACCTTCCGCTTCTTGCCCCTCTTTAACTCCTCTCTAGTTTTGAGTCATTATCAGACAAAATGTTCCTGTATGAAGATTAATTATATGAAGATTATTCTGCATTACCCGGAAGAAGCCATGCAAGCCCAAGCTGTGGCATTACCTCCACTGTGTTTCACAGATGAGCTTATGTTTGGGATCATGAGCAGATCCTTTCTTACTCCAAATCTTAGCCTTTCCATCACATAATTAAAGGTCCATATTTGTCTTACCAGTCCATAAAACATCTGAGTTGTGTCTCTGTACTTCTTGGCAAATTTCAGCCAGGCCTTCCTGTTCTTCCTGTTACTTAGTGGTTTGCAGAAGTTTTCTGTGAACAGTAAATTGTGAGACCTTCACTCCTGCCCTCTCCAGGTTGTTGCTGATTGTGCTAACAGTGTTTAAGGGTCTTTCTTTACAGCACTTATATAACAGTGTATAACAGTGACAACATTCTTCTTCAGGATATTGCAGAGGGTTGTATTAGTCCACACTGATGATGTTCCTTCTTCTCTCAGCTTCACAATTGCTTGTTTGTCATCCATAGACAGCTCTCTGCTTTTCACGTTGGTTACTCTTCTAAGTATGAATGTATAGTTGGAACAGGCCCAGCAGAAATCTAAAAATGAGCCTAGATATTCAGCACTATTTATTGTTTGAATAATCAATGAAATAGGACACCAGTCACATGTTCTAATGTTCTAATACTTTAGCTCAAAAGAAAAATGGATGGGTTCAGATAAAATGTGCTATCTTCTGAACTGTGTATCAGATCTGGATGTAAATATCTGGAAATCCAAGCTGATATGTAGATATTTTGTCTCATATTCATCTTATAATATCAAACCCAAATGTTTTCTGTCTACCGCAAAAATAAAAGGATTTACACAACTTTTTATTTACATTCTGTATTGACTGTCTGCACTTCTGTCAGTAAGTTGGTGGTCCTCCTCAGGACAGCTTCCAGACAGCCCCACATCATGTTTTCTTACATTGGTCTAAAACAAGATAGGTTTTTCTTCCACAAAACAACATCACAAACAATGTAACGTCAAATCCATAGTAAAAAAGATATCTGATATTAATGTAGAAATGTTTGCATCTATGATTGGAAACATCTGGATGGTAGTAATAATATGGTCTGGTCATTATATCTGGCTGAACTGGCACTCATAACATTAATTGATTTATAAACAATCACGACAGAACAAAATGATGTTACCGGTGGTGTTTCATTCCACTAAAATGAATTGCATGACCATATAATGATTTTTACATAGTAAGTGAACTTTCTTCATTGTAAAAAGTGTCAAACATATTTGTAAATATTGATGGAGGCTTTCATGAAACAGCAAGCTGGGAGTTTTCTTTTTTGCAGCAACATTTGTACAAGATCAACGTCTGCACTTAAATTGTGGACTTAGCATCACAGTCTGTCACTCCTCCGTTAACGTATAGTTTGTGTGTCCAACCTGTAGCCCATTGCGGTGCTCAGTTTCTGACCACAAAGGCAATCTTGGCTGTATAACTTTGAACATGTGGTTAATCACAACCTAGTACAGATACTGATGTGTATAAAAAACTACAACAATGCTGTGCTTCATACATACACACACCATGGTCAACTGGTCAACTGAGAATCTTGGGTCAGAAACTGACCAATGATGAATGGGCTGGAGGACAACTGACAAATTGTCCATGACAGCAGATGGGCTACCATCAGCTGTTCACCTACAGTATATATATATGGAGCTAAGAGGTAGGTGGCCAGTAAGTGGAGGCAGGTGTTTCACAATACAAGGGATATAAACTGAGAAATATCAGTGTCTGCAGTCCCTTATTGCTTACATCACTTGAAAAATTGCCTTCATATAGTGTTAGTTTAATGACATGCATCCATTGATTTTCTTATCCACATTTTTTCCAGCATGGACGGGCTGTTGAAGGCCTTAATGGAATTTAAGTCAAAACTTTGACTTGGCCTCTTGATTTCTCTTGAACTATTCAGAAGTAGACCTTCTTGTGTGCTTCATCATTATGCTTCATAACAAAGCTTTATTAATTACAAATTGACAGGCATACATTCTGATAGAGGGCAGAATTTGAGGTTGCATCAATTATGACAAATGGTCCAGGTCCTGCAGAAGCAAAGCATCCCCAAACCATCACACTCCCACCACCAGCAGTGGTTTGTCCCTTACAGTTATCCCATGGACGCTGAATCATGTGCTTTGACATTCACAAATAAAGCCTGCAGTGTTTTGTTTTTAGGTTTGTTCTTATGTCTCCTTCTGGACACGTTGCTCATGTGCTCTTGGTGAAATGATGGTAGGTTGGTCACTCCTGGTAAGTTTCCAAGAGTCCCATTATCAAAAAATACTTGAAACAGTTGCACCAAGTGTCAGATTGCCGACTGATATGGACAATATTTATTGAGCTACACATACAGAAGTAATGTCTCTCAGTGCTTGTATAATGCAAAACACCAGATGTCTCAGCATGTAGTTGCAGAGATTCCTAATGGTGTCCTGTGATAATCCATCCCTTGTAGCTTGAATACTCTTACCCTGTTCCCGCAGATGTTTTGTAGTAGCAGTGGAATAATGATAGGGTGTCCAATTGCATCCCACACAATTTCAATCAGGGCCATGTTTGAGGACATCATTGCATAGTATCTGTGTCTTCAAGGCAAGCTCTTGAGATGGGAGCTCTATGTTTGACATCTGCAAAGCTGCTCTGTGACAACACTAGTTGTAAAAAGCACAATACAAATAAATTTTAATTTGATTATTTGATTTGTTGTCCTGTGGGAATAATGGACCAGAATGTGCATTGGGTACAGGACCTCATTAACATAATGATCTTGCATCTGGCACTGAACGAAATTGCACCCCTCATCATGAGACCAAGCTTCTTAGATGAGACAAAAAACCCTTGATCTTGGAGCTGACCAAGGTACCTCCACGATGCTTCATTAGTCACCTCTTCCATGGCAAAACAAAATCTACAAACAGCTTTTGGTTTGTAGTGATGCTAACGTAAAGAAAATTGTGATATTTTTTGATAGACTGCTGCACAACATGTGCTTGTGGAACACTTTTAGAACATGGACCAGCTGCATATTTTACAAAGAGATGAGTGTTAGACCTGATGAACTGTATGTGGAGTGAAATGTGTAAAATGTTAAATGAACATAGTTTGATAGCATTCTGAAACACATAAGGCTCAACTTCGTCCTGTGTACTGCAAAAATTCCTTGAGGTATTGTAATGTATTTATGGCACATCGCCAACCCTTAAGGCTCAACCCAAAATAAAAGTGTGTAGATCTAGGAATGAGTGGGTTACTGTTGCTCCACACTTCTGGGGAGCCTCGGTTGCCCTAATCTACACCTGGATCTTCTTCCATATGTTGCCTTTCCCCTTTGCCATCATGTTTCCAGTAGCCATTGCCCATTAGCAGGCCAGCAGAGCCCTTGCACACATTCCTCAGGCCTGTCGCCGCATGGCGAAAATTTACTGCATGCAAATCTAGCCAAGATGCGCGGGGAGATGAGATATACATATTTAATGAGACAGAATGAAAGGTGGGAAAAGCCGTAGGCAGGAGGGGCATCCAAGAACCCCCCAACACACACACACAGACACACACACACACAAACACAGACCTCCCCTCACCTAAGCACACACACAGGCACACATGCACATCTTCTCGCTTGCTTGTTTTTATAGACTTGTCCCTTACAAGCCAAATGTCACTGCTGTTGTTAATCCTAGTACAGCTGGACTAATGAGCCTGCGATACACACACTCGTGGGAGTTTGTGGGTGTAGGAGAGAGAGAGTGAAAAGTGAGACCAACAGAATAGTGTAACACTTCTCTGTGGCCATTCGTGTGTGTGTGTGTGTGTGTGTGTGTGTGTGTGTTTGTATAGTGTCTAGACTCACTGAGGAGGAAACAGTGCTGGCATCTGAAGTTCCTTCATGTCCCCTTGGGGGAGACGCTCACTGCCGTGTTTTTATCTGTAGTGAGAGTGATTATAGAGATGTGTTTAGGCACGCAGTCCACAGCCCTCTTAATGAAAGTCCCAGCACACTCTCTCTCTCTCTCTCTCTCTCTCTCTCTCTCTCTCTCTCTCTCTCTCGCTCTCTCTCTCTCTCTCTCTTTAACACATGTTAAACTCATTAGAAATGCTTGTTAGGGAGCAGACTGCATTGAAGGCGTTAGGACAGAATGTCTGGGTGGTATGTCTTGCAACTACAAGGTGGCTTTGAATGATTTTAATCCAAGATACATTTATTATATATTACTGAGGTCTTTACATGTTCCTGTGCTCTTGACCACTGTATGCTCTTATTCGATGCCTGGTGAGTGACAGTGATACTTACAAAATGGCTTGTTCATTCAAAATACTTAATATCATAATAATATAATAATAATGTCATAAGTCATTATTAAATTCAAATACATTTTGTAAAAGAGACTGAAGCAGATTTTGCCCTGTTCTACATTTTACAGTTTTGGGGTTCATACATTCACCTGTGTTGGACCCTCAGATGTGTATGTTTAAAATAGGCCTGGCATCATGAAAAGACTTAGGGAGCTTTGCCTTCTCAGTTAAAGCTTTACATGCCTGTTTTGTCTTGAAACACAGTGTTCCAATGACAAGTGATGCAATATGGGCACAAAAGACAGTTGCTCTGCTGTGCCAGACCACAAGGAGCACTGGTTAGGCACAGGGACAATCCCTGTGTTTGCAGGTAATAGTAGTTGGCAAACATCTAAACAAAGATCTGTGGTCAGTTAAATGAAATCCATCAAAATAGCTTTTGGGGCTTCAGTAAATTCAGACACACCTTATTCTCCAACTTCCAAGTAGAAAGCCTTCCAGGTATTGCAACAAAAACAGTATAAACAGACTCTTTTTAATACCCTTGACTTCATAAGAATCAGTTGATGAGCAGCTGTCCCAACACATTTGTCTTTATACTGTATGATACACAATTTAATTTAATAAAACAAACATTAAATATATTCATATTGTGCTTTTCACAATGGGCAAGAAGCAGTTTTCTATTGATTTAAACCCACGGCAGGTTGGGACATTCCTCATCTCAGCACTAGGCACAGGCCATTCGAAAGCAACATGTCACCTTGATCCCACAATTACAGCACAGGATCCCTCAACGTAAAGAAACCTCAGGCAGACTGGAGGAACCAATGGTCACAAAGCAGCTTTACAGAGGTCTGTGTTTGAGCCTCCTTTGAACAAGCCAAGGACAACAGTTGTAAGAAAGGACTCCCTCAGAGCAAGAGGATGAAACCTTCAGGAACCAAGATTCCAAATGAGAACTCCTTTGGTTGACACCACATAGCACATCAAAGAATACAAATAGCAAGTCCGATTATTGAAAAGAACTGCAGTAAAAAGTAGAATAATAGCAAAATAAAATGTACCTTTCCCTCGAAAAAAATGAACATAATGTCTAAGTGCATAGTTGGACCTTGAGGACCATGATGCAGCTTATTTTCTTAAAGAGAGACAGAGACAGATTTTTACTGTAATGAATGCATTTGAAAGTCTGCTTTCCTACAAAATGTAAAATATGATCTACAGTTTAAGACGCCAGTTCTGAGATTCTACACTTTTCCATGACTCCTGGTTCTTCCAGTCTGCCTGAGGTTTGTTTACATTGAGGGATCCTGTGCTGTAATTGCAGGATCGAGGCGACATGTTGCTTTCGAATGGCCTGTGCCTAGTGCTGAGATGAGGAATGTCCGAACCTGCCGTGGGTTTAAATCACTAGAAAATTGCTTCTTGCAGGCTTGATTGTGAAGGTAAATGAAAGTGTATGTGACTCGCAGGCCCCTGCATGTTTGTGTGTGTGTGTGTGTGTGTGTGTGTGTGTGTGTGTGTGTGTGTGTGTGTGTGTGTGTGTGTGTGTGTGTGCATCCAATTGTCGACTGTTATCCTTGCTTCAGTGGTGAAACAGCCTTCTAGCATAACTTCTAATTGTTTGATGCACAATTGTTTGATCCACATTTTGCAATAAGAGATAGTTTGAAAAAGTGTGCTTGGTGTTCTTGAAGGATCAGGTTCAGCTTGCTTTTGATAGGGAATAGTCTACTAGATGGTTCACAGTGGTCTGTCTGATGAGTTAAAATGGTTAATGAGCCCTAGCTACACAAGATGTGTGTTTTTGTGTGTTTTTGTCATTGCCTCTTTTTTTTGTAATAACACGGTAATAACATGAGATAGTCACATGGCATATGATGATATCTTTATGGAAGGCCTTTGGGTTCATAAATATGTAATTACTTGATGTGTACATACTATCAGAACTTTATTATCTTGATGATAGTGATGAAGTTGTTATCAAAAATTGCCAAACGATTTTTTTTAACTTATTTTTGAATGTGGAGACTTCACATTCAAGATTTAGAATAGATTTCTGAAGAAAAAAGTTGCAGATTGGTGTCTATAAATTGAGAATCCAAAAAAAGATATGACATTGTATAATATAGATTATTACTATGAAAAACATTTATTCAAAAATTAATTCATCTTAATTAATTAGTCTTAATGTTTTGGCTGATTTTGCCTCTTGGATCCATGCCAATCTCTAAAACTGCTTGTCATAGCAGCCCAAAACTTGACATTATTTGTTCAGGGTCAACTTGACCAACATCCCAGGTAATGTTTATACTGGATTTTCATAACAGGAGCTTCTAAAAACAGTTATAAATTTTAGAAAATTATGATTTTCCACAATAAATTACTCTTAGATGCTTCACTGCACTATAAGCTAATCACTACTGTGAACACAAGGTGTGATTATGCCCTCACAGTGAGGGCTGAGGGCCGAAAGGACTACAGTCAGCTTGGTTCAGAAATGTATGCTTGATGCTTCAGGATGTCCTGCTCCATGGCATGGGCTTGTCCATAAACATTTGGACATACAGTGTATTTTCATACAGCATGTAGCATGTAATTCTGATCAGAGCATTCAATCCAATCAGATTACATAGATTACAAGATCCCCAAAAGAACTGAATTTTAATAATATTAGTGTTTGCTTAAATAAGACTAAGGCTGTGATCAATTATACTACATATTTTTGGCCCTCAACCAAGGACACAGCCACATGTTGACCATAAAGAGGCTGCTCTTAATGTTGGATGGTTCTGGATGACCTGCTTTTACTTTATTGTTAAGCAAAGCACAGACTTATTAATGAAGAAGTCTTTTTAACAGCCTGCTTTTTGTTGAGGACAGTCTATTTGTTGTTTCTGAAAGGTCTGGATCTTTGGGGACAGTGTGTTGATTCAGGTCATTGCACTTCAGAATGGTCCATTTGTTAGTTCAGGACAATCTGCATGTTGGTTCACAATGGTCTGCTTGATGTTTCAGGAGAGTCCATGGACATTACCACCATAGTGTATAATCAATAAAGGAACTTCACTTTGTACTTGGTGCCGCAAAGCTAGCAGAGCCACATGGTTGGTAGTTTTTTTCATAAATTATTGACTAGGCCACATGCCACGCAGCCGCAAAATGATATATGATCCTTCAATTACACTGAAATATCACCACAACTAACATAATGAAAAAGCAAGGATGTAGCATCTCCATGAGGAAATGGAGCTGTGCTCGTACTGGGGATGGGGCTGTAGTGTCCTAGGCCGACAACATCTTCCCCGTTCCCCCATTGTGCCGTCCCAGGCCCGTGCTGTCTCTGTCAGCATACCATTATTATGAATAGTGAGCATAATGCATTGCCATGAATAGGATTGTCTGGCTGATTGTGATGTATAGTTTTTCATTACTGCTCCCCGGCCCCTGCCATTAGGCATGTGGAAAATTCTATTTATCCCCTAATTTGTAAAAATCCCCTCCCTGTCTGATAGCAATCAGAGGACTGTAATTGTCTGTGGAGCAGTGACGGGTCCAGCTTGATGAAGAGCTATGTGCAGGGGAGCGCGGGCCCGCCGCCGCTGGCCAGGCTGACCGCCCCCCCTGCACCCCCCCTCAAACCCAGACCCACATGCACAACCCTGCTCCTCATCCCGGCACGCAATTAATAACCATTTGCAAATGGCAGACGCGAAACAGCCTTCCACAGCCTTCTTTCCACATCTTCCTTCCTCTGCTTCTATCTCATGCAGGCACAGGAGGTGGAATGAGGAGCTAGGGAATGAAGTCTGTGTGGGTGAGTGGGTGGGGGGTGAAAGGTATGCTGCCATGCTGCTACTGCGAGGACAGGCAAGAGAAATAAAGACACAGGAGATGTGAGAAAAACCTGGTGTTAATGAATGCAAATGTAGCAAGCGATAACTTCATCCACTGTCTGGACTCGGCTCCTTCCAAACCAAACTGGCTCAATTAAAGCCAGGGAAACAGCGGGCTATCGGCGGCCCCATCTCCACAGGCTGCACTGTATGGCAAATTCTACAGTTATTTCCCACAGAGAAGAAGCCACGCAGGCAGCCAAATGAAAGGTATTGTTGCAATTCTGTGAGAGCACATCCTCCCTCTTTGGCCACTATAATTCTTTTCATTTGTGCCGAGCTCTTAATATATGCATGTGCATTATTTTAGGCAAATTTGAGAATTTTGCATGTTAATCAGGTTATTCTAATTTATGATACACCATTATGCAGATAATAGTAAATTACTTCTAGATTGAGCACAATCCCCTCCACCACCACCACCACTGCCACCACCAGCACCCCACCCAACCCCAAAAAAAAGGGCCCTTTCCTATGTACCAAGCACTTTGCCTCATCTTCGCGTTTAACGGCCTTTGTGTTTTACTGGACCCTTTTAAGTAGACGTCTGTCTTGATAAACACTTTATGCATATCAGGCTCCACTTGTGGCCTGGCAGTGAGAATAATGGCTGTCTAATTGACTCATTTAGAGGCTTTTTGCCTACAGGAGGACTTTGCATTAAATGTTTGATCGCCTTAATTTCCAAACACATCATTAGGTCCATCCCCAGCCTCTTAATATCAACTTTATGAGGCTGTTTTAAAAGTCTTTTTTTTCTTCTCCCTCTTTTGTCCCTGGTCATAATTAAGTCAAACATTTCAAAATATGGTAATGCAGACCTGTTTGAATAAGTGTCTTCCATTTCCATAATTTTATTATCACGTAAAGCACACTAATTGGTTGAGAGTGTGGGCATTGCTAGGCAAAAAAAACAGCTGTAATTAGGAGCAGAGTGGCCTAACAGAGGCACTGTGTAAACACACCCTTGGCTTTCTGGCACTGCACTGCTCTGAAAGCGCTCATACAGATATGATACAGTATGTGCTGGTTTCTAGCAATGTGATTTCATACAATTACTATGATCATTACAGGTGTTATTACAGCTATATTGTAAGAGTAAATCTATCGGCAATACTTACAGTAGGTGCTGAAAGCAGGTCTCCATTTGTATGAGTATATACACAATAATAGTATATACAAATAATTGCAAATCCTTCTGTATTTAAATAAGAAATCTGTTTAAGGCATGCATGAGGAACTTAAATGACCCTTTTCACACTGAAATGTTGTCTTTCATGTCCATAATCAGCTCATGGTGCGCAATGTGCAGTTTTGTATTTGTAATGAGTATTTGTAATTGTCATTTTACTACTGTTACTGTTTGAATGCACTGGTCAGTTCTAATAAAACTGCTTTTGAAAATGCTAAAATGATTGGCCCACTAGTTTTAGGACATGCCTTCACACACTGTATGATTGGTGTAAGTTGGTGCAAAAGAAATAGTAAGGCCAACAGAGGAAAAATATGTTTTGTAAGAAAAACATACTCTTTCAGGTTATACAGGTTAAGTAATGTATTGCTCTTTAGCAGCTGTGTTTTCGCTCCTAAACTAATTTGGAGACAACGTCACTGCTTTGGGATTAAAAAAATGTAAATGATTCATTTTTGTACTTTTAATCAACCACATAAATCAATAAGCAAAGTTATTTTTAGGACACACCTTCACAGGAGTGGATTTTAGGATTGGTTATTCAAAATTGGTCAGAATACACTGGCAATCCATAAAGTACACTGACAAAAATATCACTATTTGTGCTGATATGAACATAATGAACTCATTTCAAAAGCACATGGCTTACATATTTAAGTTTTACCTCAAAAATTCATGAATATCATTCACAGGATAATATCATTATATATCAATGTCCGTGTGTGTGTGTGTGTGTGTGTGTGTGTGTGTGTGTGTGTGTGTGTGTGTGTGTGTGTGTGCGTGCGTGCATGTCCATATTTCCTGCAGCAGCATGTTGTTGACATCCTGTCTGTATTCTGCCTGGAATATCTGGAGTATCCGCTCCAGGCGAGGCATTCCTGACAGTTACAGAGTAAATTGTAAATTTTTATTCAAATATATATATATATATCCCTCCTATTTACAGTATATATTTTAAATTCTGTGTGGGGCATGTATTTTCATTTTGATTTTGCCACAGGTTTTTGAATAAACCTGGAATGGGCTCATGGTTCTCAGAAATGTATGCTTGAACAATTAATTTACACCAGACAGAGCCAGTCCTTTACTCAGAGTCACTAATGTTAGAATTTGTGTAGGCGTGTATGAACAACTATTCATAATAAAAGCACTTATTCATATAAAACCTGTGTGTCACTTAATGAAAACAGGCAAATAAATGCAATATAGTGACAACAAGGAAATTCAAATATATTGTATGTATTTCTGAGGACAAAAAATCTAACAAAACGAAAGCATATTGTTTAAAACATGCTTGAAAAAAGATGTTTCTTTACATGAGATATAGTTTAATTGCATTTGCTACTAGGTGTCCCATGAGAGTTTGAATGCTGCATCTTTCTAAGTGATATCTGTGTTTGGACTGAAAGGGCAGGTTTCTCATCTCTCGGTGGTCTGCAGATTGCATTACAGAACAGCGCAGGCTATGCTTTCCAATTAGTCCCTGTTGCAGGAGGGAAGGAGGACACAGAAGCCAAAGTCAGACCACACATCAGTCCGGTGTAATTTTTAATTTGTGGCACTAACAGCTTGAGCACTGGCTGCCTTCTGCCTCTTGTTACAGTGTGATGCCATCGAAAAGCTTTTCAGGGAGTCAGTAGAGGAAGTGCGAGGGGAAAAAACACACACTCACGCACAGTGTGCACCTACAGCTCCAGCATGTGTAATTAACCTTGATGCTTAGTGCTGTTGTTGCCATTGATTTTCCTGTTTCACATGTGGGTGAAAATTGCACTTTAAGTTACCCTGAGTGTTTAAATTAATAATGAAACCACAAGAGTGCCCTCCTCTGACTTTCAATTAAAATGATCAGGCTTATCGGATCAGCAGAGAGAAGTGGAGAAGGAGAAGAAGAAGAAGAAGAAGAAGAAGAAGAAGAAGAAGAAGAAGAAGAAGAAGAAGAAGAAGAAAAAGAAGAAGAAGAAAAAGAAGAAGAAGAAGAAGAAGAAGAAGAAGAAGAAGAAGAAGAAGAAGAAGAAGAAAATGAGTTGGGAAGAGGAGAGTAAGGAAAAATTGGAGAGAAGTGATTAGAGATGTGATACAGATACTTCAGAAAAATGCTACAACAACAACTTTTGGAAATATTTTGGGTCTGAGTCTGATGACCACGGTCAAATTATTAACAGCACATTTTGAGAACATCTTCAGCAAAAGGAAGAAACACCACAAATCTAGTTAAGCATGAATATAAGAACAGGAGAGAACAGAAGATGAAGAGAAGAAAAAACAAGAAGAGAAGAGACAAAGAGGGGAGGAGAAGAGACTATGAAGAGAAGATAAGAAGAGGAGAGGAGAACAAGAAAAAAGAAGAGGAGAGAAGAGAAAACAAGTAGAGAGGAGAAAAGAAGACGTGAAGAGGAGATGAAGAGATTAGAAGACAAAGAGAAGTTAATAGGAATTAAAGAGAAGGAGAAGAGAGGACAAGGAGAAGAGAAGAGAAGAGAAGAGAAGAGAAGAGAAGAGAAGAGAAGAGAAGAGAAGAGAAGACATCTCCAAAAGAGGAGATGAGACGAAGACAGGAAAAAAGGAGATGAAGAGAAAAGTTGTGTTATGTATTAGGATGTGGTCGACACGAGGCAGCAGGAAGTTTCATAGGACAAACAGGTTCATTCCAAAGGAAGCAGGTGCATAAGGGTCTCTGTGTGTGTGTGTGTGTGTGTGTGTGTGTGTGTGTGTGTGTGTGTGTGTGTGTGTGTGTGTGTGTGTGTGTGTGTGTGTGTGTGTGTGGCTGACCAGCTGCTCATCAAGCAGATGCATCCGGGTCATTCATCCCACCCACTCCCACCCACTCCGCCATACATACAATCACACTCAGCACATAAACAGGTCAGACAGGATGACAGAACTCAACAGGACACATCACCAACTAAGCAACTGTGTTCCAAGTGTAGAAACCACTCTGACCACTCGTCAGATCACTGAAGAGTAAACACAGTGGTCGTCTCAGTGATAAAAATAAACCCAAACAATGTGTTTGACACTACAGACAAACCAATTTCAGTTTCTTAAGATTTTCAAATGGACGGTTCATTAGAGAGCGATTTTGTTTTTAACTGATTTGAGATTTTAAATCCCTTCCCAGACTCGTCTACAACCTTCTTTCTGAAGGCCTCAGAGAACTCTTTGGATCTCCCAAGGTGACATCACTTACTTCAACAATCAAGAGCAAGGGATTTTACATAACACAGCCTCCTCCAAAGTCCTCTCAAACTATGGTCTTATCATTTGCAGATGATCGCTGCACCTGATTCAAATTGTGATAATTTTAAGCAGTAATAAATACTTTTAACATCACAAGACGATTGCATTTCTAATAAATTTGTCTATTTATTTAAATATGTTTAAAAAGTCAAAGGTGTTTATGTGGTGTCCTATCTGTCCATGTCTTTCACATGACTGTTAATATTATATTCATTAAAGACAAAGTATAATATTTCAAGCCTTTTTTTGTTGTTGTTTTTTACTTTTAATCTGTTTTTATCATAAAGTTTCTCAAACTATTAGAATAAGCCTTTTTCGTTTTCTCTTTTGTTTTATTTCTGAGTAAACTATTATTCAAACAGTATAAACACCACATATAATTCAGCATGGACAACCACTATGATGGTAAAGTCTATGTTTTCTCAAGATCAGAATCAGCACAGAGTCTATAGGAGATTTTGCTGATCTGCTGAAAAACAATATGGAGATGCCAGTTTCCTTTTCCAGTTGTTCTCAGCACCTGCACACAGTACCTACGAATCTACTACCAAAAGGTTTTCTGACCATGATATTGCTTGGCTTGATTAGCCAGCCAACTCTCAGGACCGGAAGCCTATAGAGAATCTATGGGGTTTTGTCAAGAAATAAGAAACAGCTGATCCACCAATATAGACAAGCTGAAGGCCCTCATCAAAGTAGTCTGGGCTTCAATAACATCTGAGCAGAGCCACAAACTGACTCCCTCCATGCCACGCCACACTGATGCAGTAATTATTGGTAAAGAGCCTTGAGATCTGCTGACTAGCATCTTCTGAGGGTTCCCAGAGCCAAGAATAAAAGTAAAGGGTGACCCAGCACTCTCAGTGGCAGCACCATAGCTTCAAAGCAGCCTTCCTACTGAGCTTCAACATGTTCCACCCCTACTGATATCTAAGTCAAACTTAATACATACTTATATTTCCCAGCTTTTGATAATAGCTGAGGATGGTGAAATATTAATTTTATAGCTCAAATCCTCACCCACACAAAGACCACCAAACACTAAGCTGGACTGTACCCACCCAGCACTCTACTGGGTCATCCCCATCCTTATCAGCAATATTTGCTGCTCATTTAGAACTCAGAACTATAAACTTTCAGTAACTGCTGTTATCATGCACATCTAAATGTTACAGTATGTTACATATCTCTGCACCTTATGCTCACCACCGGTATTGCACTGTCCTGTCCTGTCTGTGAAACTGTCTCTTGTTTACTGTATTTATTGTGTTTATTGTAGTGTTTGCACTTTGTCGTCCTATTGTTCTTGCTGCTCCATGTCGCACCGTGGTTCCGGAGGAACGTAATTTCGTTACACTGTGTACCTGTACTCAGATGCAATGACAATAAAAAGCCTTGACTTGACTTGACTCATAGTGTGCTGAGTAATGCTTTGAATTTCTTCTTGTTTTGTAAAGCACTTTGGTGAAACTCTGGGTGTTTAAAATGTACTTACATCCTTACTCAAGGAGCCCAAACTATTTGATATATTGGGTGTATACATGGACATTTCTGTACTGTACATGCAAAAGTAAAAGGCTTGAAATGTTCCATGTTTACTTATTAATTTTTTGAGCTGCACTAATAAGCAGTTTCTGAATCCACATTTTTATTACATCACAAAAAAAAATAAAAATTCAAAGCAGATTATTTTTGCATTTTGGTTTTATATATTGGCTGTATAAACTGGTTTGATTTATTTTTTTCTGAAGTGATTTTTTTAATCAAAGTTCTGTTTTTTCATGCCATTACCATTTTACATTTCAGTAACCAGTTTGACCTTTTTTCCATTTGGAAATTAATATCTGAAGGACATGCTTATGAACAGTGCTATTTTATATGATACACAGTGAGTATAAACTCACTAAACATTTCAGCAGCAAAAATGCAGACTCACACTCTCCTAATAAAAGGGTTAACACGTAGATGCTTATATTACTCAGCAGGGTCACTCACCAAGGTCAAAAACTGCATTACAGAGGTTTGTTTCATTATTGCCTGTCTGTAAACACTGAAAGCACAATGTAAGTATGCCTAGACTTACTATTCAGCTATGATTATTATTCTTATTTGTCATTCATTTGTATGTTATTGCCTAATGTTGTGATAACATTACAGATTTTAACTTCTATTTGCTATTTAGGGTCTGTAGGCCTCATTCAACTGAACCCATACAAATGATTTTACACTAAAAAGAACATCATATTTCATTATTTTGACTATAACAGATACCCAGATGAAACAAATGATACACTTTAAATATGCATCACCTTCTAGCATGAATATTTATACATTAGTTCATAATGTTTAAAGTCTAAACACGTTAAAGCACAAAGTTCACAACTAGAAAAGAGTATTTCCAGAAACGGTTCCCTATTTCAGAGTTGCTTAGTGGTTGCTAGGCAGTTTCTATGATGTGCCAGGTGGATGCTTAGGTGCTGAGTAGTTGCTCTAGTACCAACCAGAGTAAGGACCCAAATCTCACTATCAGACTGAAGAATCTGGAGCTGGAACTGTGTCACTGCCTGAAAAACTGCAGAACATGATGTTCTTCCAATTTAACACACAAACGTTTATGAAAATGATTCCAATTCAGCTTGTGTTTTCAGAAGCCCTGTGTAGACAAAATCATGGAATCTCATAAGAATCAGATTAAAAGAACTAGACTGCTTGAAAGGATAAATTTATAGGAGGGTTAAAGGATCTTTGCCAGAAGATCCACTCAACCTTCGTAAAGTTGTTTGGGGAATGCAGAAAGTCAGCTAAGGGGAAAAAAGAGCTGACCAATGAGTGGAACCGCAGCTGGTGTGAGGTAACATTGCCCCCCTGGGACAGTGATCTCATTGGCTGGCAGTTGACGGCAGGGGGCGGGGTTGCTCGATTGTCGGCCCAATGTCAGAGGGTGAAAGTGCAGTGAGGTGAGGCAGAGATCGCCTAGGTAACGACTTCCTCTTCCTCTCCCACGGGACGTCCTGCCTCGGGGTCTACAGAGTGGGGGGCAACAACAGCCCCTCTCCGGCTAGGGACAGGGCAACAGGTGTGGCCCCTGCGTCACTGGCAGCATTGTGTGGGTGACTCATGTGAAAGTCAGGGAGGATGTTTGCGAGTTAGAAGGCCGAGGCGTTCTGTGCTGCTCTTCTGTCCCCTCTGGTTCATTAAAAAAAAGTTCCCTCAGAGGAAATTCCCTCACCATGAGCAAACAGCACTTCCTCCTCATCTGCAAATAAGGCACGGCCTGTTGAAACGAAAGGGAACAACAAGGCAAAAGGCACGTGTGCTTGTCAAGCGAGCTGTAATGATGCTTGATCCGTGCTGGGGAATGCGGCCCACACTTCAAAACAAGTTGAAAAAAACTCACAGCAAATGAACACGAGGTTAATGTGCCACAGAAGAACAAACAGTTACACCAGCAGCTTTCCTTGGTTCAGATCCATTTGCTGTAATTGCCAAACCTGAGCTGAGAAACAATCTCAGAGTCCGTGAGTGAGAGCCGTCAGGCCGCTGACTGCCTGATTGCTCGGCACTTTTACTTATGGGTGAGTGACATCTTGTGGTGGTTAGCCCAAGCAATAAGAAACCATGTGTGTGTGTGTGTGTGTGTGTGTGTGTGTGTGTGTGTGTGTTGTTGGATCATGACCACCTCAGCCACCTTGCTGTCAGTGCAGTTTGGGAATGAATAGGTTATTTTTAGTACTTACAGTGTATGATTTGTATGTCATGTGTTTGCACAGCGCTGCCTTGATTGGCCTTTGTAAGACCTGCTCACTGCCAAGAGAGTCATAATCAGAACACATAACAGGGTGTGAGACTTATCTCATAGCCATTTGTTTTGAACAAATATAGCAAGTGTGAGAGGGTGAAGCAAATATTCCACAAAAAAACATCACAATTACACACACACTGAACATCTGGGGGGTAGAAAAGTACTGAAATCTGAATCTACAATCTACAATGTACTGTATCTGCAATGCGTTTGACTTCATACCCCTTCAATTTTTCCATTTTATGTTGCAGCCTTGTACTAAAATTATTTTTGCACAAACTAACAATGTATATCAGAGTTAAAACCAAGCCATTAGGAGGGTTGTGTGGAGGCACAGATACAAACATATGGAGAAGGGTATAAACATTTTCTCCTGCACTGAATGTAGGGTGAGGCTTCTGTCTGGCTACTCTGCCATAAAGCCAAGATTGGTGGATATGTCTTCTTAAAAAATAGCCATGGACCTCAATTTTATTATCTTGTTCCATCACCTCGTTATCTCTTAGAATTAAAAAGGTTGATTTAAATATCTGCTTTTAAGCCTGATGTGTACAAAGTAGCTCATTCTGATTGGTTGTACTGTAATAATTCACAATGCAGTCTGAGCTGTGAAGTTCTTTGGTACTGAGTGTGAAAGAGTGAGGCTAAGCAGCTGGAGAGAAAAATGTATATTATAGAAGAAGAGAAGAAGAGAGCTTTCTATGATCTGGGTCCCTTCACAAAAACACAATCCATATTCCATGTTTGATAAAGCTGAAAGGGGTGAAGATATTTAACTAATTGTACTTTATTATTGTTCTTAATCATTATTGTGAAAGATTCGTACTCTTTATTGGGTATAAATGAAACTGAACACTTCAACTTGACATAGTTTACTTCATTTTAGATAAAAAAATTGGATAATATTCTGTGCATCTTTTATCAAAACAAGTTAGGAAAAAGTAAAGTGTAAAGTTATTTAATTATTATACTGTCACTTTAAACTGGTTTCATTTTGTTTGATATTGTACTGCTTTGTATGGTTTGTGTGTGTTTTTTTGGTGGATGAAAGAGTTTCTGTATGACAGTTGTGAGGCAGCTGGGATGTTTCCTGGGCTTGCAATGTTCATGCATCCCAGCATAATGTCCTGTTTTTTCACGTGTGTGTGTGTGTGTGTGTGTGTGTGTGTGTGTGTGTGTGTGTGTGTGTGTGTGTCTGTTTGTTCATTGTTGCTAATACAGATTTATTTTTCTTTGTCTACTTCTTCTTCTTCTTCTTCTTCTTCTTCTTCTTATTATTATTATTATTATTATTATTATTATTATTATTATTATTTTAGTTGTTGTTGTTGTTTATTATTATTATCATCATCATCATCATCATCATAATCATCATCATCATCATCATCATCATCATCATCATCATCATCATCATCATCATCATAATAATATGCATTCAGACAGTCTTCATACCTGTTTCTCTTTATTTCAGATTTCATTATGCTGTGGTTTTGTGCTAAAATTAATAAGGTTTTCCCTAAAATTCATAATAACAAAGTGAAAGCAGAATTTTATTGTTGATTCATTTATTTATTTTGGTAAATTTATTAAAAAGGATAAACTTAAATTTCATATGGACACAAGCATTCAGGACCTTATTCAATAAAATAAAAGAAAAAATATTACTGTGTATGTGTTTACATGTGACCTCTTAACATTACATTCTAGACCCTGTGGGCTTCATTAGTGTGGCTGTACAATACATTTTATATTGTGTTATAAATTGTGTTATATATTGTGTTAAGTCAGTTAAGAAAACACAACCATAATTTTACAAATAGTGGAAAATCGGTGGTACACAAGATTAGCCCAAGCGCTCACATTACTCAGAATGAACACAGGATAACTGATGTGAGTCCTGTGACTGTTCATATATTATCTGCAATGTGAGCAGGACTACATGTCTCTGGAGGAACTTAAAGAGACTATAGCAGTGGTGGAAGTGAGGATGACGTGGAGGAAGAGTGAGGATGGTATGAGTGCAGTAGAAAAAAGAGGAGATGAACAAAGATAGTGAGACAGACAGACAGAGAGCGAGAGAGAGAGAGAGAGAGAGAGAGAGAGAGAGAGAGAGAGAGAGAGATGTAGTGACAGAGAAGCAGGGGGAAGGGACAGATTGTTTTCCTGGTCACTCCACCTCTCAGCTATCCGTGCTGAACACAAATATCATTCATTAACAGTAATCTGCCATTTTAACACTGATGTATGGTCCCTAAACGCAGAGCCACTGGTTCACGTCCCTGGCTATAAAACACGGGGACAGTTTAAATACGGACCTGCTGGGCTGGGGATGACTGGCTATCCGTCTCTCCTTCATGCCCCCTTCCCCTCCCCTCCCCTCCCCTCCCCTCCCTTCTTTTCATCCTTCCCAATCCCCCCCTCCAGCAGCACCATGCTGAGATCAGGTGCCGCGCCATCGCACCACAAATTAACACATTTCCAGCAGGCCAACGCTTCTGATGGCTGTATGATTCCTGACAGGTCAACAGCAAGACACACACACACACACACACACACACACAGAGAATGGGAGGGGGTGGTCCCAGAGATAGTAAAGCCTGGCACCATTCACATGTTGTAGCACTATAGAGATACGTATAGAGAGATGACACAAAATTTGCATTGTCTAACTCTTGCATCATTAGTAGGACAGTGCGTACACTGCTGAAGGGGTGCCAGTTCTAGTGCTGCACTTTCAAAAATAAAAAATCCTACATATTTATTGTAATATCTTTAATTAAACCAATTACCCTTATTCTAGTCATGTGCCACACACAAATCCAGTCTGTATTACAGCTGTTGTGTGGTTGTACAAGCTTCAAGCAATATTGGCAAAAATGAGTTTATATAATGTTGATTTACAGACTTTAACCATAGCTGTGTCTGAAACTGTGCACTATTCAATATCTACTACAAGTGAAAATCCAGATCACTATACAAAGCACTATTGACTTCAGACACCTTGCTCATTTCTGCGCAACAGCAGATTGCATCACACACTTCCTCAGAGGAGCTGTGCACAAATCTTCCAACCAAACAATGCAATTAATTATGGGTATTCCATGTTTGATTGTGTACATAGTTTGTACATGTTGCAGTGCATTGTGGAACTGTTACAGTGCAAGGGAAATTCACCACTGTTTTTTCGGGCACCACTACAAAATTAGGAAACCCCCAAAGTAGTGCACCATCAGTGAATAGGACACTGTTAAGGACACGGCTCATGTTGCTTCAGTTATTCAAATCTATCAGGTCAGAAATGACATAAATTTTAACAGCAGATATCTTTTGAAATCAACACACCAAATTCTAAAACCACAATTAGGCACAATTATGAATCAGATTAAGTTCAGGGTAAAGGCACTGTTGTTTGCAAGAGATCACATTGGATTTGTGTGTTTGGATATCAGAAATATATGTGCATGCACCTATAGGCATGGGCTGCTTTGGTAATAATGTAGGTGTTAGTAACTATGCAGGCATGTGGCCTGTCTAACTCTCGAAACTCCACACTTCCATCAGTCTGGATTGCATGTGGCCATTGAGTGACACATAAATCCTATTTGAGGTCTGGAGCATCCAGACACACCTGTATGAATTTAATTGTATTTGCATTTCAAACCACCTCCAAAAATATATTTGGAGTGCAGGCTATTACAAATCAATCTGGATACAGTTTGAACATCCTTTAAAAATCTTTATTAGTATTTAGATGTGAAATAACTCACCTGTCTTTTAACTAATCAATTAACTAACTGACCAACTGACTAGTTAACAGATTAACTGACTGACAAATTGAATGACTGATTGATTAATTGATTGAATAACTGACCAACTACTGACTACTGACTACTGACTAACTGAATGAGTGATTAATATATTGACTAACTGACTGGCTGCCAAACTAACTAATTGACTTAATGTCTAATAAACTCTGTGACTGACTAACTAGATGATTGATTAACTAACTGATTGGCTACCTGATTGACTCATTAACTACTTAACTAATTTATTAAGTAACTAACTGACTAACTGAGTTTCAAACTAATGTATGGACTGACTCACTGAAAGCCAATTGATAGACTGGTGGACTTACTGGTTGACTGAATAACTGATTCACTATGTGACTGGATAACTGATTCTCAGACTGAGACTAACAGACAAAATGACTGACTAAATGACAAACTAACAGTCTAATCAAGTAACTGACTGACTGACTAATCAACTAACTGACTAACTCTGATTGACTAATCAACTAACTGACTGATCAACTATGTGACTGATTGACTGACTCACTGACTAATCAACTAACAACTAATTGATCAGCTATCTAACTGACTCACTGATCAATTATATAACTGACCAACTAACTCATCAACTAACTGACTAACTGATCAACTATATAACTGACTGACTGACTGACTGACTGACTGACTAATCAACTGACTAACTGATCAACTAAATAACTGACCGACTGACTCACTGATTAACTAATCAACTGACTAGCTGATCAATTATATAACTGACTGACCGACTTACAGACTAACTGATCTTCTATATAACTGACAGGCTTGTTTTAGTTTGTTTCAGCATGCTTTGTTCATGTCCATGTGTCCTGTTATTAAACTTGTTCTCCTGCAATTATGTCCGCCTCTTCGCCTGCTCTACTCGCACACCATGACACCTATAATGTTCTCAGTTAGCTGGGTCACTGACTGACTTCAATTTAGCTAGCAGAAGATTCTCCAGAATGAGGTGCCAGTAGTACTGATCTCTTCAGAGACAGTGTGTTCTTAGTATTTATACACAAATCTTTATTATGTTTTTTTCAATTTTAGTTCAACTTCAAGGATGTATTAGTTTTTATTTCGCTGTAATTTCCAAAAAAGGAATTAGTTAAGATGAGTTTTCGGCTGCTCAGAGACATTGCAATTATCTACCTCAAAGACATCACTATCTCCTGGGGATTTAAAGATCAGGTGGAGGTCAGGAAATGTAAGAGATCCACTTATAGTCCATACTTTACACACAGAAGACACTGTAGTGGTCTATCACACAGATATGTCAATTACAAAAAAGGTAAAAGGCAAAAGTATCTTTAGGAAAGTCCAGATGGTGAGGTTTTTTCCCTCAACACAAGTTAAAAAGGGAAAAGAAAAATGTCCATGATGATGAGTTTAGTTCTGGAGCATTACATGACATAATCCCTTGTGGCATTTTTATTATTAAGAGTGTGGAATACTCTTGTTTATTCTGCTCTTAGATACCTGATCTGATCTATCAGGTAATTAACAAGCCCCTTCAGAGTTGATGAGGGTGTGTTAAAGCAGGGGAAACCGGGCAGGCCTTCTCTAACACCAGAACTGAGAACCAGTGATGTACAAAGAGAGCATGAGCCATGAATCGCAGCAAAGCCCTCCCTGGCAACCCCAAATTTATTACCGCATAACCAAATCGAGTTAGCATGTGGTTATTTCTTCAGGCAAATAAATATTTCTCTAAGGTCCCACACCGGGCTCTTCCCCAGTATAGCTGGGCTATTAAAGAGATTGTGTTAGAGCCTGGATGGCACCAGAGAAGGACAGACACACAGCCACATTGATGTGCCAATGGGCCACGACATGCCATTCTAATAGCCAAAGTCATTTGGAGAGAGAGCCTGGGTAATTTGAGAATGGGCGTCGGCGGTCTGACCCCTCTGTCCTCTCATTTGGATGCGGCTGTTTTTGTTTGGGGGCACAGGGACCAGGGGGGTCATTTGTCCTCATTAGAGTGCTGAGAGAGGCAACAGCAGTGTCCAACACAAGCTGATAACACAAGCTGAAGAAGTGGCAAGAATCAATCGGCTGTCGGTGCAAAAAGGAGGAGGCCAGGAAAGATGGCCACTGCAGAAGGAAAAGTGAGAGAGGGAGCGGGGTGTTTATGTTTAGAAGTTTAGGACTGAGGAGGACGATGTATGAGCATATCATCAGCTGATGTGTTTAGATGTCACTGTAAAGGTTTGTTTATGCTCAATACTATGTCAGTAATTTCATCTGTATTTGTTCAGGTTCTTTGTGCACATGAAAGATTACAGGAGCAAACGAAATGAAGCAGTACCACTGGAAACTGTGCCAGCAGTGCAGCCAATAGTTCAAGAAAAACACTGCGATATGGACAAAATTATGAAACTTATAACAAAACTTTTCACCATAACATATGTAGTTTTTTCTCTTAAGAATATTGAGATATGATTAATTTATTTTTTTGTCACATGAGCTAGTTCAAGTTATCAGAATACACAGCGCATCACAGTTTGTTCATATGGGGCTGCATGCACATCCAAATCGTGGCTGTTCTGAGGACCACTTCAAGCCCCAGGTCCAAAAAACACACCAGCCAATCAAAATTCTTGACATGAAAAATGGCTGGTTCCTTTGGTTAGCTTTCCCCAGTTTCAATTCAATTTGCACATATGACTCATACTGATGTCATACATGTTGAGATACTGATTGGTTGGTGTGTTTTGTTGGACCTGAAGCTTCATTGATTTTCTTGGCCTCAGGACAGCAACAACTTGGTAAAATCAGGATGTGCAGGGCTGCATAGCTATAGACCAGTCAGGGTGTTCATGATGCCCCCTGTCCACCACCAAAAGAGCCAAAAGGGGAGCACATGAGCATCAGAGCATCATGAGCATCAGAACTGGACTATGGAGTAATGGAAGATGGTGGCCTGGACTGACTTCCCTTGGGAATACATGGAACCAGGACATATTATGGGAAGAAGGCAAGCCAATGGAGGCTGTGTGATGCTTTGGGTAATCTTCTACAGGGAAACCTTGGGTCCTGCTACCTAAGCATTGCATCATCAGCTACCAAACAGACCATGCATACCCATTTATGGAGACAGTATTCCCTGATGGCTATGGCTTCTTTAGTAGGATATTGCACCCTGCCATAAAGCAAAACTGGTTCAAGAATGGTTTGAGGTGCTCAGCAATGAGTTTAAGGTGTTGACTTAGCCTCCCAATTCGCCATATCTCACTCCAAATGAGCATCTTCAAGAAATGCAATCCATGGAAGCTCCACCTCACAACTTACAGGATTTAAAGGAACTTCTGCTAACACCTTGATGCCAGATACCACAGCACACCTTCATTGGTCTTGTGGAGTTCATGCCTTGACAGGTCAGGGTGGTTTTGGCAGTAAACCCCCATATTTTTTCCCTAAAAATTCTACAGACAATATCCCATAATGACAAAGTGAGAAATCGATGCACAGCCATTTTTAGATATCTCCAGAGATGTTCAATCTGTTTGTTTCTCATGGTCTGAGAATCATTTGTATGCCTTTTGGCAAACTCCAGATATGATGTCATGTGTGTTTTACTGAGGAGTAGCTTCTGTCTGGTCTACCATACATGCCGAGTGGAGTGCTTCAGAAATGGTTGTCCTTCTGAAAGGTTCTCCTCTCTCCACAGAGCAATGTTGGAGCTCTGTCAGAGTGACCATTGGCTTCTTAGTCACCTCCCTGGCTACCTCAATCACTCAGTTTGGCTGGGCAGCCAGCTCGATGAAGAGCTCTGGTGGTCACAAGCTTCTTCCATTTACCTACAAAGTAGAATTTTTTTCTGTATTAAATGAGTATTAATGCTTCTGGTAAAGGACCAGCTTGACAAAATATTAAAAAAAGGTTCACAGGTTTTCCCTTTTCCCAAATGTTATCCCTCAGACAAGACATGTTTGGTTTGGTTCATTGGTGTTGCTGAAAAAATAAAATATTTCTATACATGTGTGAAGGTTTAAAGAACCTCAACATAATGTAAAGGTTGTACAAAGAAAGCTTAAATTAGCATAAATTTATACATTGTGTGATGTTTCTTAACATTTAGAATCTTAGGCCAATTTTAAGAATATTTTGATTTAAGTTTATTGACCAAAAAATTTGAAAAGTATTTATAGGAGACAGTCACACAACCCAGATATTGTTATTTTCAGGATGTTGTAGGCTACTTTAATTTGTCTTCATTTAAAATGTACAATTTTAGATATTTGTGTGAATTTTTCCATGTTGCAATACAAGGATTTTAATGAGTTATTTGTAATGATGAGATTGACAATGATATTTATAATAATAAGTAGTTCAAAATACTTGACCGTGGTCCAAAGAAAATAAAATAAACAACCTGACCATGTCCTTTACTATCCCTTCGTAGGACATTTATTCTGAAATTCACAGTGTGAACAAATAATATATATATATGGGAAAGTGACATCATTAGCCCCACCCCCAATCACTGATCAGACAGAGCCTGCCTGCAGGTTGAGCAGGTACATGTGGACAGAATAGTTAACATAAACTAAAATTTAATTCAGTTGGAAAAAATAGGTTCTGTAACTATATGTAACTGCCCATAAAGTGTGGATCTTATGTTCTTAAGGTTAAACCTTTTGATCAATAAGGTTCAATATTTTGATCAATAACTATATCAGAGCAAAAGAACTCTGTGCAGCTATCAAGAGATTACAATAAAGATTGCTAATTTCAGTTTGCTGTCATTTTAGTGATTAATAGTGCCTTCAATTTCTGTTGAAATACAGTGGCAAGAAAATGTATGTGAAGCTTCTGGAATTTTTTTTTTTAATTTGCCTAAAATAATAACACACATAAATTTGGACCATTCATGTCCAAGAACAAACGTTAAAACCTCATAGTGCTAGTGGATGAAGTATGTGAACCCTTGAATAAATGATCTCAAATAAGCTAGAACTACTTTTACCAGTAAAAACCACTCAAACGTTGCACTGCAGAACGATACGCTTATGTGAGCCATGCCTCACCACAAAGAGCTTTCAAAAATTGTTGATTTACATAAAGCCAGCAAGGGTTACAAAGTGATTTCAAAGACTTTAGAAATCTACAGCAAGGCGAACAATCAAATTGAGACAATTTGGGACTGTGGTTACACTGCCAAGAAGTGGGCGCCCAGTCAAAATTACCTCAAGAGCACAAAAGATACTACTCAATGAGGTAAAGAAACAACCCTGGGTGACAGCCAAAGATTTGAAGGCATCATTGGAACAGTCTAACAATCCATCAAATCTTGAACGAGCAGGGTGTTTATGGCAGGACAACACAAAGGAAGCTGCTGTTTAGTAAAAGGAACATTGCTGCACACCTAAAGTTTGCAAGCACACTGGCACTCCACAGCAGTGTTTTGTGGACAGATGAAAATAAGATTTGGAAAGAACACTCAGCGCTACATCTAGCATAGAAAAGGCACTGCACATCATCATGAAAATATCATCCCAACCGTAAAGCATGGTGGATCGAAAATCATGATTTGGGCCTGCTTTGCTACATTAGGGCCTGGCCAGCTTACAATCATTGTGGGGAAGATGAATTCCCAAGTGTATCAAACAATTCTACAGGAGAATGTGAGAGTGTCTGTACATCAGCTGAAACTCAAGTCAGAGCCCAGATCTCTACCCTAGGAATAGGGTTATAGGGTATTAGCCATGCCTTCCTCCCTTCCCAACCAATCAACTGCCCCTATCTGTCTTTTAAAGACCTTTATTCACACGTCTCCTTCGCTGCTTTACAGATACCTTGTTCCTCTCGTCTTCCTCCATGCCACCACCAGTTCAGTCCTGTTAGTTGTCCATGGGGTTGGCTCCACCCCTGCCTCCGTAACCTACAGTATCTGAGACGACCTGCCCGACCTACGGGGCCAATGCCAAAGACAACCTCAGATACACATCACATACACTGTATCTCATTTTCATTGTCGATTGTACACACTTGGTTTTAATAAACTGATTTCTAGCTATTAATTCTAAGGGTTCACTTACCTTTTCCACTATCACTTTGAATATTGAATGAGTGTGTTCCATAAAGACCTGCAAAGTCAGATTTTTTGTGTTATTATTTTAGGCACATTATATTTGTTAATACACTTGACTTGGTTCAGATCACAGTTTATGGCAAATTAATGCAGAAAACCATGAAATTCCAAAAGGTTCACATACTTTTTCTTGCCACTGTATTTACCCGCCTGGGGTTATGTTAGGATAACACACACACACACACACACACACACACACACACACACACACACACACACACACACAACGCACACACACACACGCCACTAATACATGCAATACAAAGCCCTTGGGATCAGTGACTGAACTGTGGACAGCTTGATGTACAGTTACAAACACCACTGCGACCATTCAGACAAATCAAAAATTGAACTCCTCTTCTCAGCTCCTTCCCTTTAGAAAGCGAACCAGCTCCAACGCTTTGAAATTTATGAAAATTGTGTTTCTAATATTCCTCCTGCCCGGCTGATAACAGCCTTATTAAATCAATTGGGGAAGATTACACTGGATAAAAAAATCAATGCCGGCCAGTAATTGCATATTATAAAGTTATTTTCTGCATTGGTATTGATAATATGTCTGTTTACATTTGGTGTGATTAAAATCAATGTTGTAAAGTGAGTTATGACATCTTCCCCCTTGATGAGGAACATTTATGGAGCATGGCTAATAGGATTGTTGATGCTCCGCTTGGATTGCCATCATCTATCTCTATAGAGGAGGCTTCCGGGCCCACTGATTGAAGCTCTCGATCTGATTTCTCTCTCTCTGCTTTTCCTCTACAATCTTTTGTACAAACACAAAACCTGGAGCTAATCCATATATTCCAAATTAGATAATGTGTTTTTGTTGTCACCGCGACATCACTGTAACTCAATATTTCAAACGAGTTCATCTACATAACAGTTCTATTTCAAATAAAAGCAAAAGCTTGCAGCACCATTTGTCACATTAGGTGGTCAATTCACTGGAGTCTAAAAATGCACCAAAGCAGAGAACATAACCCTCAAAGTGCATTATCATTTTATACAGAGTGGACACCTTATAAATATCCCAATTTAAATCTAGAACATTTCCGTTTGTGCATTTCACTTGATTCAATCTTTCTATTAGAGCCCAGCCCTGTTCATAGCCTCTTGTGGCCCATCACCCAAATGAGATTGGGCCGCTCAAAAGGATAGGTGCTTCTCTCCCAATTGTTTTTTCACCCCTCCCTAAATAGTTGTGTCACTCTTACACTGCCACCAGCGTTGGTTCTGCTGCTGCCCTGCACCTATCACTCTATTTTTCTCCTAATTGTGTTAGGGGCTCTTTAGATGATGCATTTTACTTGGGATACAATGTTTTCTACATGTTTCCATATCAGGTGCCACTCTGTGCAGCTTCAGGCGTAATCAGATCTCACCTGAGGGAAACCACTGCAGTCCAACACAACACTCCTCTACAACGCACTGCTGCCTGAAATAGCGTTTCTGGTATTTAACATTACTGCTGATGAGATCTAGAAGAATTTTCTCGGTGTGGTTTTTCATTTTTTTTTTTTTTTGCTTCACCCTAGGTACAGTTTTAAAATCAATGAATGTATGATGCCTAATTAGATTAAAAGATTTTCAGTATTTTAGCTCCATCTAAACCCCAAAGCCCTGTATATCACTCGAATCCCTCACACTCATAATAATAATAAAAACTTTACATATTAATTTCATAGCAGCTATTGAACCATTCACTTTATAGTTACTTAATAAATAATACTGAAATGACTGAAGATGAATCAATGATCAATAAGCCTGTAGTGTAAAGGGTTAAACATGATTGAAAAACCAAATAGTGTATGTACTGGAGCATTTATTAAAAATGCTCTTGGCGATTATTTTATATTGTACTTAAGATTAAACTAAAGCTGCTTTAATTTGTTTCAAAAGCTGCAGAAAGAATAGCAGCGGTATGAGTTTTATGAGGTTTAGAGAAAGGAAAGTATTTTCTCTCACATCGATCCATTTTTTATTATTAAGGACACAAGCTTGTCCATTAGGTAAAATTCATGGACATTACCTTTGCTGCGGTGTACCGCTAAAGGCTGCGTTGGTGTGAGGTAGGGAGACGGGGGCTCCTCTACTCTCCTGCTGCAGTCCACCAGTGAAGCTTTAACTTAATTGTGCTTTTCCTGTAGACCCACGCCCTGTCAAGGTGAGGGAGGTCATGGTTAAATGGAACTGATTGCTGGAAAGAAGGAAACGGGTGAAGAAAGCAAAAGCAGGCATGGAAAGTGTGAGCTTAACAGAGTGGCAGATTTTATGTGTTTGATATGCAGACATATTTCATTTTCACCAGAAAGTAACAACAGATCACAGTCCATTTTATTTTTTAATAATCCCACATCTTGGACCTTGATTAGTAAATCAGACCTGAGGCATTTCACCAATTGTAATTAGAAACTGTCAGCGAAATCAAATGCTGTTCTTCAAACGTCAAACTTCTTATTGTCACCAGCAACATTGGCAACAATGAGCTCCTCTAAGCACCTGTGTAAAAATGAAAGTAAACAATTCCGACACCACAGAGAAGGCTGTATGATCATAGCAAAGTGTTCTCAGCTTTTGGTTTCTACAGTGCAGAATGTTATTAGGAAGGTCAAGATGCTGGAAGAGCAAAATCACCCTCTGAGAGAACTGCTCATATGCTGATGAGACAATGGCAATTAAAATCCCCATATGATGGGAGAATCCCTGGAAGGTTCATGTCAAGAGGGTACTGCACCCATCCACTGTGCAGCTCTGCTTGCACAAATATAACTTGCAGATTTCTCTTGCCACAAGTGGCATTGGGCAGTATTTGCACAGGCAGAGGGAAGATCACCTGCTTTTTCTCAATTTAGAAAATACCAAAATATGTCACCATGGGTACCTTCAGAGAACATCTAAGACCACTGCCTTGTTTCTAAATTCACTGTTCATTTGATCAGATCCTCTTACCATATAGAGCACTTTGTAGCTCTATAATTACAAAACTATAGTTCATCTATTTCACATACTTTACTTCATCCTCCTTTCTTATCCTTACCTTTCAATGGTCAGGACCTCAGGACCACCATAGTGCAGTGACACTGATATTGTGGTGGTGTGTAACCACCTATCAGACACCTTTACCTTACTGTAGATGGTCCACTCTGGAGCTCATCTGTGTCTGCACTGTTTGTGTTGATCACCCTCTAGTCCTTCATCAGTGCTCACAGGATGCTGCCCACAGGTCACTGTGGAGCTGGATATTTATGGACTTTTCTCAGTCTGGCAGTGACACTGAGTGGTCACTCCCAAAAAAAAAAACCCCAATAGCACTGGCTGTGTTCTGACCCACTTTATATAATCTAACCCCACACTAACACACCACCACCATGTCAGCGTCACTGCAGTGCTGAGAATGACCCACCATCCACATGATACGTGTTCTGTGGTGGTCCTGACCATTGAAGATCCGGGTGAAAGGAGGCTAACAAAGTATGCAGAGAAACAGATGAACAACATTCTATAATTAAAGAAATAGAAAGTGTATCCTGAATGGTAAATGGACAGTGAATACAGAAACAAGGCGGTGGTCATAAATGTTCTTTTCCTTTGAAAGTACCCACAGGACGCTGTTGGTTGGATATTTGTGGTTGGTGGACTTTGCTCAGTCCAGCACTGAGGGGTTGAAATACTCCAGCAGCACTGCTGTGTCTGATCCACTCACACCAATGCAACACACACTAACACACCACCACCATGTCAGTGTCACGGCAGTGCTGAGTATAATATCCACATAATCCACATGATACCTGCTCTGTGGTGGTCCCGTGGGGTCCTATTCATTGATAAAACATGGTAAAAGGAGGCTACAAAGTGTTGCTGTATATAAGATATTTGGTGTGTATAGATATAAAAGGTTGCAAATATGAATAATACATATATTTATTACATAGATTTTATCTATATAATCTATTGTATAGATTTAATTTTATATATGTATTTATGTATATGTATTCTGTTATACTGTGTAATGTAGTGTTATATGTGTATACATAAGGGACAGGAAATGAAGAACAGGAGAAGGAAGGAGAGAAACAGAGAAAACAAGAAGTAAAAAGCAGGAGAGAAGAAGTCTGGAGACCCTCTATTTCACTTAGTGTGTGTGTGTGTGTGTGTGTGTGTGTGTGTGTATGTGTGTGCAGGGCTGCCTCCCAGCTGAGCCCTGCTGTGACCACGACTTTATCTGCATTCAATCACGCTGGCGCTGGAGCAGGCCAGATCGTTGGCCACCCCGGGCTCGCGGACAGTGAAATATGGCCACAATTAGCCCTGGACACAGTTCAATGATGATAAAGAGCATTCGCACCTTTTAGACCATGATTAAAAGGCCTGCCCACTCGCCCACTGATAGAGAGAACTAATTTCACATTATTATTATTATCATTACCAGCGCCTTGATTATAATGCACTCACCCATCTTTCCTCACACTCTTTGCTCCTCTCTCTATCTCCCTCCCTCTCTCTCTAACTCCCTCTCTCTCTCACTCCTAAGCCACAGATAGATGCAGGGGCCCCTTCTTTATCATTTGCACATCAGTGGCTGTGCATTGCTCCCCTGTCCGCCTCATTTATTTGGACTCTCTCTTCTCGCGTACACCTTTGCTTCTCCATCTTTATTCCTGTCACTCAGTGTGCATGCGGGCCGGCCCATCTGCCTGCGCAGCCGCTTCCCTGGCAGCAAACAAACAGGGCGCTTCTGTACAGAATATTACACAGGCAGGCCCCATCAGCAAGAGCCCTCCAATGTCATCCCCCATAGATATGACCCTTCAGCAGCAGCAACAGCGAAACAGATACACAATCACACACCCCTGCCAAAAAAACATGCAGCGGGGGGGAAAGTCACTCCTTAGCCAAAAAGAGTTGATAAATGGAGGGGCCATAATGAAATGGAGACATCAAGAAGCATGAAAAGGAGGGCGAGAGAGAGAGCGAGAGCAGTAATCCTGCAGGAACGGAGCTGTCTTCATAGGCAGAGGAAGGAACAAGAGAAAGAGAGGGAGAGAGGGAGAGAGAGAGGCACAGAGAGGAATAAGAAGGATCGCCTTTCGTCTGTGTTCCATCAAGGGAGAAATTACACATTTACTAAGGTTTTTTCTTAGCACGACGGCCCCCATAGATCAAACCACTGGATGTACGAGCCAATTTTCAACATGAAATATAGACACCAGGAATCAATTTCACCTGTGTTCCACCCCCCACCACCCCCCAACTCCCCCCAACCCCAACCTTTCTTCTCCACACGCCGGCAGCTGCTGCTCTTTTAGCCCCGAGGATCAGGCCATGCTTTATGGCTTCCCTTTACACATATACTGTCCCATATACCTTTACTGCAAATGTCGAATGCATGTGAGATATAAGTATATTAAATAGACTTATTTAAATAAATCACACCCACCTCAGTCTATAATTGAGTCTGAGATTCTGCCTCAGCTAAAACTCTTTCAGGCCCTAAAGGGGGAGATGAGAGTCCATTGTCAAAGGTTTATTGGGCATTTAAAAAAATCCATAAAAAAATTACACAAAATTAAATTCCTTTATTTTTAAAGTACATAATTTTAACTAAATACCGTATTTGAAAAATGTAATTAATGGCTTTATCAAATCATGCAGAACAACTTCCTGTGCTTACGTTAAAATCTTATTCTGATCTTAGATTCTTAGATTCTGATTTAACGCCCAACCACAATTGGCACAAGATCTTATCCAGGAGGAAAGAACAATAGCTGATTTCTCTCCTATCCTGAGACAAGTGCATCGTGCTGTGATTTATGGTGTGAAGCTGTTATGTTTTTCATCTTCACACCATAAATACAGGGGTTCTACACTTAGGACCAGGACGTAAGTCAACGGTCTGCTACAGTTCTGCACCGGAACACACACCGGACACTGCTGTCAAAGGCATATAAATGGAAGCACACAGCACCCAAGAGTCAAGAGATGGTGCCTGATATGTCACCAGGGCAAGACATCCTCCAGAACAGACTGTGGTCAGAACAAGGAGAACAACATTCATTTGTTTCTACAATTAGTTCCTTAAAAGGCAAAAGCTGGATAGATGACACACAGTTACCAGTGTCAGAACAGTGACTATATTTTGAATATATATATATATTTATTACATACAAAGTGAAATATTTCAGTATTTGGATATATCTTATATCTATTATATCTCTCAATTGCAAGTTTGAATAAATCATCGCTCATACAGTATAAATATTGTGTATTTCAAGCCCTTCCTCAACAAGAGACAACATCAGAAGAGTCTTAAATAGGCCAGCAGGACTGAGCAGCTGCCCACAGTTCCAAAACTGCTACCACATGGTTTGCTGACCATGATATTACTGTGATAGATCAGGTATCACTTTGTCTCCCAACTCTCTAGACCTGAACCCCACTGGGTCTGTCAAGAAGATGATGAAACACACCTGACCCAACAGTACAGGCGGGCTGAAGACCGCAACCAGGGCTTCAGTAACATCTCAGCAGCCCCAAACTAGTACTGTTTGTAGAAATGAATACAATTGTCAGAAGTTGGACGTTTCTTATACATCTAAAGAAATACTGTGATTTCTGATTTCCATGAGCTCTGAGCCATTTTTGTGATTTTCAAATGCAACAGTAAAGAAAGAAGCACAACAACAAGCAATGTAAAAGAACAGTGAATTAAAAGAATGCATAAAAGAAGTAAACAAACAATATAGAAAGAAAGAAAGAAAGAAAGAAAGAAAGAAAGAAAGAAAGAACGGAAGTAATGTTCAGGTTTAAATACTGCACTATTTGCTGTGAACATTAACAGTGTGGAGTGTATCTGCAGTTTGAGACTCGTCTGCAGGGAAGTTCAGCTCCACTCACAGTGTGTCTGTGTCACAATGCAATTACTCCACATGCAGCAGTGGAGGGAGAGAGAGGGAGGGGGGCGTCAGCAATAAGTAGTGGGAGGATCTTCATGTAAAATTCACTTAGGTGCCATATTTTTCCTCCCGGACAAGATTAATTGTATTATAACTCGTTTCGGGAGAAGAATAATGGCACAGCCGCCGCACAGATCCAACACTTGGGCTCACGGGTATTTCTTAATCCAGCCGGCAGAATTGAGGTTAAGAGGGGATCTCCTGGAGGTTATCTGGCTCCCCCTTTACGAGAGCGAGCCGAGATTGATGGGCTAAAGAGACGGCCATATTCATATGGTAATGCCCCATTGTGGTGGGTCGAGTTGGGTTTTCTTACTCTCGGCTGTAGGGAAATTGAGCCGAGCACTTTATCACAGGCCGCCATGTTGCTTCGGGACAAGCCACAACGCCGCCTGCTCTCTGAATTAGACACGTCCTTTTTGTAAGACACGGATTATTTCACGTAATAAAAGAGCAAAAAGTGATAGCTCAATTCCAAATGATTTCATCCAGTGATACGGCTATCTGCACTCACTGTGGGGTTTTGGGGAGAATTCACAGAACGGGCTAATCTCTCAGAGCCGTGAATGGACACGTTACTGATAAAAATCTATAATAAAAGCTATAACAGATGAGAGTCACAATCTTCGCCTTTATTCTAGAGCCTTCTTTACCAATCTTTTAAATAAAACATCAGTATGGCTCTCCCAAAGGGGTCTTTACAGATATACATCAGTTAATTTGAAGTGCGAGGCATAAACCGGAGGCTATTCGTGTTATCAAAAATGATGAACAAGATGACATCTGTAAGAGTCGTCACTCTCCACAAGAGACAGACATTCATCCATTTACACAGAATGAATATTTGAAGGCAACAAAATTAATACTATGCTAATGCCATTCTTTATCGTTTACTTATTCCCAGTGTACATCAACTACATTATTAAAGCACGGCCCCTAGATTTATAACAAAGACAAACATCAAAACTGTTTAAAGCCTGGTATTACGATTTAAAGTCAATCTAAATCAGAAATCGGGGGGGGGGGGGGATGAGGTTGAGTCGTAGAATGAATAGAGTGTTTTTGTGTGTGAGAATGCAGTATTGTGCAAGGGTTTTAGGTGCCCATGGAAATCAAAATGATAAAGCTTTTTTATGTGGGCAATAAAGCTAGTAAAACGGTTCCAAATTTGATATTTTTCATCATTTTCATCATTCATTCATTTTCATGTGACATAGATGAGTTATGTTAGTCTGAATGGCAAGAAAACACACTGAAAACAACAATTCAAATTCAGGCCACTTTTACATGTGGTATTGAGGTCGTATACATACACAATATGCGGCAATGCACATCACAGCCAGACCTGACCAGACAGATCAGTATATTTTACATCAGTCCAACTTGACATTCAACTTGATAGCAGTGGCAAGTACTATAACAGCAAGCAAGTACTATTTTTCATGTGTGTATATATATATATATAGAGAGAGAGAGAGAGAGAGAGAGAGAGAGAGAGAGAGAGCGTGAGAGAGAGAGAGAGAGAGAGAGAGATAACCAGAGACTGCGTGGTAACACAGACCAGGATCAGAACCAGTAGACAAGTTGCATTTTTGTATGTTTGTATATGAATTACTATAGATTTATTAGCACAGAACATGTTATTTGAAGATACACTCACTAACAAAAGAAATGCACCAAGATAGAGTTGGAATGGAAACTTGTGTTAATGTAATGAAGATATATATGATTACAATATTAGAATGAAAGGATACATTAATTGGGGTAAACAGTACAAGAAGTGCCCTGTTGAAGCCAAACCTGGATACAAGAGGAGATATGGCAGGGTAGATAACGTCCCTGGACGTGGAAAGAAAATTGATGAAAGTTTGCAACGAAGGATAGTCCAGATGGGGGATAAGCAGCTCCAATCAAGTTCCAAAGAAATTCAAGTTCTTCTGCAGGCTTGGGTGCATCAGTGTCAGCATGAACTATCCATCAACATTTTAATTGAATGACATGCTATGGCAGGAGACCCAGAAGAACCCCACTGCTGACACATAAAAAAATGCTAGACTGCACTTGGCCAAAATGTCAGTAAGCCAAAATCCTTCTGGGAAAATATCTTGTGGACAGATGAGACCAAAAAGGAGCTTCTTGGTAAAGCACATCATTCTATTGTTTACCAAATATGGAACGAGACCTAAAAGGAAAAGAACACAGTACCTACAGTCAAATATGGTGGAGGTTCTGAGATGGCTTGGGGTTGTTTGCTGCCTCGGGCACTGGGTGCTTTGACTGTGTATCAAATCAAAGGAATGTAGGGACCAGTGTCAGAAAGGTGGGTTTGGTTCGTAGGTCAAGGGTTTACTTCAAAAAGCACAGGACTGGAGACACACAAGATGAGACCAGAGAGACAGGAGAAATGAGAGACATGACAGAGGACTGGATTTGGGACATAATGGGACTGGGAGATTGGAACAATGGAAGGAGATTGAACACACTGATGGGAATGGACACAAAAATTGTAACAGGGACAGGAACAGGAATCAAAATAGGAACATATATGGGTCCAGAAACAAAACCAGACTGAGACAGGTGCATAAATAAGGACATGGTTGAGACAGGGGCATAGAGAAGGATATGGGCCGAGACAAGGGTATAGGCCAGATTTGATTAATGTCCCATGACATTTCAGCTAACCTCAAGAAAGACGCGGACAGTACCACAGAGGTTGTAGCAGGTGCGGCAGGCGCCAACACCACTGGTACACTGGCAATGGGTTTCGCCTCTAACACTGAAACACTGGCACCAGACTCCGGTGACAACACTGGAACATTGACAGCTGATTCTGCCTCCCATGCCAGAACTGCATCTGACACTGCAGACGCTGGAGTTGCAGTGATGATGCTGTAGCAGATATGATGGGTGCCGCTGACACAAAGTGTGTGCCAATGACACAGGAACAGTTACAGCAGATGACATCTCCACAGACTGTGAAGCAGAGGCTGCTGGCATTACCACAGACAATAGGCCAATAGGTGCTGCCGTAGATGCTGGGAAAAGGATGTTGGGCTTGACAGTCACATGCAGCGCCTCTATGTTTTTAAGCCCAGAACCCCACATTTACTGTGTCCCAGCAAGCCTCACCTCTCCTATGTAGAGGACCAATGCTAATAGCGCATACTCTTAGTCCCCCAAAAAAAATTACCCACCTTTTATGGTGCTGTCCACTGGCAAGGGGGGAGACCTGAATGTGCCACCTCCATCACATCCTCTGGCCAGATGTCTCAGAGGCTTCCTTAGTCCTGGTTAGATCCTCCTTCAATGGAGGAACCACGCTGAAGGGATCACAGCGGATCACCAGATGAGTTCCCTCAAACCTGGAGAACCCCGCTTCATCCATATCTGGTTAGTCATTCTGTCACGGGTGCATGCTGAGCAAATGAAGATAAAAAGAGGGAGATCTAGGTTTTCAAGGATTTATTGTTATTTATAAAAAAAATTTCCAAAGGGTGTGTGACCAAATATTACATTGATAATATTAAAAATATTTTTGTCTGGCCCTTGTTTTGGGTTTTGTGTGAAATTATGTTGGCTTTTTTTTGTGTGGTTCTAATGCAAATAAGGAAATGTGTATAACAAAATGTGTAACTGCAACATTTTTCTGGAAAAAAATCCAGGGGTGCCAACACGTTTGGCCATGACTATATGTATAGATAAAGCAGAGAATTTCTCTTTCTTGCTGTGTTCTGGGGGCCATCTGAGAGAGACAATCTGATTACAGCACTCTACAGAGGTTCTCACTGCTGGACTTGATTAAGTTGGGTGCAATGCTTTGTTGACCGTCGGTCACTCTTTGAGTGCCCATTGGATTTTTGTATCCCAGTGCTTGTGCGTGCATTTTTCTCCATATCTTCTGCATGCTTGGTGGGCACTAATCAATAAGCATATTAATCACTTGGGGGAAGGGGGGGATGTGACAAACCAATTATTAATCTGCCCTGTCAAGTCCAATACAGTAATGAATTTACTAAAAATGGTCTTAACTTCATCCATTCATTAAGTGCTGATGGGTGGCAGACTTCACAATGTCACCGGATTTTCTCCGGTATTGACGCCAGGCTTGGCAGCTAATTTACAAGCCTGCCTTTTCGTGCGCAGCTCCAGTCTGCCCTAATAAAATGGAGCTTGATAATCGTTAAGGGGCCTGTCGGACAGCTCTGTCTGCCAGTGCCCAGCCACCTCTGCACAACTCAAACTCTACTGACAACCAAACCCTAACAAGAGTGTGTGTGTGTGTGTGTGTGTGTGTGTGTGTGTGTGTGTGTGCTGTGCTTGTTGGAGGCTGGTAGATGCATATGTGCCCATGCTTGAGAATGACTCAGCTGGTGTGTGTGTGCTCGTGTTTGGCCTGTGTATAACTGCGGTGTTGAGTTTGAGGCAGGATGAAAGAAGCGGAGGACAGTGTCCCCATCCACACCCGCATCCACACTCACATTCACGCTCACACACACTCAAACATACAGCACAACCTTTACACAACCTTCTCAACACGTTCAACAAACACACCCTGATAAGAACAGTTCTGACCACCTGAGGCCGCTACTTCCGTCTGCTCATTTAACTTACTGCTGTGTCTTCATCAGCTTTTATTGATGACTGTTTTACACCCCACTAAACCTACTATTGACTACAGAGAGATCAAAGACGGATGATGCATCGAGAAATCATTTACTGGGACAACCTCGCTGTGGTAACTGCAATTAATGATTGCTCTGTGAGCTGATGAGCTCCTGATTCATGTTACCGGCTGCCGGAGGGAAGCATGGACACTGTTCACTGGGTTGAGTAGTGGTACATCCTTTAGCACTGCTCTTAAAGAGAGAAAAAAAAGAAAATGTTCACAATTTGCCCTTTTGCTCAGATGTAGTCATTCAAATAAGGTAGCTTTAGAGTCCAAACATTCTTATTTGTTGCTAACCATCACTGGAAGTCAACAATCACCCACATTGCATAAATATAAAACTTTCTCACCTAAACAGTTCAGTCTCTTTTCACCTAAATATTTCCTTTAATACTGTCCACATTTGACAGGCAAAAATAGTGGTCTTTCTGTATCCCCATGAGCACAACAGCACTGCGAGCTCAGGCTAAGATCATGTACTATTTATACACTTACTGTTGTGAAGTGGCGACCCTTCCCTCGGCCCTCCAACCCCAAATTTGCATACAAATGAAGTTCTAAATGGGCTCAATGACATAATTGACTTGCAATTAGAAATATTCTGGAGCTGGTCACTTTGCAGTGGACAGAGCAGCGGCGAAATGAGGGGAAAAAGGCCTGTTTAGCATATTAATGAAGCTCATTAACTGCCACTTCACCAGGCTGACAAGAGAACTTATATATGTGACGGCCCCAACAGCTTAATTTGAAACGTGAGTTCCCCACACTAATTGTTTTTGAGCATGTTTTCCCCTTTTGATGGCTGTGGAAATAGTGGCAAACTGTTGTCTACTAGATAAGACAGTGAGCAAGGTTTCATTTACAGCATTTCTCCAAATCAATTGGCATTCATAAATACAATGGCAGACCAATAGCTCCTATGGGAAGAAAAAAAACACCATAAATACAGAGAAAGAACCGAATGAAGAATGTAAAGCACCTGGGCTATTTGTCTGAAGTGACACTTTATGAAAGACTATCACAAAAAAAAGAAAGAAACATGAAGTGTATATATAGAAAAGCTAGCGTGTCACCACAAACTTTGTGGCACTCAATTTTACAGTGGAACATTCACGTTTCTGTCCTGTTACACGAATATACTGTTTTTCAATGAACCTAAAATGAACCATTTCCGCTTTGAAGTAGGACCAGTTTGAGAAACATCAAGGTACATATCAAATGTTTCTTGGGGTATTTTTTATGAAATGTCCTTTGCTGCATTAAACCTCGGCATAAAACAGTTGAAACTTTCGTCTGTAGTTAAAGGCTTTTGAATTTCCAGGTCCTGGTAAATCATCTTATTGGACCTTTAGAAACCCCACCTCATTAGAACCGGGATGCTTCCTTTGAAAATGAGAAGCATATTGAGTAGAGCGGCCGTCCTAAAGTGCCACTGATGTAAAGGGCTGCAGAAAGGTGTGGGTCCAAGTGCACACTCCAGACTGTGAGTGATGGGCTAGTGCGGCTCACTGCTGCCTGCATGGCTGAGGAATGAAGCCCAGCTCTTTTGTTTGCAGGGTGCCTAATTATCCGCCGCTGCAGTTTTCTGTGGGTGTTTGTTTGCATCTAGGCTGTGTGTGTGTGTGTGTGTGTTGGTGTGTGTATGTGTGTAGGGGCGGGTGTTATCGTGCAGACAGGTTTAGCACCCCCACATTGTAAACACGGGCCCCAGTCGCTTCCCCCGGCTTGTTAACATCATCTGCGTCACTCAGCTCACCGTTACTGTCAGGGCCTGGCTGTGCCCGCCGCAATCAGCATTAACCATGTCAGCCTCCTAATGGGCCCGCCATAAAAACCGGCTGACAGGCCAGCCAGCGTCGAGCTGCGCTTCGAGACAAACTGCCTTCCCTGCCTGCGCCTGCCCACACACACTCTCACACACACAAACACACTCACTAACACATACACACATTTATACATAGTGTAGATACATGCTGCCATAGACAACTATCTCTCCAGTTAGCCGAAACACACACACACACACACACATACACACACACACACACACACACACACTGTCTCATCACTTTCTGGTCTAGCAGAGCCACTAGTGTGCCAGAGCTTGCAGAATGGAATTATAATAACAATAACAGGGCCACCCAGATCCATTCTCCTGTCAACAAGTGGAAAACAGCCACTTGGTAACCACTGCTATTTCTAAGCTGCCATTTCCAAGCCTCGTTCAGTGACCCTCTGTTGGGCCGGTGGCTGCATTCTGGAAAACATTACTCTATCAAATCAATAATTCCCTGGCTGAGCTGCATTTTTAAAGTGAACTTAATGCTATATTCACAGTCATTTTTCTCCACACCATCAAGCTGTAACTCTACAGTCGCACTGAAGCCTGTGTACAGTACAACACAAGCCACAGGAGCAGTATTTCAATACCACAGCCTCACACAGCACTAACTGCTTAGATCATGTGATATAAAACAAATTGACATAAACTAAGATTGAGGAATTGTGTATATAATTGTGTGCTTTTGATCGAGTGTGATTTTACACTAACAAATGTCTGCTTGCTAAAGAACCTCAGAACAATCTAGTATTTGATTCACATGACATAACACCAGCCCTCTACCCAGCATGCTTAGGCAATGCTTAGCATCCTAACATTGTGGTAGCAATGCTGGACGAAGCCCATAGGCAGAATGCAAAAGCGGCAGTAGGAACTTTGGATGAGGCCAGTAGCCAGCATGGTAAGATAGGATAGGATAGGATAGGATAGAACTTTAATCCCCTGGTTCTAAGATAAGATAAGATAGGATAAGATAAGATAAGATAAGATAAGATAAGATAAGATAAGATAAGATAAGATAAGAAGATATACTGTCTAACAGCATACCCTCCTTCAGACACTTTGGGTGAAGCTGAGTCTTATGCACAGAGTGGGAGTCATTCTCCAGCATGGATGCCAACTTGGCTAACATCCATCTGTCTCCCACCACCTCCTCTGGGTCTAAGGGGCTTCCCAGGACAGAACTAACCTTCTTAATGAGTTTGTTCAGTCTCTTCCTCTCAGCCAACGATCGCAGAGTCATCAGAGAACTTATGGAGGTGACAGGTTGGTAAAGAAGAATAGTGCCAGGACCTTTTCTTGAGGCACCCCTGTGTTGCTGACCACCTTGTCTAAGAGACAGACCTGTGCCCTCACATACAGTAGTCAGTTGGTGAGGTAGTCCAGTATCCAGTTAGACAGGTGACTGTCCACACCAACATGGACCAGCTTGTCCTTCAGCAGCCTAAGCTGTATAGTGTTAAAGGCACTGTAGAAGTCAAAGAAGGTCATTCTCGCAGTGTTCCCAGGCTCCTCCAGGTGAGAAAGAGCTATGTCTAGAAGATGACAGCATCCTCCAACCCAAACTGAAGAGAGTCCAAGAATGCGCTCACCGGAGGCCAGAGAGGTTAAGGACCAGTCTCTCCAGTGACTTCATCAGATTCAGTCAGTGCTACTGCTACTCACAGCTGTGGTACCCTACCCAGCTCCTGTGACCTGGCTGAGCTGATCTTTGCAGGACTTGAGGAGCCTGGTGCTGATGCCATCCAGACATTTTCTTGGTCTTGATTTTCCTCATTCCTCATCTGAGCCATTGTGAAGGACAGGCTGGAACAGGGGGGCTGGGTGCAGGAGTGTTTGAATGGCAGATTAGAGCTGCCAGCCAATGAACCACTGGGGGTTGCAGTGAGGGCAGGTGAGTGATCAAATCTATTGAAAAATTAATTGAGGTCAATCACCACTCCTTACAACAGGACAAGGTTAAAAAGTTAAAACTGAAACCAAAATGTTAGGAAAAGAGTGATGGAAAAAGCTTTTTGAATAAACAACAACATATCAAGCCTTAAGTTACATGATTGATCAGTTGGCACAGGTGGCCAGAGACTGCAAACAGACCTTTTCAATGGTCCAATCACAACACACAGGTTTTTCAGAGGCTGTATTCCACATTCTGAATGTGCTGAATCCAAAGCAGGTTTGAAAAATGGCTCTACACTACACTCTCTAACAACTGTCTGGTGTGTTTGCATTCCCAGATGGAAGCCACTGAGATAGCACAAATATTTCAGCTGACATTAGGTGGGCCACTGTTCATCCTACCTAGTGTCTCTAAAGTGCAAACACAGTCATAGACAGATTGGAAATGGTAGTAAAGATAATTCTGCTAAAAGTAAAGACTGAGTTAAAGCATTTTGCTTGTTTTGATGCTGCTACCAGTCACTGTAGCATACAGCTTATAAAGTTTCTTTGCATAACTGGGTGAAATATAAAAAAAACTGCACAAAGTATACAGTACACTCCAAGATGACCAAAATAGTACTTGCTGTCTAGACAAGTAGAGTCTAATTCTGTCCTGTTTTAGCATTGTTAAAACAGCAGAGCTCAACTCAACAAACCTACACTTCAGTCTGGAAGTAGAAGTCAGTTTCTCACTAAAGTCTGTGTAGCTCTTGGCAGCAATGGTACAGCCATGCTAAATGTAGTACTATAATGATAAGTGCACTACTGTGTAAACCATCTCAGAGCTTTCAGTTTACCAGTGGCAAATGAATATCGATGTCTGAGCATCATATGCATGAAGACTAACTGCTGCATATATTTATAGAGACAAAGATAAGGTGGACACACCATTCGTTATAGTGCAATAAACTTCAACTTACATTGAAATGAACTAAATAAATGAACCAAATAAAAACGAAATATTTTGCTTTTCAGAAAATAAATTAAACACTAAAAGTATTAAAGCTCCCCCTAAAAAAAAGTCCATCAGTACCTCAACAAGATGATCCTACAAAATATGTGTCCAAATAAAGCCAGTGAGTTTACATTTATAGACACACCTAAGAGGACAAAGGAAAATCCAATTTCCCTACCGCTCAGGATGCTTGATTATAGCAACTGTCCATCTTGTGTTATTATAAAAAGTGTCTTCAGCGTGCACATGCTTAGCAGGGAAGGTGACTTGTGAAGTGAATTGGATCTTTCTCTATATGGAACGACAGGAGGATCAAATCAGGTAAAGTGCTCGTCGCAAGCACGCAGGTAAAATCACCTCCCCTGAGACTTGAACCTGCAAATGCCAGGTCATGCATATATAAGATATACTCTAATGCTGATATGCAATTTTATGGGTGACCATGATCTAAGAGGAAACTAACAGAAGCCATAAAAGCATATTATTGCTGTAAAAGAGAATTACAAATCATGAGCATGTTAAGGGAGGCCTTTCCTTCAAAAAGTAAGAACACTGAGTTAATGTCGGCCCCCATGACTCCATATAATTCAGTCACTGCTTTAAGAGAGAAAGAGAGTGAAAACATTGTGAAAACTGGTAAGGGTCTTGTGTTGTACAGTTGTATGACATCTTTGTACATTATGTGGTGGCAAAATATGCAGCACAGTAAAAAAAATCAATTCATAAAGTCGTGGTGGTGGATTTGGTGGCAGAAGACAGAGGTTTAAGTTTGCACCAATGACTATAAAATATATGGACAACGCATCGTCTCTCACAAGTAGAAGCATCACAATTCTAGTACCTCTGCTGGCTGGTTGCAGTATGATGGTTAGAAATCATCTCATTTTTCTCCTCCACTGTCTTTGCATTTCCATCATCTGATACCAGCAGTATTCTTGTTCTAATATTGGTACATTTTTTGTTTCCCCCAGAAATGAAACAGACCAAGGGATGTCACGCTACAAGAGGACGGTCTCAGTCTTCCATTGTCTGAAGACAGGGAAGGGTCTAACCAAATGAGCTGGTCAGTCTGACCTTGCATGAAATGGAAGGGAATAGGACCACATCATTTGTGAGATCATGTTCTGTGGAGCGATGGAACAAAACTGGAACTTTTCAGATCAGCAGTGCCACTGGTACAGAATTCCACAGTCAAAAAGTCTTATTGGGAATAATTACTGAATTGAAGATGAAGTTCCAACAGGCTTACACGGTCCACAGGACTTATTTCCAAAAATGCTTCAGGCTTGTTTAAATGCTTCATTGAAAACATTTGACACTAAATATTGAAGTGAAAAGATCATATTTTTATTGTTTATTTCACTATTTATTGGCTGAATTTAGCATATTGTAAAAATATTGTGCCTAGGGTTTAGGGTTAAATAAAGTTTATCTTATTTTTAATCAAAGACAGAATACTTTAAAGGAAATTGTAAAAATAAAACATCCAAGGCCCCAAAACTTGACATTTAGACATCCCCAAGCATGGATATTTCAAGCGATCAGTCAGGTTGAAGACATTCTCACATACAGTATCATCAATCGAGAGCTAAAATCAGAGGGGGAGGGAGGAAACATGAGCACGTCAGACACTGGCCTTTGCGAAAACGGCTCTCGGGGCACAGAGGCTAACTGCCTCCCTGCTCGCGGCCGATGGGCGATGTTTGGGCCGCTGCTGTGAGACGATGCCTCTCCAGGTAGACCGAAATGGCCATGGCGGTGAATGCGCTTGACCTTTCCCTCCCTGCTCTAATCTGATTGTGCCTCCTTTATGTAATCAGCCGCTAAAGGTCACTGGGCTATTTAACATGGGAACCCTTTAGCTATGGAATTTGCCTTGCAGTAAATTACCTTTATTATGTTTCACTCGCATGTCGCCCATGCAAAAAGCTACTTAACTCCTTGGGGTGTCAAGAGTCTTACAAGCGATAACGTTAATGGTTAACACAAGTCTGTCCCGCTGCAAGGTAAATCATGTGATGAATTGGTAAATGAGTGAAGTGATGGGGCAGATTTACTTGAGCAGCATTCAGGCTCTTGGGTAACTGATGAAATCAAGCAGATGTAATGACTTCAGATGAAGCACCTCAGAACATGATTGCATGTGTATACATAACATAACGTAACATAATTATGTGTCTAATCACAACAGGATGTTTGATGGAGCTATGCATATTAGATGCCAGTGCTGAAGCTCAGGGCCTGGGACATTTGCCTTGACTGTTTCAAGAACATCCATCATAATAAGACCTTTAGCAAATATCAGATCCATAAAAGAAAAAAACATACTCAGGAACAGAACAAAATAAAAATACCACAATTAGTGTGACTGAAGAATAGGTAGAAATCAAAATTAGTTTTGGGGGTTTTTTTTCACAAAGATAAATTTGGTCATGTTTTATTGTATATTCATATTTTATATATATTTTTAAATAATAATAAAAATTGGTTTTCACAGATGAATTAATAGTTGAATAATTGAATGGGAACTGACCAACAAGAGAAAAAAGAAAAGCCCTTGATTCATCTTTGTAAGGAGTAAAGGCCCTTTCACACCAAGTCCAAGAGTGTTTTTTGCTTTCACAATTCATGCAGCGTCGCAGTCTGTCAGTTTCAGACTGTGTGACAGACACCATTAATATGTATGCGTTCATTTTTGAAACTTGGCTTCCGTTTTTTCTGACTGTAAAATAGGACTCTGTGAAAGGGTCTTTAAAGTATGTATTATGTATGATATTTACTTTGTAAGACTAGGTGACTATGTGTTGGCTAGCTAATGTTATTTCTCCTCACAGAGAAGAAAACACTGATAAGGTTGCAGAGGTTGTCTATTATGCCTCTTCTATGTACAATGGAACCTTACACCAGTCATAGTGGGTGTTTTTTTGTCTGTCTTACCAGAAAACAAGCACTTATCTCGAGAAGTATCTTGCACATCCCATCTTGACTTCCACAATTCCCCTTAAGTGCCTTTTTTGCACTACAGAAACCTTTCTCTGCCTTCAGAGCATTACTTTTGAATTAGAAAATTTATAAAATGTGGAAGAGTTTTATAGAGTTTTAGAGTTTTAATATTGCTATTCAACTAAAATATATCTGGATATATCTGGATATATGTGTCGATGCACGTTGTCATGACAGTGATGGGATTTTCCTTTCTTTTAGACCACACAGAGACCTCTGCTGCCCACTTTGCTTTTAACAGTAATGGTAGATGAATATTGCAGTGGCATGAATTTTCCATTTCTTATAGAAACCCAACTTTCATCAAAAATATGAACAACAAATGTTTCAGTTTTTGAATAACAATAAACCATTCTGTGGTACTCTTTTGAAGTATGGAGTGTTGTAGTAGTAATTGGAGTGCTCAAGGTCCCGGTCACACAAACATCTCTCTCTCTCTCTCTCTCTCTCTCTCTCTCTCTCTCTATATATATATATATATATATATATATATATATATATATATATATATAGAGAGAGAGAGAGAGAGAGAGAGAGAGAGAGAGATGTTTGTGTGACCGGGACCTTGAGCACTCCAATTACTACTACTACACTCCATACTTCAAAAGAGTACCACAGAATGGTTTATTGTTATTCAAAAACTGAAACATTTGTTGTTCATATTTTTGATGAAAGTTGGGTTTCTATAAGAAATGGAAAATTCATGCCACTGCAATATTCATCTACCATTACTGTTAAAAGCAAAGTGGGCAGCAGAGGTCTCTGTGTGGTCTAAAAGAAAGGAAAATCCCATCACTGTCATGACAACGTGCATCGACACATATATCCAGATATATCCAGATATATTTTAGTTGAATAGCAATATTAAAACTCTAAAACTCTATAAAACTCTTCCACATTTTATAAATTTTCTAATTCAAAAGTAATGCTCTGAAGGCAGAGAAAGGTTTCTGTAGCGCAAAAAAGGCACTTAAGGGGAATTGTGGAAGTCAAGATGGGATGTGCAAGATACTTCTCGAGATAAGTGCTTGTTTTCTGGTAAGACAGACAAAAAAACACCCACTATGACTGGTGTAAGGTTCCATTGTACATAGAAGAGGCATAATAGACAACCTCTGCAACCTTATCAGTGTTTTCTTCTCTGTGAGGAGAAATAACATTAGCTAGCCAACACATAGTCACCTAGTCTTACAAAGTAAATATCATACATAATACATACTTTAAAGACCCTTTCACAGAGTCCTATTTTACAGTCAGAAAAAACGGAAGCCAAGTTTCAAAAATGAACGCATACATATTAATGGTGTCTGTCACACAGTCTGAAACTGACAGACTGCGACGCTGCATGAATTGTGAAAGCAAAAAACACTCTTGGACTTGGTGTGAAAGGGCCTTTACTCCTTACAAAGATGAATCAAGGGCTTTTCTTTTTTCTCTTGTTGGTCAGTTCCCATTCAATTATTCAACTATTAATTCATCTGTGAAAACCAATTTTTATTATTATTTAAAAATATATATAAAATATGAATATACAATAAAACATGACCAAATTTATCTTTGTGAAAAAAAAAACCCAAAACTAATTTTGATTTCTACCTATTCTTCAGTCACACTAATTGTGGTATTTTTATTTTGTTCTGTTCCTGAGTATGTTTTTTTCTTTTATGGATCTGATATTTGCTAAAGGTCTTATTATGATGGATGTTCTTGAAACAGTCAAGGCAAATGTCCCAGGCCCTGTCAAGACTAAAAAGCTTCCTCAGGAACAATTAAAGATATGGATGAAAATTGCCTTATTCGAACAGATCCGTCTACATATGCACCCATAACTCTAGTTCCAATTGTAAAACTGCCTATTTGCGAATGTGCTGCTACATTTAATATGTTACTGTCTCGTTCATTAATCAGCAGCTAATGAGATTGAAGCCTTCTCATAATAGTTGACCAGACCCAGTTCTGCTTACTCCAGATTGTGAAAACTCAACAGTTTCTGCATAGAAATCCCTTTCTTTACAAAAATCCTAGTAAGAGAGGAGTGACATAGGAAAGGCCAATGTACCGCTTTGAGGCATCTGTACAACCTATACAACAGCAGTGAAAAGCAACATATTATGCTACTATAATGCATTATTCATGCACTTTATTTTTACAGAATGTTCTGTATGTACAGACTAAAACCAGTAAATATCTTTGAATTTGGAGTCTACATTGTATACAATAGTTAATTATATATTCACACTGATCAGCCATAGCATTATAACTACCTCCTTGATTCTATATTCACTGTCCGTTTTATCATATACGTTTATGATATGCCTATACATGACCAGTGGTTAGTTCTATAATCTGGCTTCCTTAGTCATCTGTTTCTCTGCATAATTTGTTTGTCTCCTTTCACTCTGTTCTTCAATGTACAGGACCACCACAGAGTAGGTATTATGTGGATGGATAGGTCATTCTCAGCAGTGACACTGAGATGCTTATTGTGGTGTGTTATTGTGTGTTTGCACTGTATGAGTGACACAGCAGTGCTGCTAGAGTGTTTGAATTGTATGTCTATCTGGTTCATACACCTTGTAGATGGAAAGTCAGATACAGAGGTCATCCTCTTGTCCTTGATCAGTGCTCATAGGACACTGCCCACAGGATGCTGTTGGCTTGAGGGTATTTCTGGAGTAGTGGACTTTTCTCAGTCCAGCAGTGACAATGAGGTTTAAATACTCCAGCAGCACTGCTGTGCCTGATTCATTCATAACAGTGCAACACCCTAACACACCACAAGCATGTCAGTGTCACTGCTGTGCTGAGAATGACCCACCACCCATGTAATACCTGCTCTGTGGTGGTGCTGTGGCATTCTGAACACTGAAGAGATTGGAATGAAGGGAGGCTAAGAAAGAATGAAAGAAAAGATGGATTACATACTGTCATTTTGTATACATATATATATATCAAAATCACACACACACACACACACACACACACACACACACACACACACACACACACACACACATATATATATATATATACAGACTTGAAGATTGCTGTTCACCTGCCCATGTAACTTGCAGGAGCTGCAGCAGTTATGAGGAACGGGCAAAAATCCCAGTGGCAAGACGTGGCAGCTCATAACCATGGTGACTTGCAGCTGTAATTGCTGCAAGGGCTCTACAAAGACTGACTTTTAGGGGGTGAATAGTTATGCACACTGACGTTTTCTGTTATTTTGTCCTATTTGTTGTTTTGCTTCATAATCAAAAAAAAAAGGTTCAAAAGTTGTGGCATGATCTGTAAATGAAATGTTGCAAACCCTCATATAATCCAACACTTTTGCAAGGCACTGTATGCATTCAGTGCAGCTGAAAAACCGGACAGTGCGTTAGAAACAAAGGGGTGGTCATACTGTTATGGCTGATTGGTAGACATCATAATATAGCAGCAAGCCTACAGCGCCTGACCAGAAATCTCTGAGTACACTCTACAAACAGACTTTTCTAAATGGGTTTAATACTCGCTTTAAGCTAATTCTTTTCATTTGGACAATTGACTGAAACAATGAACTAAAATAGTTGCAAACAAACCAGTAAATTCAACTAAACTCTGAGGAACTAAAGTAAGAACCTCTGGTGGTTATCACTGCCTAATTCCTTTTACTAAATCTAATTAACTGGGGAACACCAAGACTATGAAATAATTCACAATGAGACAAGTGGTACAAATTAGCAGTAAAATGATAAGGTACCCTATCCTGGTGTTTCATCATGGCACAATTCTTAGGATATTCTCCTGCAGCACAGTAGGAACTTAAGACTTATAGCATACTTAAGATACACCACTTCTATATAGGTTACCCACCACTTGGCATATCAGACCCGGAACAGCAGTGCTCCAGTAATAAAGAGAAAGGGAATAAGTAAATATGGGTTTCAACACACAGCTCTGAAAGTTACTTTATTTACATTTCTCAATGGCATTATCCAAGGAGCCTGTTATAGAAAAATCTAAAGTAAAAAGCCCAAAAGCTATAGAACCCAAGTGAACTGCACCCTGTCAAATATAACTCCTCCATTTCTGACTGTTTTGGGTGGCGCTTTCCTCCAGCTCTGAAGAAAAATGGCTCTGGCAAAAGGGTTTTAGAGAAATGTCAGTGTTGAAACAATCTGAAGGATTTGAAGGTGTGTGCAGAGGCTTTAAATGGCCACTCAGAAGAGGTTTAATAGGATGGATACCTTCTCTTGGCCAGGGGTCAGGTAAATACTGCACAAATCAAGAAGAGAATATCTGGTTTCTATTATTTAAATGACATTGTGCTGGGGATGGAATTGCTCTGGCACGGGCGCATAGCGAGCGGCAAGAGGAATGATTTAATGTAATGGGAGGAATAAAGCATCATTAGTGCAAATTAACTTTTGTCAGCTGAGGTGATCTTGTTGGGTACTAATGCCATTGGCAGCCGTTGAAGGTGGTAATTTATGCGGGGGTGGAGGGGTGTGGTTGAAGTGAAGTGCACCTACATACGTTACATTTACCTCCCAATAGCGGGTAGGTCACAGCCGCCGCGGTTTGTCTCCTGGAGTTTTGAGCCATTGCCAAGATGAGGATACTTATGTTTAATTCATGTCACTTTGTGTTTAAATCGGGGCGGAGAATGGGCCGCAGTCCATTAATTAGTACCGTACGGCCATTCAAAACAAGATCGGCCTTGTACAGGTCGTCTGTTCTGCTAGAGAGGAAACAGATTCCCTCTCAGGTTTTCAGAATGCATTTGGTTACATAGCAGATTCGTTTTCATTCATTTATGAACAGTGAATGTACTACATAGATGAAAAGGCAATTTCAACTGGTAATATATAAGACGTACCACTTAATTTATAACACTCTTCTATGTTATTAAAAAGGAATATATATTTTCAATTTTAGTGCAAATTATATAATATATATGAAGTTCTTAAAGGAGAAAAAAGATTCTATTTTTAATGTCAGGAGGTGTCATGCATTGGGTGAAAAAATGTGGTCTTCCTGTAAAAATTATTTCAGAGACAAGAAAGTGAGTAAAAAAAATCTACCAGTGACATCTGGTAGACAAACCCCCAAGAATCAGCTTAATAAGTGTATTGTACTCGAAGGTCAGTTCTAGCAACATGTTTACATTCTGAAAAACATAACATTTCATTGGATGATGGGGAAGTGAACATACAGTATAAGGAGTCTAATATGGAAACACACTGTAATCAGTGAGATCAGCTTATGAATATAAACCAAATTGATCTCACTGCAGAGTTAAACACAAACATACACTGTCTATGCAAATGTTTTTGCCAGGTGTTCACAAAGCTTTCCAGTCTGGATCTGACACTGATTAAAGTTATTGACAGCAACTTTTAAACTGGTAACTTGTGATTGAAGCTAACTTTATACCATTTTATACCTTTAACACACACACACACACACACACACACACACACCCGCACACACACACACAAACACACACCAAAATGGTCTTTGTTTTCACAAAAGACCCAGATAGTCTCTTACATGTGAAATGCCAACATAATCACACCTCCTAGGCCCTATTCACTATTACACATCTATATAGAACACTATTATAGGGAACAGAATTCATAAGGTAGTGAATGATTTCGGACACCTCACTATGCCTGTGAGTTCATTACTGTGTGTCAGCAGATGGTGCTGCATATGTCGGTTTTCCTCAGAGAAGCTGAGCACAAATCTTCAAACAAAAACATTGAATGGTGCAGCTATTGCATGTCCAATACTGTGGGTGTGTGCACTAACCATTAATGTGCGTATGGATTCTTTAGTGCTCAAAACAAATTCAGCACTAACTTTTCAGACACTACAAAATGCCAGAACCCCAAAGTAATGCACTATATAGTGAATAGGGGACAGTTTCAGGAGTTGGAAACCTTGTCCCAATTTTCTCCCTAAGCTTTAAGTCCCTTGAAGTGTACACTTTTATGAAGTTTTTAAAGGGCAGAATAACCAAACCCTAAACCTTCCCCTAAGCATAACCTCAGTGTAGAATGTGAAATTCTTACTGTTTCTGTGGTTTATGTCCATTAAGCTCTTAATTATTTATTCTTTTAATGAAAAGAGCTTTGGCACCACTGTTTTGTGGATGCTTCTTGGTATAAATTCCAAGTTGGTTTGTGTGCATTTGGCAAAACTACTTTGTGAAAATTGTGCACATGGTAAGAAATTCTGCAGGTGCATTTTCATATTTTATTTAGAAATTTTTGGAGATCTTATTGTCAAGTGCTCAAAAATTAATGCCTGTAAGTACACAGTTGGGGAAATTTAAAGAAACAGGACACAGCCTTAAACACACAAAAATGAGGGGTGTGTGGGTGCAAGGTTAATAGGTTTTATGAACTAGACAGACACTCCATGGGCCTCTCTCCTTGTTGCGTTTTAGTCCAGAAAGTGTAAGATCCTGACTTCTGAAGGCTCGATTTGACTAATAGATTTAAAAAACAGAATATTTTTCTTTTACACACACAAAAATAAGATTGTATGGAAAAGTGGAATGAATGTACACCTGAAAATAAAAGAGAAAATGAAAAAAAAGAGACTTTGAGGTGTGAAAATTAAAGGAAGAAATTACGAATAAAAGACATTCTATGCTATAACCCAAACTCCCAAACAGAAGTTTTCTGAAATTTAGAAGCTTACAGAAATGAATGACAGTATAAAATAGTTGTAGCCTCACCATTAGAATTCTGCTCCAAGCTAACACAGACTAACTTAAAACAATAAATGAAATGAAAATAACAATAAATAACTGCAGGCTCATTTAAAATGGGCAATATTACAAGTTATTACTAGCTTCAGTCAAGCCAACAGTTACTAGGCCCAACCTATGATGGCCATTCAGGAGTCCTGCCTAAATGCATATAATATAGCAACAAAATTACCATGGTACCTTGGATAATAATTAATTTTGCAAGCAGCAATAAATGTAATGAACTATTGTTCAATTAAAAGGAAAAAGATTAGCGGTAAGTTATTGAAATGACCAATCTGACAGAATTCTGCTTTCACATAGGATCTGAGCCAGATCGATTCAGCCGCATGTCATCGCCATTCTGAAGATGGAAATGCAGTTGACCTCTTGCAATTACTCCAGCGTATCTTAGAAATTAGTCGACCTCACAGGCTCAAGACAAATTCATTGCTTGTTCACTGAACATCGCATTCCTTTGTATAGTCTTTCGAACTGTGTTGTGCTCTCTAATGAACAGGAGGGCAAATCATGTAAGAAGGAACAACTAAAATAACACACATTTCTAAGAATTGGGGGGTCAGTGGAACTTTATATTCTGACAATGAAGGAGGAACCTTGCTTCCATGCTGGCGATGTGTGTGTGTGTGTGTGTGTGTGTGTGTGTGTGTGTGTATAAATATATATATATATATATATATATATATATATATATATATATATATAACACACACACACACACACACACACACACACACACACACACACACACACAATACAATACAATACAATTTCCAAGTACAATGATAAGCTTATTAAATGCAGATGTGATATGTGACATCTACACTGAAGTACTATAACCCTTACCATACTCTAATAAACATCCTGCTTAGAAGAAAAGAGGAATTTGTATAATTAATCTACTTCTTGTGTGCTTATATTTGTGAGAGTGTGTCCAAGCACTTACTGTTTTATGGTGACATTTCTCAACCTCAGTCCTGGATGCATCCCTGCCCTGCACATTGTAGAGCTTTCTCTACAAGCACAGGAAATAAACTCAAGATTGGCATTTTGCAAGCACTTACAGGCCAGTATTCTAAGCTCCAGATTAACCTACAGAGAGGTTAAATTACATAACTTACCCAGATATTAGATGATACATGAAAATAAGAAGGGGCTGTTTTCTTTCTTTTTTTTTGTTGCTCACACAGTATTCAAATTTCAGAATTAAAGTCCAGAGAAGGGAATGAAACATACATAAATAATAAAATCTTTAAATTTTTTTGTTGTGTTTTACTTCTTTGGAATACTAAGTTTTCCAAAGAACTTATTATTATAAATATTCTTGCTCAAAAAGCTGATGATCAATCTGTAACAGGAACAAATTCATACAAATATTTCAATTTGTTCATTTTTAAATCTGAAATGAAGACAAATTTGACTAGTCTAGAATCTCCTGAAAATAATATGTTATATTTTGCCTATAAATTCTTTTCCCATTTTTTGCTGAACAAAAGTATGTCAAACTACAAAAACATCCCTCAAATCTGGTTCTAAGGTTTACAACCCCTTTCAGAGTTGCAGGGAAGATATTGAGGGCAAGGGTGCCTCCAGGACCAGGGTTAAGAAACATTACTCTAGATTATGGAAAACATGACTGTGGGGAGAATTGATAGGTCATCAAAAGGAAAAACTCCTACTATATTTGAAAAGTAAAAAAGACTACTGAGGTTATGTCCAGGGCTGGTTTAGGCACAGCAATATTTATCTACAATTATAGATGTATTCCTCAATTTATGGGGCATTTCCATCAATCCCATACAACAGATGTGAATGGAAATATCCCATTATGACAGGAATACAAACCTCGGTGCTTGTGTGAGTGTGTGCGAATGGTGAGGCAGTAATATGCAGATAAGTGATGGGTGTCTTGGGGAAATGGTGGTTAGAGAGCACACTCTCCAAAGTCATGACAGTGCTGTGCTCGGAAGAGGTGGGGCCCGTCATCATCAACATGGTGACACATTTAAATCTGCTTAGTTAGTGAGCTCTGGCTAACGGATTATCAGCCAGATTTGAGTAATAGACTCCTCATTTGGGCTTAATGCGTTTTGCATAGAGAGCAACCTCCTCTCATCAGTCTTAAAGATGAATCGGCTTCCCAGGCAAAATTCTAAAGATATTAGTCGGGCGGCAACTGCATAAATCATGCGATTTTTACTAATGGGACCAAAGTTAAACACACTCCCATCCTCTTAAGGACATAAGGAAGATTATTATGATGTCAGGACGCTTGCATAGAAGCAAAGGTCCCTGTTATTTACAGGAGCATTTGCATGCATGGAGGACTGTCTGCTCAAAATATGAAATCTATTCCAGTATCTCTTATATAGAAAAGCTGGTCTAAATTCTGTATAAAAAATCTAATAAGCCTCATAAAAACTCCTGATCCAGCCGAGTCACAGAGGGAAATGTCAAGGTTTGGTGGGTTGGCTTGGATGACCTGACTCTAAATAGAACAGAGAAGGAAAATGACAGTAAACTCATCCTGACCAGTACTGTGGCCACCAGAGCCTCAGACTAATAGCAAACCTTGTCTTTATAATGTGTTTAATTCGTGGTGATGACAAAACAGTTATGTCTCTGCTCAGATTGCAGAGAGATGTCAGAGTTCTATAGGGGTGCTGAAACATTCTGAGGGTGGTGCTTTACATTCCCTAACATGGGACGAGGTGGACTTTGCATGGTGAGAGGCAGCCAATCCTAATTATGAAAGGTGCTTAATAAGGGATTGTCATGAGTTGTTAATCTGCTCGTTTAAACTACATGCTTAAAATGTTTTAATATGAGGTTTCAGTATAGAAACACATACTGACAGGACTTGAATTTGCTCTGCCTGTAGCTCCTCTGGAAAACTAAACATACATGTGTTCCAGCCAACATTTTTGAGGGCAGAGAGAAGCTTTGCAGGAATGAAAATGGAGCGCTAATCCACACTTAACACTGCTGCAATGATACATTTAGGCAGGCTGTTTGCATTTTTGCTACATTTTTCCGAAAAGAAAAAAAATGTAGTTGTGGTGGTGACCCCTGCAGCTGTAAGTGCAAGCACAGGCTGCACCAGTGTCTCTCAACCCCGGTTCTGGAGGCATTTATGTCCTGCTTTAACACACATCCTGGAACACTGAAGGGCTTGTTAATGAGCTGATTATTTGTATTCAATCTGTTGGGAGCAATGAAAGCTCTAAAATATGCAGAGGAGGGGTGCCTCCAGGACCAGGGTTGAGAAACACAAACACAAAAAGGATTCTTTGACTATTAAGTTCTAGTTTGATATAGTGCCATCAACAGCAGGTTTGCCACCAATCTAAGGAAACCTTGAACACATAAAAGAGCAATTTAATCCTTTCATGCATGATCTATGACAATAGGAATCCGATTTTTTTTTTCAGATTTATTCTCCTTTCAGGCTGATAAAAATTGAATGTGTGAATTGTATGTCTGTGGATTTTTTATGTAATTGTTTAGGAATTATTCATGTGTCGACTCAAGTGCCCACCCTCATTTGATATTGTATTAACCAATGAATGGAAAACAACTCTTACAACCTGAGATTTACATCTTTTGGGCAGTTACATGTTGTCTAGGATTCATATCTCAGAATTAGAAAAACCTACAAACATGATACACATATCAAAACAAACTACAACGTTTGAGACGTGGTCTCATCATCTCACCTTGTCAGTGAGTAATCCAGCCTGAAAAACTTTTCCAACTTAATTAAATTGTTCATTTTTTATTCAACTTTTATTTCAGACTAAATTTCCTGAGAAGCAATAATACTAACAAAAATAATGAAGGACATTCAGGGTTTTTTTGTTTTGTTTTGTTTTGTCAAGTATTTAGAAGAACGTATTATAAACATCCTTGACAATCTTATCATTATAAATAATGAATCTAAATTCTGGCATTTTCAGCTCAGAAACACTCTGTATGATCAATTCCCAGTATGATGTCTAAGATTAAAAGTCCTCGTAATTAAAAATAAACACATAAATTGTAGACACAATTAAGTTGTTGATTAAAACATGCTCAAATTCATACAAATATTGAAATGATCTTAACTTTTACATTTCAAATAAATTTGAGTGGCCTAGGATCTAATGAAAATAACAATATTTGTTATGTGTGACAGTCTCCTATTAATGTATTTTAAAACTTTTGGTGAATAAAAGAAAGTCGAACTATGAAAACAGTCCACAAAATTGCCATTGGGTTCTAAAGGTTAAGTTTATATGATCACATCTGATGGTAAAGTGTCTGTGCAAAGATATGAATGGAAGATCTGAATATTGTCTGTGCAAAGAGACATGAATAAAAGTGATGTCCAGCTATTCAGCAAGTCTGTCAATTATGCACATGTTCAGATGAAGCATCAGTGCAGTGATTGGATAGGAGTTATAATGTCCAGTAAATATTAGTGAGCCTCTCGTGTTAGTGGCTCAGTGTGTGATAATGTCCCAATGCAGTCCAGAGGATTTATACAGTGTGATTGCTGTTGGTACAAACCTCCTGTACTGCTCCTCTAAAGCAGAGCAGGTCTGTTGCTGAAAGTGCTTTGCTGCCTGACCAGTAAGCCATGGAGGGGGTGAGATGTACTGTCCAGGATAGCGGTCAGTTTGTTGAGTTGATTTGAGTTGAGTCCTCTTTTCCACCACTGCCTCAAAACTCTCCAATGAGCATCCAAGAACACAGGCAGCCTTCTTGATCCACATCCATCAAATGCCTGATCCACATGACAAAACATTAAAAACAAATGGTGCTTTTTTCAGATTTCAGGACCCCCATGTCAGAATCAGATGTCTTTTCAGTGAACCCAAGTTTCTGTTGATTTATCATTCATTTTTAGTTTATTTTTCTGCGGAATAATTGACCATGTTGGTACAGAACATATAACAAAGGGATTTTGCTTTGCACAGGAGAACAAGGGAAGTGTGGGGAATCAAACTCCTGCAGCTCTTCTGCTTTTTTGTGCATCCCTCTCTCTCTGGAGGCCTGTCATACAACACTACTCCTCTCTCCCCTTCATTAGACACGCACTCTCTCCCTGCGCCCTATATGCGCCTCGCCGCCGCCGTCAAATTAAGCTCACACACGTCCGACCGCACACTTGCCCCTCTGAGTGAGCCAACTGCACAAATGTGCCTGAACTGTCATACTTACTTCATGTGTACACAAATGCGGGTAGCATGTGTGCTTTCACTCACTCATGGCATACTCACACACACATCACTTTGTCGCACACCCTAGAACTTGCCGCTTAGGTATCATCACTGTGCCCATGTGTGTGTGTGTGTGTGTGTGTGTGTGTGTGTGTGTGTGTGTGTGTGTGTGTGTGTGTGTGTGTGTGTGTGTGTCATGCCACCAGGTTTGGTTTGTACATCTAATTTGACAGAGCTTTAACAGGGGCCTCATGCTTGTCAGATTGGATGCCTGCGAGAAGCCAGAAGGTGCTCTCTTGAAGTTGTTCTGTGAAGCGCAGGCACTTTGAACGAAGCCCCCGCTCACCGTGGGTCTCTCTCTCTCTCTGCCTTGGAAGTGGAGTGAGGAGGGGGCATGGAAGGTAAGGTATGTAGCTTGTGAGGGGAATGATTGGTTAGTCGGACTGACGAGAGCGAGACAGAGAGAGGGAAGAAATCTCTCTATTCCAGTGTTCGATTCTTCACCCAGCAGCACAAGGAGGGGGCCTTTTTTCAAGTTCGTCAAAGCAGAGATGACAGAGATGACCCTGTCTCTCTGTCTTTCTCTCTCTCTCTCCCTCTCTGTCTCTCACTCACTCACTCCCTCTCTGTCTCTGAACTGAGGAGGGGGTCCACCGCCAGCTTCGGGCTGCTTCAGTGGGACGCTTTTCCTCATTAGGGGAAAAAAGAGACGACTTGAAGCTCCATTACACTGCGGCCCTGCCAAAACAGGTGCAGAGGAAGGGGCTTTACTGTAAAGCTCCAGGAGTCCAGTGACCGAGCACTGCTGATGGTACAGGGAAAGGTGGGAGGGAATGGGAAAGGGGGATGGGGGGTGTTACGGAAGGACAAACAAGGGCTGATGTGCAATGTCTGTTTCCTGACACCAAATCGTTCAAGGCTGGAAGACAAAGATGACACGAAAGCAGAGCATTGCCGGAAGCGGAAGAGGCATGCAGTGCAGTCAGCTTGTGTTTGACCTCTGAACCCAAAACACTGCATAAAAGCAGAGTTGACACAGGGGGGTTTAGAAATAAAGATTGAAACATAGCTATTCTAGGCAAGGGAAAATACAGCGAATTAAGGGTTGTGGCCCATCATCACATAAACATGCTGCTCTTCAGGAGCTCAAAACATGAAATATCATTTTGAAATGTTAGTCATTGGCCTATTAAACCATTCATTAAACAATGATCTAAGTATTTGAATATAATGTATATTCTTATATATACATTATTCTCAATATATTTGGCACAATTGGCAACCACACATTTTTGACATTTTAAAGAAATACACATACAGTTGTGGCCTGAAGTTTGACATACAGTCATCATGGACATGAATGTCATGGCAATATTGTACTTTCAATGATTTATTGGTGTACAAGTTTGAATTTTGGGTGGTTTCTCAAATCAAGACAGGGTCAGAAATATATACACAGCACACCTAATATTTGGTTATCCATCAGCTGTTGGTAGCCTGTTGGTAGCCATTAACAAGTTTCTGACAGAATTCTAGTTTGAAATTTGACCACTGTTCATGGTTGAGTTCAATAGAAATGTCTTGGTTTCTTGTCATGGACCTGATTTATAGGCATAGTCCACATATTTTAGATAGGGTTGAGGTCCGGACTTTGGGGAGGCCATTTGAGAAGCTTAATGTATTGACACTGTTGTATCAAAACACTATTGTTTCAATGTTAATATCCTCTAGATCAGCGGTGGGGAATTCCAGTCTTTGTGCTTTTACTGATCAAGCACACTTGACTCAACAAGGCTTCTATCTTGTATGGTACCCCCTCGTTCCATGGCAAACTCAGCTTCCATTTCATGACAGGCCTGTGTCTTGATGGTTCTTGGACTCTAGTTTTTTTTTAAGACATTGCTCCAAGACTTAATTCTACAATCAATGTCAGATATGCACTGAGCTTGTTTTTAGTGTTGTACTGTGTGTTGGTAAATCAAATGACTGATGTCACCGTTTTTCTCTATCAACCAATTAATCAATCAAAATGTTTTTGCGTAGAACTTTTTACAACGGATGCCACAGAGCAGCTTTAGAGAAATCAAAAATAAGATGATCAACAGCACACAAAGCAAAGTATAAAGACATAAACCCCCCGATGAACAAGCCAAAGAGTGACAGTGGTAAGGATAAACTCCCTCGGAGCTGGAAGAAGAAACCTTGGGTGCAACCAGGCTTACAAGGGGCTCACATCCTCCTCATCCTTTTTATGTGGGCACAGAGAAGCTACAAGCTGTAGTCAATCATGAGAACAGGAATTTAAGAGGCCTTGGGGTTGGCAAGTTAAAGGGATTTTCAACACCACTGAAATAAATACTGACAAAAATAAAAAAAAGAACAGCTCAGATAAATAACTAAAAGCCCGATATGACAATGACAAAACTGTACATCTATTTCCATTTCATCCACTCATCATCAACTGCTCACATAATGTGTTTCAATATATGAAGTTAAAAAAGCAACAATATGATCAGAGAGAACCACTAAAGAACCATTATAATAGCAATGTATAGCTACACTATAAGAAAATGTAACATAGTATTATAGTGTAGTATATTATTGTACTGTACTGTAGTACTATACACCAGCTCTACAGTGATGTAGTAATATTTATGCAGTATTCCTTTAGATCTGTATTGATAATTGAATATGAAGTCAAAAGTGGAGCCAAAATACACTTGAAAGTCAAATAATATTTGTTTACTATAAACATGGTGTGTGTGTGTGTGTGTTGCAGTGGATACTGTATTGTTTGTTGTAATTGAATAAAATTAAAAGCATTCAAACACTATAAACACTTACACACAGAGAAACACACACACTTTGCTGTTTTTTTAACCAATTATTAAAACTAATTGAAGCTAAAATGTCATTATTAAGTCACAAACTACACACATTTCTTCTACACATGTGCACCAACTGAATAATTCATCAGTGTGCCAGAGGGAAAAAGAATCACACATAAAACAGCAGAGATGACCGGGATACCTGGACTATCCAGATAACAGTCATCCCAGATTTATCCATTTCCCTTGGGATAAAGGGCAGTAATATCATATCAGATTTGCTCTCAGAACCAGGACAGGAAGGAATCGGAGCGCACAGGGATTGTTTGTGGAAGCCAGATCTCCACATGTGCCTCTCCCTCAGTCACTCCAAAAAGACCAGACATGTAAAACAGTTGTATGACTTGACATTAAACTGAAAGTGCAAGAGAACAATGGTGCTGAAATCTGAAACGGATTTGAAAAATTCATGCATGTGCCTTCTCGTGGTCAACCACTGTAAATGTCAAAACTTCAGAAGACAGAAAGCTCACCTTCACTTAAACTGTGATATGTATTATGATAAATATGTTTATGTCCAAGATTTCTAAGTACCATTCATTTTTCCCAAATCAAAAATAACCATAAAAAAGTGAAGGAACTACAAAAATGATCTGTGCAATATTGGATCTATGCATCTCTAAACTGCATCACATGTACAAAAGCGTGAAGTGTTCCTTCTGAAATCAGCTGTATTAGGGGGGCATTCCACCAATTGTTCAGTATTTCTGTATAATGAAATCCTTAACACAGTCATTCAGAGTGGTTTGGAGTGAAATGGGTTCTAAAGGAACATGTTCGTAGAATCATTCCCAGTTCTGAATCAAACAGAATTATTATTAAATACTTTTTTATACATCCAACGGACAGAGAGGATTGTATGACAAAAAATCGCCCCGTGTAAAATAAAAGTCTGCTTAGAACAATTAAATTTAAAGAGGTAAAGGAAGACCAGCAACAAAACAGAGAGATATAAACAGTGGAATAATGAATGAGTAATGAATTAACCTGAAAATAGAAATATAGGACAGGATATTCTGGATAAACTCTTTTTAACTGTGCTAAATTATTTCTGCAGAAGTAAAAGTTTGAATGGAAAATTGTTTGTGTTAATTGAACTGAATGTGTTTAATTGGGGTTACAAAGCTTTGTTCAATTTCTGGATGGTTTTTCATTGCTTTACTGAGTAATTCCTTTTCATTCTAATGAAAAAAAAAATGGGATTAAGCCAAAGACAAGGAAGGAATCTCATGTCTGCTTTTTGTCTACTGACATTTATCTTTAGCAATTTTAGGAGAATATAAATCAAACTTAGGTGAAAAGACTGTCACTGGATCAATGGCTCTGGGAAGAGGGTTTTATATATACACCACTGTTTTACTGTTATCAGCAGCACAAGCGGGAGGACAAGTGTAAGATGTTTAGAGTAGTAAATAAAATTATTTGTGTTGTAGAGATCAGGACCCCTGGCTTCATTCTCTACAATGAAGCATTTTACAATAAACTACAATGAATCTGTTTAGATCGGAACTCATTATCAGGAAAGTATCCCTCAATTTGATGCAGTACCTGTCTTTGCTCTTGGGATTTGATTGCATTCAGCCATGAGGGAACTAGTGAGGTTAGCTATTGATGCTGGATGACGTGTTCTGGCACTCCAACTCATCCTGAAGGTATTGAATGCAGTGCCACGACGCCAGAGCACAGTGATGTAACCCCTCTATCCAGTGTTCGGCATTGGAAATAATGATGGTCATGTGAAGCCGTGAATTCACTAATTAGAAGGGATGTCTGAATACTTTTGGACATGTAGTTTATGGAAAAGGAACTGAGCATGTAATAATTTCTCTGTAGGACGTTTCACTCTTTTCTGTTTTTGGCTCTAAGAAAGGCCATGGGGTTGCATAGACTAGCACCTGCATGGAAGTGAAAGGAGGACCAATTAGTCTTTCAGTTTTGGGTTTCTGGGGAAGTCTCTATTTCTGGAGTACCGTTCCACACACTTCCACGCGCTTTCTCCAGTTTCTGTGTGTGTGTGTGTCTTGCAGCTTCTAGATAACCTCATTGTTGGTGGAGTGTTGCTGCACTGGCTGAGAGTGCCATCTGTGGGTAAAGATGGAGAAACTGCAGACCATGTCCTCTCACCACTAGCAGCTAAACTCTGTGGGCCAGTTTCCCAGTCCAAAATGATTCACCTCCTGCACTACCACTTAGACCATAGCTAGGCCCATGTCCATGTCTGGTTTTCCAACCCTGATTCTGCAGCGTGTTGGGAGTGAAGAAAACACTAAGCTATAATGTGCATTGCAGAACATACCAGGGTTGGAACTACGGATTGAGAACCCAAATTCTAAAGGAGACTGCCTGAACCAGCTGAATGTAACAAGAGGAAATATGTTCGCTTTGATTAGATATCTTATTTGGCTTTTGATTTTGAGTTTCAGGTGTATCTTTCTCTCTGCTCCTAGGAACTTTCACAGAGCTGGGGAAATGTTGCTCATCTGCCAAATGCCACTACTTAAAACCATCATTCTTGGGGCCAGCATGCTGTGTGAGCATTCAGCTTCTGCCTAATGTTCAGAGCCTGACAGAAGCCATTTTCCATGGACGAGGGGGCTGAAGAGGTCTGTTGACCCCTTTCCACTACAATTTTCCCACATCACACTGTGAGACTTCATTAACTCTGAGGGCAATTTGGGGACTTTTTTTCCCCCAGCATTACCATCCTGGAGTGCTGTCTATTACACAGCCTTGCCATATAAATGAAATCCAATAATAAAGTGTTTAGCATAGAGGTTCTTTGAAGGCCAGAAGACCATCTTTTCGACTTTACCCATAAATTTAATGAAGTCGTGCGCTAAGCATATCCCTCACAAAAACGAACAGGGCCAAACCTGTCACTTTTTTTATTGAACACAATTTTACCTTACATTATAATATCTCTAAAGCCCTTCAATTCAACACACTACTGGTGGCTACATCCTTGTACATTGCCCACACCAGATACCCATATTAGATAAGCCTATAACAAATCCAACTTTGAAGATACGTCATCTAGATGTAAATGGGTAGACTGGTAGAACAAGGACATACTGTACAATTGGGCCTTTGTAGAAGGGATGTGAAGGAACAATGGCACCCCCTTGTGAAAGTAAGACTGAAGGGCTGATAGCGTTGCAACTAAAGTCGAGAGTCTTGTTTTTAAGTGCATTAGCACCCAGTTGTGCTTGCATTGATAGATCAGTTACAGACAGGATTGGATTGCACTAGGCTTTGATAATAAAGCTGCATTGCCATCCAGTATAAGACCTATACAGCAGCACTGTCTACAACACCCCAGTTTCCACTGTGAAGCCTCTTCAGAGATAATAAATATCAGTATCATGTAACCTGTCTGGGTTGAAATCAGGACAGTCCCTGAGTGTCTATTCTACGAACATCAAACCTGAAACACTTAAGTAACAAGAGCTACTCGTCCACCCAGACAAACAGCAAGATGATCTGTTCGCTGTGCACTCCAATAAGCGATGTTCATCTGTCTAAGCAAATCTGCAAACTCCCTTCTTCTGCTACCCACTACCAGCGGCTCTAAATGATATATGAAGTACCAGGATGAGCTTCCTGGAGAGACAAATGCCAGTGACTCGCTCTGAAATGTCATATGTCACAAGATCGCTGCAGCCTGGCAGAGATGGCAAAGGCTGAGTTGAACTGCCCAGAGGTGAAATGTCTCACCATGCCAAGGGTGAAGGTAAGCTGTTTACCAGCTGGAGGTTAGCTCAAGACACAATATTCAAAAAAAACAACCAATAAACTTATGGTTAAATGATACTCAAGGGTTTTGCATATTTCCAGAGCAACAAAGACTATATGGATAAAAGTAGTGGGATTCATTCATTGATTCTTCTGAAATCAAAGGTATATAAACTTTTGGTAGAGTATGTTATTAGTGGTGGAGATCACCTCCACTACCTCCTTGATTTCCCTGAGGGAACCCTCCCAAAGGATCAATAAAGTACTATCTATCTAGCTACAGGATTGGGCACCATTATTCAGTTGCACTGCTTCATACCTGAATGTTTGGACCTTTATTACCCTCTAGCCCACACCTGGCATTAGGCATGGTGGTCTTGTTTATCTGCTCTAGACTACCCTATTCTATTGACAATATTTCAACAGCACTGTCAAACCAAGTCAGAAATAGACTGGTGTGGCTGCAGGTTTTCATTCTAAACAACCAGCAGCAACACCTGATTCCACTCATTTAATCAATCAGCCAATCTGATCACAAGCTTCTGCTTGGCAGGAATGAAAACCTGCAGCCCCACTGGTCCATTTCTGACCTGATGTGACACTCCTGTTCTACCAAAACAAGACAAGCTGTGTGTGCATTTGCACACCTATCTGCAATGGGTGCAACTTACAGTAGCTGAATATGTTTATTACAATGGGTATCCACAAACAGCTGGGCATATGGTGTACATTTAAAAGATGCTACACAAGGTGACTCCTACTGGTGTAGCACAGAATGCTGGATGGGATCAAACCATCCACAGGAAAAGCTGTGTTTTCCATTACACAACAGCCTAAATGTCTCATTGTACAGTGGTGGTGACAGTATCTAGGGTCACTGGAAACACAGGTATGTTACTCACTGTCCACAGTATGCAATAAGCTTGCACACAGTTGTAATACTAATCGATTCTGAGACAAAACAAAGACCAGAAGTGAACAAAACCAAGACAAGTCCAAAATTAACTTCACTCTGAAATCAGCTTCATCTGAAAGAAAACGACAAATCTTTGCATTAGGGTAGGCCTAGGTCAGGCTTGTCATATTTCTTAAATGTGGTTTTCATTCCAAAAAAAGCAAGAGTATATCTAATATAAACATTTAGGTGTTTAAAGACTTTTTCTGAAAGGTGTTTTCTTGGTCTTCTAGGCCTTAACTTAATCTACCGTTGATTACCTACTCTTTTTGAATTACATTAGGAACCTAGGAAGCAGCTACCTTATAACACTTAGCTGTCCGAACGTACAAAACAAAAATCAACCTACTAATCTTACTCAAAATGTTAACTTTATGGCTTTTGGAGATCAGGTCATTTGCCACCATTAACTATTTACAGTAACAGAAATTTTGGCCAGGGGTGCAAGCCACAGTACACTGAAGTGACTACTGTTACTATGACTTAAAGGGTTAAACCTGTTTGTTTTCTCTGCCTGTTGTGGAAAACAAAGAAAAATTTTCTGAAACACCATGATCCACCAAACAGAGGTTAACCAAATGATTTGATTATTTATTTTAGGAAGGCACATAAGTCAAATACATTAACTGGATAAATACCGTTTGTAGATTTAGTATGCTTAAATTAAAGTTAAATTAGTTTTTTTATATATTATATTCACAGTACCAGACACATACAGAACACAATTAGCAGTGACCTTTTCCTTATATGAACTTCTATAAGAACTTTTAAGATCAGTAGTATTTATACAAATATGGTGGTTTGTACACCTGATTACAGCAGTTCCACAATCACAAATTATTTAAGGACCAAGTGAGAATGCAATGCTGTCATTGTTGCACTTGGAAGCGCTGTCTGGTCAAAGTCCCCTCGTGGCTTGTCATGCACGCGGTCAGGAATGTGTGACACCTGCTGGAATAGTCCTCAGGACAGTCTCTGAACAGGCACACATGAGCTGGGGTGATGAAGTCAAAGCTCTCCACAGACTGCCCTTTCTCCTGCAGAGCTCTAACCATCCGTTCCACATCTCGGTACCTGATCACCTTGTCTGCCCTGGAATAGAGGTACATCTGAGGCCAGGGCGCTGGCTTCTCCATCATGGCATCATAGTGGTTCTTGTGGAAGTATTTGGTCAAAGGGTACAGGACGACCCTAAGCAGGACCACTATCACAGCAAACAGAGTCAGGAGGAAGCACCGCAGCAGCACATTGACATTTGGGCCTAGCGTGGTCTTGAGGGCACGGAGGGCCCCTCTCACATTTTGGCTCCCTGGTGCGCTGTCCACGACTGTGCCCACCACACACAGAGAACTGAACTGCTTTTGGCTTTGCAAGAGCTCCACCATGTAGCGGTAGAGCATGAAGCCACCATTGCTAAAGACATGGAAGAAGATAGGGTTGTTCTCTACCTCATAATCAATTAGTATCTCCAACAGTTTGTAAGCAGTGCATCTGAGCTCCTTGTAACCAAACGATTCTGAGATGAACACTGTCTTTAGGGGTGCAGTGTAGTGTATGGTCACACATCCCTGAAATGATGAGAGAGAAAAAAAACAGCTTTACTTTGCATTCAATTATGCACATAATCATGTGTGCAATATTTTAAAAAATTCTAGTATATAGTATATTTTCTGTCATGATTTAATACAGCCCTAGTCAGGGAGGCCCTCCTCATCAGCACATGTGTGTGCTTCCCCTGCTCCCAACTTGGTTTAACTACTCATTCTATTAACAAGCTCTTTCGGGGGTTAAAGCATGGAATACTCTGAAATGTGAGCAAGTGTGCCTCTGGGACAATCTGACAGTCAGTTAGGGTTTTGAGTATATTTGTCAGGGATTAATGTGGGTGCATATGGCAAGTGAGTCGTGTTGTGTCTTGTGAGGAGAATCAAGGACCCGTGAGTAAAGACCATATGACATTTCTTTGTATTTAGTATATTAATCGCTGTCTTTTATATGAATCATATGCAAACCAGACCAGTAGTCAGTTAGTTAGCCCTAAGTATTGTTTCTTAATGAAGATCCATAAAAGAAAAAAAAATATTAATCCAGAGACACTTAAAGGTCAGGGCTCACCTGTGTGTTGTAAATGGAGCTGTACTTTGAGAGATGCTTGTCTTTACAGCCAGCCCAGCCTAAAAGAATAACAACGGGCTCCTTCGCCCCATGCCAGTATTTCTCTGCCAGAAGAGAAAAGGAGGAAACTGAAGGTAGGATGATAAACAAAGCAACTCAAAATACAAAGCAACTCAAAGCAACTCAAAATACTGTTGTCTTTAAACCACCTTAATTAACTCTAAAGTTCACTCTAAACACATCAAATGAGCTGATGCTTTTCCTGTTCATATTAACTCTTAAGCCTCAAACCATCAATGAAACAATGTGATATTAGTTCTTGCCGTTTCAAAAATATCCCCTCAGAGAGAAATTATCACTCAGAGTGAGCATGGTGTGGCACTCTGAGTGAGTATGCTCATAGAGTGAGTAGTGAAGTTGTGAGAGAAAGTATACTCAGAGTATAGACATTCAGGGCGTGAGTATACTCAGTGAGAATAGACAGTGAATATAGACAGAGTGTGATTATAGACACCCAGAGTGAGTATAGACAGAGTATAAACAGAGTGTGAGTATAGATACTCTGAGTATACTCAGTGAGTATAGACAAAATACAGAGTATGGTCAGAGAGCGAGTATACAGTCAGAGAGAGTATATACAGAGTATTAACAGTGTGAGCATACTCAGTGAGTATAGAGTACAGACAGAGAGTGAGTGGATACCCACGGTGACTATAGACAGTGTATGTATAGATACTCAGAGTGAGTATAAACAGAGTATAGACAGTGTGAGTAGACAAAGTGAGTATAAAGATAAGATACTTAGTTGGTATAAACAGAGAGTATTGATACTCAGTGAGTACAGAGAAAGTATAGACACTCATTGAGTAAAGACAGTGAGTATAGATACTCAGAGAGAGTATAGATACTCTACAATGAGTACAGATTATCAGAGTGGATATAGACAGTGAATACAGAAACACAGAGTGGGTATAGACAGTGAGTATAGATACTCAGAGTGGGTATAGATACTCGGTGAGTAGACAGTAAGTATAGATACTGAGAGTATAGACACTGAGTGAGTATAGATACAAGAGTGAATACAGACACTAAGTATAAACTCAGTGAGTAGATACTCAGGGATTATAGATACTCAGAGTGGGTAAAGATACAGAGTGAGTATAGAGAGTTATTAATGCTCTTCTCGATGCTGAAAGGAGGCGGAACATTAGCTAACCCGCTAACGCTAACAGACCTTACCTGAGATGTGAGTCTCAGGAAAGACGATGTTGTAATCTATACCATCATCTCCCATAGTGAGCGTCTAAGACAGCTGTCTCACCGCCATCTGTACTGCAGATAAAACCCTTTAACTCCGACCTCTGTGGGCGAAGAAAGCGAGACTACCCTCCACTTCCGGCTGCTGTTCCTGTTTAAAAAAATAAAAGCTTTAATTTTTAAACCGAAGAACAAAAGATTAATCGAAATGTGCTAGTTAAGTCTTTACACGTGTATATCTTTATTAATGACGTATGTTTGTAATTAATTATGTATGGTCCTTTCACTTGCCACTGGGATCTTTATCACTGCATTAAATCCAGAATCCAAATTTCCAGAATAAGAGTCCTCACATTTGTATATCTATATATCTGTATGTCTGTCTGTCTCTGTACCTATCTCTTTGTCTATCTACCTCTAGCTGTCTGTCTCTCTGTCTATCTCTCTCTATCTGTCTCTCTCTCTATCTCTATTTCTGTCTGTCTCTCTGTCTATATCTGTCCGTCATCATTTTTTGTGTGTGTATATATATAGAGCTCTCTATATCTGAGGATGTGAACTTCACTGCATCATGTAATTCAGGGGTAGGCAACCCTGGTCCTGGAGTGCCAAACTCTGCTCCTCCTGCTCAAGCACACCTGATTAGAACTCATCTGTTAATGATCAGGTTTGGTATCTCTGTTAGAGCAGGGAGATCAGCAGTGTGCAGGAAGCTGGTGCTACACAACCAGGGTTGCCTGCCAGTGATGTAGCTAGAAAGGTGCACAGCCAGACTCTACTGGGGTAGTTGACTGCACAGCTCCAGTGCGTACAGCATTAACTACACTGCAATAGTCAAATTTACACTGGGGGATGCACCCGATGGTGCATAAATTCCCTTTGGAGCTGTTGAACAAAATTATAAATGGTTAGTGGTCAATCTTTTTAAATCAAACATATGCTTTAATATATTTCAGTCATTTGGTGCTTTTTAAATCTAATCATAGGACTTCTACTTAATGCTTTCTTATCAGTGAAGATGAACCATTTATAATCAGCTCTTCAACCAGTCAGCACTCAGCAGCCATGCTAGTGTACTACTCAGTACAACCCCTGGCAAAAATTATGGAATCACCAGTCTCTGAGGATGTCCCTTCAGTTGTTTAATTTTGCAGGAAAAAAAACAGATCACTGATATGACAAAAAACTAATTTCAAATGGCAACTTTCTGGCTTTAAGAAACACTAAAAGAAATCAAGAAAAATTGTGGAAAGTTAGATTTTTAGAACAAGCACAGGGAATAAATTATGGAATCATGACAAACAATATAACACTCCAACACTTCACTAGTACTTTGTTGCACCACCTCTGGCTCTTATAACTGCTTGCAGTCTCTGAGGCATTGACTTAATGAGTGACAAACAGTACTCTTCATCAATCTGGCTCCAGCTTTCTCTGATTGCTGTTGCCAGATCAGCTTTGCAGGTTGGAGTCTTGTCATGGACCATTTTCTTTAACTTCCACCACAGAGTTTCATTTGGATTGAGATCCAGACTGTTTGCAGGCCATGAAATTGATCTTCAAGGAATGTTTTCACAGATTTTGCTCTATGGCAAGATGCTTTATGATTTCATCATCCCCAAAGATAGATGGGATAAGAAAAGTGTCCAAAATGTCAGTGTAAACCTGTGCATTTATCGAAGATGTAATGACATCCATCTCCCCAGTGCCTTTACCTGACATGCAGCCCCATATCATCAATGACTGTGGAAATTTGCATGTTTTCTTCAGACAGTCGTCTGCATAAATCTCATTGGAACGGCACCAAACAAAAGTTCCGGCATCATCACCTTGCCCAATGAGTCGAGATTCATCACTGAATATGACTTTCATCCAGACATCCACAGTCCACGATTGCCTTTCCTTCGCCCACTGAAACCTTGTTTTTTTCTGTTTAGGTGTTAGTGATGGCTTTCGTTTAGCTTTTCTCTATGTAAATTCCATTTCCTTCAGGCGGTTTCTTACAGTTCAATCACAGACGTTGACTCCAGTTTCCTCTCATTTGTTCCTCATTTGCATGTTTTGTTGTACATTTTCAAGGCATTTTTTTAAATTTCCAACTCACATCCACCAGTCCTGCTCCTGGAGAGCTACCTTGCTGCAAGTTTCAACTCCAGCCTAAGTCTAACTCTCCCCATTCAGCCAGTGAAGCACTTCTGAAGACAGTAATGAGTTTGCATGAATGTAAAGTTTGCAGGAAGGTATCACTTCAGGAGCAGACATGGTGACCCATGCAGTAGCTCATACTCCCCTTATTACACAATGCTACCATCCCTGTTGCATTATTGTACTCTGCAAAAAAACAAACAAACTGCAAAATGAAATAAAATTACTCTTTTTATTCATTTCACCAGCTCCATTCACCACCACTCAGGAAGGGCTCGCTCATATGTGGCCTCTTGTGTTTTGCAATCATATTTCCAGCATGTAATGTATTTATTTAAGCATGTTATTAGCAAATGAAAATAACAATAAGGTCTGCTGCTCAGTGTTCATTCACTTTTTTATTCATTTTAAAGACTTGCACAATGATTTGTTACAGCATTGGAGGAAAAAAAAAAGCCTAGAACATTTAACCTCTGTGTAATATGACATGACCCAGTGTTCTAAACGTGAATTAGGCCTAGATGTTTTTGATAGTAATGATTAACCATTTAAAATCTTTGTCTACGATTAATCTTGGTCTAAGAGAAAACAGCCCTACAAGCCTAATACAAATATATGCCTTAAAATATTGGTTACAAGATGCACAAGACAAAACAAGTATTCACAGTTCATTCATAAAGCTTCCACGGACATACAAAATGGAGCACGTGTAGGTTAGATTTGCCATAAAACACTAGTCAACCAGTTGTGATAAAATGCAAAGTCTTTAACTAGCTGATTTTTGTTTTGAAACAGTGTACAAGTATTTACATTTAATTGGAACATGGAAAATGAAGGTGCGATGTCATTTCCAGCTCCGACATTCGACTTCTGAGGTAAATGGAAAGCAGCATGAGTATAAAGTTAGAAGAAACCTCAGTGGAAGTTTAGTTTTTGGTTTGTACTGTACAGTTTATATAATAAAGTAATTAAAAGTTTAAAAGAGTAATCAGACCCCAGTTTTCCTCTCTCGGTCAGTTACCAGACAGGAGGAAAGCTTTACCATCAGATATCACACTCCCATCTGACATATCTGGTTCCAGGGTAATGGAGGGCACTGGCATGCTGCCAACCTTTTCAGTCTGCCCCACTTTCTGTCCACTGCCAATACTTGCACTGGCCTGCTCTGGAGAAATGGCAGTATCTGTAGAAATCTCTGTAGACACCCGTCTGGCAAAAGGCAGTGAGTTGACACTTGATCCATCTGCCTCACTCTCTGTCCAGCAGGACTCTGTGTCCGAGGCAGAGGACAGTCGGGTCTTCCCCCATCGGCCATTAGCACGAGCAGCATTACCAATGCAGACACCCAGAGAGCACTGGCTGGTAAGAGTGGGCCGGCGAGAAGAGATACCACTGTTAGAGCTAAAGGAAGAGCGCATGTCCTTCTCACCAACACATAGGAGGGCACGAAGAATGGGAACGTAGTGGGCAATGGCCGCTCTGTATTTGGGGTGTGTGATGGCGTAAATGATGGGGTTGTGGATGGCCGAGGCTTTGGCAATCACTGCAGGCACAGAGTTCATGTAAGGAGTGAGGTGATGGGCATATCCCGCAGTAGCAGTCAGAGCCACAACGGAATAAGGTGACCAGGATATAACAAAAAGTGAGATGACCAGGAGAGCCACCTTAGCCATCTTCCATTCATTCTTCATGCGCTCAAACATTTTGTGTGTCTCCCCACAGTCAAGTTCCTTCACCTCCCTTCGAGCTGAACGGATGGCTTGGAATATGGCCAGGTAGCAGCCTCCAATGATTCCCAGAGGGATGAAGAAGACAAAAATGAATAGGAGGATGGTGTATGCACGTACTGATGGTGTAAAGGACATGTAGTCCCAAGAGCATGAGGTCTGGAGACCCTCTGGGACGTAGGCACTCCAGCCAAAAAAGGGAGGTAAACTCCAGCCGAGGGCATACAGCCAAACCAGAGTTAGCATTGCCCCTACCCTGCTGCGGCTGACCCGACCTAGCAGAGCAAGTGGTCGTGTTATGGCGAGACAGCGGTCAGCTGCTATTGCTGTCAGGGTCATCATGGAGCAGATTCCAAACAAGCCCCCACAGAATGCATACAGCTCACAGGCTTTCTCCCCAAACACCCAGCGCTTATGCAAGCTGGCCATGAAGAAGACTGGCGACTGTGTAAGTGACATGAAGAAGTCAGCCACAGCCAGGTTTACCACCAGAATGTTGCCTGGGGTGCGTAGGGAGTGGCTGCGGCAGAAGACATAGATGACCAGTGCATTCCCAATTACACCAGTGACGCCCACCATCAGAATGACTGAGCCGATAATGTAGTGAGCGTGGTCCGGGACATCCACAGTGGGGAAGGGTTGTGGAGGCTCAAATTGTTGGTAGTAGCTGTGGGTGGACGCTTGGAAAGGCACATGCAGTATCTTGTAGTGGCTTAGGGATTCCTTGAATGCAGCAGTGCAGTTGGACTCGTCAGGTTGGCAGAGGTGCCCTCTTCGAGGGGATGGAAGGCTCATTCTCTGAGTCTCAAAAATGCTTAAATATATCTTGGCTTTTGACGAACCCAGTCAAAACAACACTGTTATATAAAAACTATTAAATGATATAAAAGTATGCATTAATGCATATGAAAGAAATTAAAAACTGGTAGAAAGCCTAAAAAATCCACCACATTAACGGTAGACAACATCCTCTGTCTGTGCACAACTGTGCTCAGCATTAGCTTTTTATAAGTGCATTGATCAGTCTACTCAGAATATTATTGATCCACTGTCTGGTTTATATCTGTAGGCTGACACGCACTGACAATGGATCTAAAGGGTTCTAAAATAGAAGATGACAGAAAGATATGCCCTCACAAACAGACCATTAGTGACCCCATTTGTTGACTTCCCTATAACAATCAGTTGGAGTTGAAGCCCTGCCAAGTAATCCCTGAAAGCCTGAACTGGGTCAGTTGTTAAAGGGCTAGAAGTAGGTAGGGCCTAAAAGGGGACACCAAGAGAAAAAAGTGGACCATGACAACTTATGGATTTTTGGAGTCATTAACTGACTAAATGTCACTACTCTTCATAGTCAGTTTAACACAGACATGGTGCAGGAGTGGTACTCTTGGAAAAACAACACATTTTTGACCCAAAATAAAGCCAAACGGATCAGCTGAGTGACGAGCCAAATCAATAGTGCAGGGTATAAAATGTAGAATGGAAAAGCTGTTAGTGACCTGAAAGGTCCACCTAAGCTATGGCCAACCTTTCATCTGCCTCACACAAGACCTTAACAATGACAATGGACAGTTTCTTTTTATGTTTATGACATTTTGTGTTTATTGAATTCTAATCAAATTCCAGGAATGTACAAGAAAATACAATGAAATGTACAAAACAATCACAGAGTAGTTGTATTTACACCATTTGGAACCACCTAACGATGAAGCTATTTCACAATATTTACAGTTAGAGATTTATATTGCAAAGTGACACTACCCGAAGATAAATTCTTTAAAGCCTTGATGTAAAACTTGCTAAATCAAATTTCTTTTCAAGGTGCTGACAGAAATAAGAAGCTGTGCTCTACAGCAATATGCAGTGGCATGCAACAGTTTGAGTACGCCTCGTCAAAGTTCTACACACAATACCCCACAATGACAAAGTGAGTTTAAGTTTAAGATTTTTACAAATTGATTAAAAATAAAACACAAAACTCTAACATGTATGTAAGTATTCACAGCCTTTGCCATGACACTCAAAATTGATCTTGAATGCACCTTGTCTCCACTGATCGCCCTTCAGTTGTTTCTACAGTTGATTGGACATGATTTGGAAAGACACACAGCTGTTTATAGAAGGTCAAATAGTAGACAGTGCATGTCAGAGCACAAACCAATCCATGAAGTTTAAGGAATTGTCTGCAGACCTCAGAGACAGGATTGTATAGAGACACAGATCTGGGGAAGGGTACAGAAAAAATGTTGCTGCACTGAATGAGCACAGTGGCCTCCATCATCCATGAATGGAAGAAAGTTTGGTACTACGGGGCTCTTTATAGAGCTGGCCTCCTGGCCAAACTGAGTGATCGTGGTAGGAGGGCCTTAGTCAGGGAGGTCACCAAGAACCCAGTGGTCAACTCTGACAGGGCTCCAACATTGTGGAAAGAGGAGAACTTTACAGAAGGACAACCATTTCTGTAGCACTCTAGCAAACAGGTATTGTAAACAAAAAGAATTAAAAAAAAAATCCAAAAAGAATAAAAAAAATAAAAAAAAATTTTTGGACTGAATGTCAGGCATCATGCCTGGTGGAAACCAGGCACTACACATTACCTAGCCAATACCATTCCTACGATGAACCATGGTGGCGGTAGCATCATGGTGTGGGGATGTATTTTTCCTGCAGCAGAAACTGGGAGACTAGTCTAGATCAAGGGAAAGATGACTGTCATGATGTACAGAGACATCCTTAATGATTCTCTCTGGACTTCAGACTGGGATGAAGGTATATCTTCCAACAGGACAGCAACCCTAAGCACACAGCCAAGATAACAAAGGAGTGGCTTCGGGACAACTCTGAATATCTTTGAATGGCCCAGCAAGATTGAACATTTCTGGAGAAATCTAAAAATGGCTATGGCATCCAATTAATGGAGCTTGAGAGGTTCTGCAAAGAATAATGGAAGAAATTCCCCAAAGACAGGTGTGGCAAGCTTGTAGCAAAAAGACTTGAGGTTGTAATTGCTGCCAAAGATGTTTCAAAAAAGTATTGAGCAAAAGATGTGAATACTTATGTACATTATATTTTTGTGTTTTAATTTTAAGAAATTTGCAAAGATTTCAAACAAACTTTCCTCACTTTGCCATTTGTGGAGTTTTGTGTGTAGGGAATTTTGAGGGAAAAATTAACTGAATCCGTGTTTCAAGGCTATAACAAAACAAAATGTTCCTTTCCTTTTTTTCCCACTCTAAAATTATACAAATCCAAAATGAATACACTGGTATTGCTTCAAATGTTGAAAAGTGTTTCATCTTTGGAGATCATTTCCTCTCTTAACTGTTTACATTAACAGTTACTTTGACCAGGGGTGCCCAAACCTTTGCATGCCACTGTAACAATTTTACTTACTATTCAGAATCACCCGTATACCTACTCATGTTTCATATCATACATATGATCTTTACTGGTCTATACATTTTTAGAGACAAAGCACCTTTATAACATCCTGAGTTAGTATTCTGCCCTTTATTATTAATTAGTGATGTGGCAATGTGAGAAAGAAGAAAGGCTATTTTTTTTAAGCAAGCCATTTTATGTTCCAGAATAGCATGTCATTCCAGAATGTCCGTCTCACAAACCTCTAAATGGAGGAAGGACAAGTTGTTTATGTAGTTTTGTGGTTTAGTGCCAGCGTCATCTGGCTCTGGAAGTCCAGTGTCAGCCAAGTTCAAAGTTGCAGTTTCTGCATTACAGTCAAGTTCACTCTCCTGTTCTGTGTGAGTCATTGTCTGCACATGGGGGCTGGATGTTTGAAGGACAGGAAAGAAAGAAATAACACCATCCCCATACTTTCAAAACAAATCCTGAAATAAAACCTACTACAAGCTTTGCATGAACTCTCAATAGACGTTTATTTAACAATGCTGATTTTTTCTGAATGGATGCTCAGCTGTCTTACCTACTTCTTGTAGATTGCTCATTTTCACTTGGTAAATATGCATCATAAAGTATAGTTTCTGTGTTCGCCAAGCAGAATCCATTAGAATGCCATACATCTGCAAAGCAAATTACAAAGGATGTCATACTGGATGTCATACTGAAAGAGAATTGCTCTTCAAGTAATCACATAAAGACAAACCTGCCACAGTGACAGGACTCTGAAAGAAGGGATGAACAGAGTCCAGGGAGGTTGTCTGGAAAAGTGGGAGTGCTGCCTCAGACTGGGAAAACTGAAAAAAAAAAATGTAGTTTGCATTAATGGAGAGTAAATATATAAAACAGTATGAAAGTCTAAGAAATATGGGCAGGATATGTTTTCATTAAGCACTAAAATTAGTATAAGTTGTGTATGAGTGTGTTTTTTAGACCATTTCCAAAGTTATCTCAAGAAAGCCCTTTATTTACAATTACATTGGGGTAATTTGGGTAATTGTACCAAATTAATTGTTATGCCAATGCTAGGCCTGTCACAACATCTACATTAAAAACATATGATACAATCATAGTGTACAGTAATCTTTGCTGATGCCAATAATCACCCAGGTTTTTCTTAGCAAGGAGAGCACATTACAGTGAATGAGTGCTTCTCAATGGGAAACACACATGTACTAACCATCTGCTCACCTTTTCTACCTCTCACATAGTCATTGCGTAAAAAAATCTAATTTGGACCACAATACATATGGTCACTTGTCAATTCTACTGAACACACTCTGTTCAGAACAGCTGATGTTGAGTTCTATCTGGTACGTGAACTCTATGAGGATTTATGTGGGCTCTAATCTGAGGGGCTGTTAATTTGCAGTTTTTGAGGCTGGTCTTACATCCCTGGGGTGGTCCTCATAATAGCCAGGTGGATTGTAGTTTTGAAGGTGTTTCACTGTACAGAACTGAGTACCAACCCTATCCCTGCACAACACTGATGGTCTCAAATACATTAAAAAGGTAAGAAATTGCACAAATTATCTCTTGATAAGACAAACCAGTTAATATAAAAACATTCCAGGTGACTACCTTATGATTAACAGAATGCCAAGAGTGTCCAGAGTCAGATAGCAGACATATAATCTGTATGCTGGCCTTATTAGGTCGGCACCCGCTGACTATTTGCCACTGTTGGTCCACATTCGGACCACCCAGATTATTTTCTTTGATACAAAATCTAATTAGATTTTAGTCTATTTGAACAGATGTTAAATGCACCCTTTATTTCAAAAGAATTTTAGACACATTCCAAAGAAAAGTGAGAAACAAAATGTACCAATATAATGTAAAAACCACTTTGATATAAAACACTTTGTTTGTGAAAATGTTGTTGACATTATGCTGGATGAAAATTATCTACTAAACTAATTTACAACAGATAATGAAAGAAGGACAAATGAATAAATTTGACTCTAAGCAGAAATTGAGGAATTAAAAATGGCATTTTCTTTGCTTAACCACCAGTGGACTGCTAGCTTTGCCGTCAGCAGGCCAATAGAGTGGTTTGGCTACTTTGAATAAAATGTTTATATTCTGCTTTGTTTAAAACTTTTTGTTTAGTACTTAATTCCATATATGTGTCTTCCTAGTTTTAAGGTTTTCAATATTAATCTACAATGTAGAAAAAAAAGATAAAATATTAAATGAGAATGTACATAATTTTTAACTGGTACTGCATTCATTCATGTATATCAATTGAATTGTTGATTCAATGTTTTTGTTTATATACAAAAATCAACAAATCAATATAACAAGTCTTAGAATACAGTATTATATATAGTACATACAGTCTGTTTTATCATCACCACCACAATAATTTTAGGCACTTTTCCTATTTTTCCTATTTCTGAATTGAACACGCTAGGGGGAAAGACAGTGTTGTGAAAAAGTTAGGACATCCCATGTACACCTTTATCTTTTATAACATGTTTAAAAATATGGACATTTCACCTTGATTTTAACAATATGTGGTGACATAACTAAACACTTAAAACTGATTAATTTTGTTTTTAATAATTTGTAAAATATAATTAACAGAAATGCAAATTTAGGACCCCCATTTACTACTAATAAAATGCCTAAAATTAGAATCAGGTGCAAATGATTAGACCACTGTTAGAGAGGATTCTCAAGGAGCCTGTCTTATTTAAACCTCAGACATTATTTTGGTATAGATGCAGATGAGGCTGGGAGGGGATTTAAAAAGGATCTCCAAACAATTAGAAATCAGCCATTCTACTGTCCAGAAAACAATTAAAAATTTGAGAATATTTAAAACAACTGCCAACATGGCCAGGTTAGGCCATCTTAGCAAGCCCAAGAGCACACTAAAATGTCTTCACGAAACCTACAGTTAGCTTTTGCCACAATTGTTGTCAACGTGCAGCATCTACCATCAGAAAGAGACCAAACAACTGGGCAGCTCCTTCAGCGATAGGCTGCTTCACCCTAAGTGTGTGAAAGAGCAGTATTGCAGGTCCCTCCATCCTGCAGCTGTTAGACTGTACAACCAGCATTGCTCCCAGCAGACCACAGACACACACATTTAAACTCCACACACTATTAGAGTTCTTCAGTGTAGCAATGTGCAATGTTTTTTTCCATCTCCCATTTGCAATTAGTGTAATTATCTGTTAATAATGTTCTTCAGTTCTTGAATTATTATTCATAATGCATATATTGTATATGTTGTTTATTTATTTCTTGTACAGAGTGCCTTGCTGAATTTATAAAGGATTATCTTATCTAACAAGTTTAATTTTCATGGGATGTGTGCAAGGAGGTAAAAAAAACCCAAAAAGAATAAAAACCACCAGGACCAAACTAAAGTCTGCCAGAGAACATCTAGACAACAAAGAGCAGGACATCTGGAACAATGTTGTTTTTACAGATGAATCCAAAGTTTAGACACAGTAACAGAAGACATGTTGGCACAAACAAAACACAGCATTTGAGCACAAGAAACTCATACCAAGTGGGAAGCATGAAGATGGAATTGTCCTGGTTAGGTGCTGCTTTGCTGCAACAGGGTCTGGAGATCTCTCCATCATAGAAACCACTATGAAACCTTTATTGTGTCAGAGAGGACTTGAAGAATTCTGCATCAAGGAGTGGGGAAATATTTCTTCCAGTTGATGGCAGAGACTGATAGGAAACATCTAATTAATGTGTCAGCCAAAAGAAATACCAGCTAACTTTTTACCTCACTGTATAGTGTTGTGTGTGCCATTACTTTTGCTTGCTTCTTCCTTCATTCATTCATTCATTCATTCATTGCCTTGTCTCTGTAGGGCAGGGGTCACCATCCTTACTCCTGGGAAGATTCAACCCTAATCCACCCACCTGATCCAATGAATTACTGCCTTCAGAAGTTCTTGATTGGCTGAACGGGGAGTTGAAACCTGCAGGAAGGTAAGTAGCTCTCCAAGAGCAGGATTGGTGACCCTTGCTTTAGGGGATGTGAATTTATTTCCATTTTTTTGGTATTTGACCAGGGGTGCTCAGACTTTTGCATAAGACTGCATGCTTATTTACTTATAAAAGGGTACATTCATTCATACTCTAGACAGCCACGTACCTTACGAGACATGCTGATTATATTCTCCATTATTTTTTCCACTTCATCCAACTTGTTTTCCAAGTGGACATTTTTCTCTGCCTCTCTTATCCACTGAAGTGCTGACAAACAGGAAAAACTAAATAGTTACATTTTAAACATAAGGAAATAAAGAAAAACCAAAGTGCCTACTGTCTGATGCAGGTCTACCTGAACTCCATCAGATGTCCAAATCAAATGGAAGTAAATCCTGATTACCTGACTGCAGCGAGGCTTCAGCCATCCCCTCATCTCCTGAGAGTGATCTTGTTAACTCCGTCCACAGTCTGTCCACATCTGAACATCTCCTTCTAAAGTGCCTCTGAAACTCAAACAGCTCCTCTTCCTCCTCCTCCTCCTCCTCCTGCAGGCAGCTTCTGTCCATCCCCCTCCTTTAACAGCCTCTTTCCCAACTAAAACTCAGTTTGTCCAACTGGAAAATTCGAGTGCAGTCTGCAAAACCCCATCTACAATACAACCAGCTGTAATCAAAATACAGTCTTCAGCTCACTTCATGCCAACTTCACTGGATTGTTGAAGAGACATCCCTTTTATTGCCTTGCTTCCTTGAGATTAAGGCAGATTTATTTGCATTCCCCTTAGACTCCCTGGCAGTTAGCTGTGTTAATTATGTATGAACTACAATAGACTGCTAGATAGATTGCTAGGAGCCACAGTATACAGTGCCTTACCCTATAAATGGAGCACAATGTAAATCTTGGGTGACTTCAGCTTGGAAGTCTTCCAATATTTCCCTGCTTTGCTGTTAGTAATGTGAATCAGTAAGACTCTAGAGGTAGGATAATCCCATTTCAATTGGATTGGTGTTGGGATTTGTTTTTCATTCTAAGCGACACCCTTTGGAAAACCTATTATAAACCACACACCATAGCATAGTGGATACCTGACAGCTATAAACAACACCCCACTAGGTATATTGTATACTTAAGAGTAATAATAAACAGCTTATCAAATTCAGTTTGTATTCAAGAGTGACTGCCTATCAGAGGGTGAACTATAACAGCCCACTGAGTATAATATAATAATTCAAAAGTCCTCCGTATAACAAGGCAACAGTCCACAAAGTGCATATTCATGAGCTATAGCATTTAGCTTGCTGTGTGCAAGTTTAAGCATTTAAAAATATTCCATTTATTATCAAAAATTATTATTATTGGTACAAAATTACAACAACGAGTACATTTCCAATTCAGGCAATGCAGCTGATCAGGTCAGCTGATCACATTGCATTTGACAATTCTAGTATAAAATTTCTATAAAAAAATCAATTGACGTCGCATACATCCATTTTACGTAGAGCTATGTAGTCTTTTGGAGGAGCTGTTGTGGTTAATGGAGTGTTGTCGACTTCTTGGCCCTAGTGCAGAAGACTGTTCAGTACTGTGGTGCTTATGTGTGTGTCGTATCAACAGCTGCCGGTCTGGCGTAGAATACTGGCACAGTGGACAGGGGAACGACTCTCCTGTGTGATGTCGTCGAGAATGAAGGTCCAAGCTTTTCTTCTGGATGCTGGTGAAGATTAATGCCATTCTCAGTTAGTTGTACACAAACAATGTTTAGAATAAGTTACGGTAGGACGTATATATTTTTGTGTGTATTTTACCAGCTGTAGGGGCAGTACTGGCAGTGGTAAGGCTTCTCTTGCGTGTGTGTCCGCAAGTGCCGTCGCAGAGAACTCCCGTCTATGGAAGCATAGGAACACTGAGGACACTTGTAAGGCTTCTCACCTACAGTGAGCAGGGCAGAAAAATATTTTCAGAAATTCTCCTTCTAATGCACTCAAATGTCATGGCAACCCTAGCATGGGAACCCGTTCTCCCTAAAGCGCCTCCATTAGGCTCTAAATATCTACGGCACTATGACAGCGAGGTGCATAGCTATGGTCCTGTCGAACACTTCCCTGCTGTTGCCACGGCTCATGCTGAGACTGTGGTGAAAAGTCTCCTAATAGCCCCATCGCGGCCACAATTTATTCACCTGGTGAACAGCGGCTGAAAAAGTGTCTGACAAGGTGTCACTATCATCCTGCACCTACTTCTAGCCCTACTCGAGTGTACCTCCAAAACGTGTAAACAAGTGGATCTGCAGCTAAGGGTACTGCATGTAAAATTAACTTAACTAATTTTAAAGATTAAGAATCTAATGCAAACCAAGGTAAATGGTTTAAATTCACCTTATCCAACATGGTCTGTTATTTCTACTATGACACTACCACCATAACAACATTTACTATCCTTTAAAAAAAATTGTGGCATCCAGGCTGTCATTCAAAAATCCAATTAAGGATCAACTACATGACCTGCAGAAACTCATGTTGGTTACCTTCTCTCTGGAAAATAACAACCACTTAAGTTTCACTAGAACATGATTTCAAATCTTCAATGTTTTGAAAATGGTAAGATTTTTTAAAAACTTTAATCAACATTTTTTTACAAAGCATTTATGAAGTATTTGAAATTTAAAGAAAAACTACTGCAAATTATTTTAGAATTATTAGACAATTATTTTGAGGTTCTTTATCCTGGCCAGGGAATAAACATTCCAAAACACTTTGTAAGGAACATTATTGCAATACTGAATGTGACTTTCTTTTGTTCTAAATTTAGCCTCAATTGTTTGCGGTATGGATTCTAAAGGATGATGGAAGTGTTCCATTCAGACTCCATGTTGTCATGATAAATTATGAGTAAATTGTGGGAGATAAAAGTCCCCTCAAAATCACGTTTGAGTTTGTGTCCAAATGTGATTCGGACACAAAATAGGTGACATACTCATTAGTGCCCTAAAATGTAAATAGATCAATTTCGGTCACATACATGGTCTTCTGCTGGTGTCCATCCGTCTAAAGGTTCGATGTGTTTTGTATTCCGAGATGCTTTTCTGCTCAACACAGCTGTACAAAGTGATTATCTGTAGCCTTTATGTCTGCCCGAAACAGTCTCAGCTTTTACCAACAGGAAATTCTGTCCACAGATCTTCCACCCATTAAATGTTTTCTCCATTCTGAGTAAACTTGGGACATTGTCGTGCTGACCAGCCCTTTCAATTGCCTTCTTTAAAATCACATTCTTCATTCACAATTTTTCCAGTCTGATGATTGAGATGAACATTATCTGAAACTTCTGGATTTTATCTGCACTGATTTTATGCATTGCAATACTGCCACGATTGGCTGGTCAGATAACTGCATGAAGCAGTAGGAGTATAAGTGTTTCAAAAAAACCCCATGCCCCCAGAATTTCTTGGTGAGGTGTAACTGCCCTGCATGTTGCCAGAGTCTCCTTTCCTCTCAACACACCTGATACAACTATCTAATCATTGCCAAAGAGGATGGGCTCATGTTCTGAGTCTTGGTTCTTCCCAAGCTGGTTTTCTCTTACTCTGAGGACGTTTCTCTTGCCACTGCTGCCACTGGCAAGCCCTTTCTGAGATGAACTGGTCATTCTACAGCCAGAAAATACCACAGCAAGGGCAAGGGTATCCTAAGACCATGTTTGAGAACTACTGGTGTAAATTATCATTAGTAGTGGAGGTGCTGTACCTGTATGGATGCGTAGGTGCTGTATAAGCGAGGCTTTTAGTCTTGTGGAATAGTGGCAGTGGGGGCACTCGAATGGCTTATCCCCCTGGTGGATGCCCATGTGGCGACGCATAGTCAGCTTAGTAGAAAACTTCCTGTGATGTGAAGTTTTTCAAAAAATTAAACCCTTAGACTGGAGTTACTTAAAACATTATCTGTAATATCTGAAATACTTTCAAAGTACTCAAAAGAAAATCTAAATCTTGTTTAAACATTAGGCAATACAATAAATAATGGTTTTCAAAAGATGAACTAAGAAGAGCAAATAAAAAGAGTAACATTTAAGCCTCTAATTTAGGACTGATTTATAAAGAAACAAATGTAAATTTGCAGAATGTAAACAGTCATTGAGTGTTTTGATGTGCACAGCAGCTCAGATTTCTTTACAGAGGTTAAAGAACCAAAGGTAGTAACATCTAAATGCAAATTGTTGCCTTTTTTCTATCTTAAACAATAAGTCAACCAACTTTTAGATCCAAAGAACATTTCAGACCTATGGTGTGACAGACAGTCAGCAAGTCAGTCAGTAAGTCAGTCAGTAAGTCAGTCAGTAAGTCAGTCAGTCAGTAAGTCAGTCAGTAAGTCAGTCAGTAAGTCAGTCAGTAAGTCAGTAAGTCACTCACTCACTCACTGTTCTCCACAAAGGAGTGCTATTAGTACTCTGCATTTAAATTTCTATAAGCTAAATGTATATAAACACTGTGGTGAAATCAGCCTGCATTATGACTCACTCACTCATCCACTAAAGACACAGGTCTCAAACCATATCCACAAAGGGCTGGTGTGGCAGCAGGTTTTTGTTCCAATCGAACAGAAGCACAACTGGCCAACTGATTAAGCAAGTGTCACTGCAGGTTGTTTAGAACGAAAACATGTAGCCACACTGGCCTGTTGTGGATACGGTTTGAGACCCTTGACTAAAGCTGAAGATCCTCCACAGGGTGGTGCCATTAGTACTCATATAGCATTGATGCTTTGAATAAATGGCTACCATGGATTCTTGTAATTGGCTGTAATTCTTGCAATTACATGGAAACATGTAATTGTACAGAAACAAATTAAACTGAAGCAATAAAGAAAAAGTAGTGTTTACATCAGCACTGTATTATATATCATATAATTAAAATCACGTCCATGTAAAGGTTAATGTATGTTATGTATGTTTGTATGTATGTATGTACGTGTGGTACAGACTGTATAGCAGAAAGTCTAGGTAAATAATGGTCAGCTGGATAACACAGTAACAGAACCTCCATGTAACCCTATCTTACCTATCACACAGGGTGCAGCAGAACTCTCTCCTTTTTGGGATTTTCACTCCTTCGCTCCTCATCTCAGTATGCCTCATACCATCCTTCTCCTTCACCTCGTTCTTTTTGCCCTCAACTTTGTGTTTTACTTTTCCCTTCCTCCCCTGGCACCATGACTCTGGCTGCACCCCTCTGAGGCACTTTGGGTAACTGCTTGGTGACTGAGGGTCAAGCTTCAGAGGTCCTCTGTGTAAGAATAAAGAAAAGACTTTCAGCATACACATTTCATCACCTAGATTAAAATCAGCTGACTTTCTCTAGTAAATCACAGCTACACATAGACTGATTGCAAGCTTGCAATACGAGGTTTCTTATGAAAGGAGAAGAGCATGAGGTACATCTGAATCAAGCTTTTGTCACAGCCAGAACAGGCATGTACAGTACAGACGTCTAAGCACATTATTTAAAAGCATGCATCTCAGCAACAAGTGGTTTTCATTGCAAATCAAAATCATATTAGAAGAGATGCAGGTAAACATAAATTCAGTAAAAACAACAAGAATTTCTCATTTTGAAGTGCACAGATTGTGAGCTAGTTTGTAGAACAAAGCAGATTTGCAGATTTTTCCTGGATACCCCCAGATTTTAATTCCATCACCAGTACACTCAATTAAACATCATTAAGCTCTAATTTTCAAAATCAGCTGTGGGTGATAACTATAAATAATAATAGAGATGTTTTAATGAAAACAGTGATGTAAAATCACAACTTGTTGTACCATTGGTATTTATAATTATTCTAATATTAGTATTTAATTAAATGAAAATGAACACTTACTAACCAGATAAAGAGTTTTTTCATTCTAATAAGAGGAACATACAACTTTTGCACAGTACTGTACATCTACACAAATTTGTTTGGATGTTTTATTTCAAATATAATTCCACTGATTGTCATGAGATGTTTTGTGGAGCAAGTGTGTACGGATTCAGTTTCAATAATACTTCTATACAGTAAAAATATTCATGTATATTCCACCCCTGCAGTCAAAAAGTAATAATTAAAGTTTTCCTTTTCAGAGAAGTTATGGGAACCACTACAACCAGCCAAATATCTCTAAATATAGTTATACTGTTTTCAGGAAGCAGAGCTTGATTGACATTAAGGGACTAATGTAAGAATACAATTCTTCAATGTTAGATTATCTACTGAAATGAAAAACACACAATTTCAGCATTAACATTAGTTGTTAATCTGTTTGAAGGACTTACTCATTGTAGGGAGTCTGTTGGTCTGTATCTTTTTGGGTGTGTTGACTGAGGATGTGCTTGTGTATCTTCTTCCATGACTTTTCTAAAATTAAAAAAGGTGTTTGAGGGATTGTAGCATAGGAAAGTATTCCAGATATTCAGTAAAATTCATATTGTACAAATTACCATAACAGCATATTTAACAGTCCATCTCCTTCTTATGTGGGATTATGTTTTTAAGTGTTTCCTATATCTCCCTTTTTTGCTTTAACAACTTGACACCACAAATTTGTGTAAAGAGGAGTAAGAAGAGCATTTCTACTTTGACAAATAAAGGTTTTACCTGTGAAGTCACAGTACAAGCACTTAAAGCCTCCTTGAAAGTGACAGTGCTGATGTATCTCCCACTCTCTCTCTGAATGGCACCACTCGAGACACAGAGGACACTGTGCCACAGGAGAAGACTTTGGCAATATTCGATGACGGCGGTCATGTCTTTTCTCGTGAGCATCACGGGAGTCCGGTCTCCTAAACGTTCTGGGGCAGACAGCACACTTATGAGGTCTGGAACTCCTCCTTCTCATATGGCTCTTCCAGTGGCGCTCCATATTCGCCCACTCTACTGTGACCCAACTGCAGTGCGGACACTTAAAGCCCTGCTCCCCGTCATGGCACTTCAGGTGCACCTCCAGAAGACTGTGACTAGATATGTTCACCTGGCGTAAGGGGTATAAAACAACAACAAATTAAATCAGTAATCTTCAGAGAAATAATTCATGGCATAATTCAACAGTTCCATTTGATGCTACCGAAGTAATTTTGTACAATTCAGAATTTCTATTGAATAAAGAATTATTTTTGAAAACAAATGAAGAGGCTATTTATATTGTAGTGGAAATTGCTTGAAAATAGCTCAAGAAACAGAAGTATTATTGTCATTATACTGAATTTACATTTTCCCCCCCACATTATTCCTAATTTCCTAATTTCCACATTATACTAGTGCAGCTCAAAAAATTAGAATATCATTAAAAAGCTCAATTGTGATCAATTTCATTCATAAAGGTACCCTGTCATTTTAGATTCATGAACACGTAAAGTCACATTTCAAGCCTTTTATTTTGCTTTACTGTTGAGCAGTATGGCTTACAGCTCATAAACACCAGAAATACAGAATCTCAAAATATTAGAATATTCAAATTTCATTCAAATTTGAAGATTACTAATCACACTATCAACTTTTAAAAGTGTGAACTATATCACTTTTAATGTTATGAATATAAAATGACATTTTAATTTTTTTATTAAATTATCAAAAATCTTTTTCACGCTATTAAATTTTTTCTAGATGCACTAGTAAGTGTGGTTTTGAAATGAGAGCCACAATCGCTTTAGATTGTTGTTATAATCAATATAAATCCATCATCTGATGAATTTATGTCTTTTTACACCCTACCTGGCAAAGAATACAGGACAGTCCTCCATCCTCCTGAGCATGCTTCTGCATTTCATCCGTGGTCAGCAGGGGCTGTTTGTCTTCAGCCAATGCATCAGAGGCATCCTGCCCTCCAGTGGTCAGAGGGGCAGGCTGAGATTGGCATTTAGTACTAGAGATTCTGCACAGTCCCAGAGTCATTAAATGAGCTGACTGGGCCATCTCTTCATCTTGGTCTTCTGTGCAGGTTATCCTAGTAGAAAGAGGTCCAGGCAAGCTATCTCTTGTGTCCTCCAACTGGAACACAGCCTCCTCCGCACTGCTCTCACCATGCTGGTCTTCTTCGAACAGAGTGCTCACCTTTAAAAAAAAGGTTTATGATGAGCAGTGCATGCAACCGTTTCAAATGAGCTACTTCCAAGCATTCACTCACCTCACATGTCTGGGCCACATGAAGGTTGCCATCCGAGGTAGAGCTCAGCCCCATGTCACATGGTGGGCTGACATTCTGCAGCATACCGTACATGGGGAGCAGAAAAGACATGCGTTCCATGTCCATCTGGTCCTCGCTGTTCTTTGAGTCAGAATGGAGGTTGTAAGGAGAGCCGCTCTGGTCCAGCTCACCATCTTCACCCACCCCCATGCCCACAGTCAATCTTTCCTCATCCTCCTTTTCCAGACATGAGAGATGGGGGCACGGTGGTGGAGAATGTCTCTCAGACACATGTGCACTGATCCGTTCTTTCTCACTGCTGGTGAACTGGCATACCCGACACCGGAACACCTCAACTAGGAACGCCTCCACCAAGGTGGACAAGTGTGCTGCAACACACTTGGCTGTACTGCAGTAGAGGTGTGAAGTGACGCTGTCCTCTCCAAGCTGCAGAGTCACGGGTTGGATGTCTTGGTAAGCATCTTTGATCCCAGCCATAATGTGGACTATTGAAGAAGAGGGAGAACAGACACACTATTAAAATTGTGGGTTGAATTTCTGTGCATTGTAATGCATGCTTTTGGAACCAACAACCTAATTACCATTCCTATAAGTCACATTTATACATTATTACTCAACCCAAGTGATTTACACAAGGAAATTAAGTGTTTGTCAGTATTTCTCTTCTGTAGATCCTCTTATGGCTTGAAATACGCTTTTCAGGGCTTTTCCTACCTTCACTGCTTCACTGCTAAATGATCCATTAAAGCTAGTTCATCAAACCTGGACACATCTCCTGAACTTCCCCACTCCTCAAATCTAGTTAATCAAATCTGGAAACATCTGATGAACTTCCACTCCTCATCTCCAAACACAAACACAGAGCTTTCACTGGATTACCCACCAAAGAAGAGGCAGCTCTTATCTGTTAGACACCAGAGTGCACCATTTCCACAGTTCCTGACCCTGAGAGACAATAACCTAAACTAACTTTTTAGAACAAACCCCAACTCCATAACAAAAGCCCCCATACCTAGTCCTGCAGCTAGCCAGCTGCTATTAAAAGTCCAAAACAATTCGAAAACACCTCTCCACAAATGAACATAAATCATCCATTGTGTTTTGTTCTTACTACCTTCTCAGTTTCTTCATTTAAGCTATAATATGGCTAAAAATATCTACATTAAAGCACAGAAATGAGTCTTTATCGAGGTGAGAAGCTAACAGCTACCATAGGAAGCAACTGTCCATGTGTTGTTACCAGGGTTGCTTGTTAAGGGACGAAGAAAAACTCGTAACGAGATCCCAAACGAACAAAAGCATTTTCCTAATCAAAAACCTCTCTGAACGACTAAACCCAAGACAATCGATATACATAGACGCATAGCTTCCTGTTCAATGTAAGCTTTAGAAGTACTCGATGGTTATAACTACACACCAAACTCGACGTTAAATGACAGGTAAGGAATGTTTACTGACGGTTCCCTGCACTTCTCCTTTGGGGCCAGCGGTCCGACCTGTTATTGCCAGCCAATATGGAAGCGCTGATCAGCGGCTCAGCGAACGTTTTCGAGTAAGAAACGTCTATAATGTGTGTCTGTGTATGCAGGTTTAACGTTTATTAGACGTTTGTTTTCTCTAGAGTGGTGTACGGTTTGGTTGGATGTGTTTAACGTTGAGTATAGTTTGGGAAAGCCGTGTAAACGAGCGACGTAGTGAAACAATGAGGGCCAGGAACTTGAGTCCAGTCCGGGATTTCGTTCCGACGGCATGGCTGGCTGTACTGCGGCTGGGCAGTAGAGCCTGCCAAGTAGTCGAAACGAAATCCCGGAATGGATTATATTTGCTGGACCTGGATTACCACAATCTAGTGAATACACAGGCAAAAATCGACGAAATTGAAGAGTTTAACTAATACTGAGTTGATTTTTGAGGGGTGGGCTTATCCAAAGATTGTGTCGGGATATTTTCTGCATGTTATAACGTTTATAAGCTTCACCTGTAACATTTATTTCGTGTGCTGTGTCTTGCCACTGTTATCATATATAAAATAAACAATAACAAACAGGAGGCTTTGACATGGTCCAGCATTGTGTAACTTTAATACATTTGAGCATGTGCCTAATTAAACAGGGATTCAAAGGTTTCTGAAGCTGGCATTAGGTAGCTGGCTGTGCACTGATTTGTAATGGTTGTTTTTGTTAGATTGGAGTGTGTTATCTGACCTTCAGGGTCCATGTTTCTTCTGACATTATTGCAGTGTTTTCTGCAGTGGGCAATATTGGCCTAACACTATTATCTTTGCAGAGAGGATGCAGATAACTCTGACAGAAGTGGGAATGCATCCGGTGAAGAGGGAGAGAACAGAAGGAGGAAATCTGAGAACTTGAAGGGTGGTGACATGGAGAAACACAGGAGAAAGAAGCACAAACATCACAAAAAGCACAGATATGCTTCAGTAGATGAGAAGGAGCACCGGCACAAGCACAGGCACAAGCATAAAAAACGTAAACGCAGGGATTCTACTAAGGTGGGTGATGGAGACTGTCTTGAGGAGGAGGAGGAGGATGATGCTGACCTTATCTCACTAAAGCGGTCCAGACTAGATGACATGGCAGCTTTGGAGGATTTAGAGAAGCAGAGGGCCATGATCCAAGCAGAGCTTGATAATGAGCTGCTGGATGGGAAGGTGCACTCAGGAATGGGCCTGATCTTGCAGGGATACAACTCAGGCTCAGACGAGGATGATGGGGAGATTCTGGAAGAGACATGTAATGGGGATGAGCCAATGGACAGTCTGGAGGAGCCATGTATGACAAAGGGCCATCCATCTGCTAAAGAAGATGAAAGACTGGATTCCTGGCACAGAAGCAGTAGCAAGTCCAAGGAGATGTCTGTCAGACAGCATAAATCAGATAAAAGAAAGAGCAGAAGTGAGCCAGACACTGATGTCAAAGAGAGACATCAAGTCCATGAAGGCCCAAGCCCATCCTTGGAGGGGAGGCCGTCCAGTGGTATTCAGCAGTCCAGAGATGGACGCCAGAGTTCCAGATCTCCAGTGACATCCAGGAAGCAACAGTCTGAGTACAAGAGTCAATATTCACTCTCTGCTGAAACTGAGCAGGGAAATAAAAGGGCTTCTTCACCTCCAGTGCAACAACCTGGAGGAAGGCAAAGTGCTGGTATCTCCAAATCCCCAGAGAAGGTGGGACGCTCTAGATCCAAAGACAGACGTGGTAGACAGCCTGAGTCTGATCGCATGCAGGACAGGGACAAAATAGTGGTTAAGTCTCCCTCTAAGGAAATCTTATCAGGCAAGGAAAACAGATCTCCCCGCAGAAAGCAAGACCAAAGTCCAAGACGGCATACACCCTCTAATAGGATCAGGGAACATCATTCCCCTCAACAGCTCCTCAGGAACTCAGCTGGCGACAGGGGATCCAGGCAAAGCCGTTCTGACCCCCGCATCAGGTCTCCAGTCAGAAGAGGTCGCTCTCATTCTGTAGAGAGAAGGCAGCGAGAATTTGACCGTCAGAGAGATACTGTCAGGTTTGAGAATTTATTTATGGAAAGTGTACTCATTTCTTTGGGTAAGGATTTAGGACTTCTTAAACTGGGACATATAGTATCTGTTGTGTCCTGTATAATTCTGTGATGTTCATACATGTAACAGTTCAACCATTACAGAGTGAAACGTGCATTGTTAAGAAATGCTACGAGAGCTTGAAAAATCTACTTGTAATAATTGTCAGTATATTATCTATTATCAGAACATGAATTTCATCTTTCCTTCTTTACTTATAGTGTTGTTCTGTTTGCCTGTATGCCCTACAGAGTCCGGTCCCGTGATGAGGCAGGAGGGGGTAGAGGATTGAGTCCTCTGAGCTCTAGAAGGAGACTAAGTCGCTCCCCTTTAATGTGCAGATCCCGTTCTCCCCGGAGACACACCGGCAGGTCCACTCCTCCAAGAAGAAGGTGGTAGCTTACCCACACTATATACATACATAACACACACTACCTACTTAAGCAAACCTAAGCAGCAAAATGACTTCAGTTTGCTGGGGAGCATAAAGATTGGACTCTGGAGCAATGGAAGAAGGTCATGTGGTCTGATGAGTCTAGATTTACCCTGTTCCAGTGTGATGAGTGCATCAGGGTTAGATCAGAGCTGGCTGAAATGATGCACCCACCATGCCCAGTGTGTACTGTACACGCCTCTGGGGCAGTTCTATGATCTGGAGTTGTTGCAGTTAGTCAGGTTCTAGGTTCAACAATGTTATGTGCCCAGAGAATGAAGATATTCCATCCATGGATTTTTTTTCTTCCCTGATGGCACAGGCATTTTCCAAGATGACAATGCAATGACCTATCAGGCTCAAATTTTGAAAGTGTGGTTTGGGGAGCACAAGACACATGGATTGGCCACCACAGAGTCCAGACCTGAACCCCATTAAGAATCTTTGGGATGTGCTGGAGATTTGCGCAGTGCTCCAAATGTTCTATCATCAATATTGGGGGGAAAATGAATGCAACTCTGGACAGAAACAAATGTTGTGACATTGCAGAAGCTTGTGAAAATGATGCCACAGCGAATGTGAGCTGTAATCAAAGCTAAACGCGATCCAATGAAATATTATACTGCCAGGCAGTGGCATATATATATATATATATATATATATATATATATATATATATATATATATATATATATATATAAAACCCCAAACATAACCCTACGAGCCCTTACTCTTTAAGAGTCCTCAGAGCCCTAGGTGGCTCTGGCTATATTTGACTATGTTCAGTCTGTGAAACAGTCACTGTAGCAACTCTCACTCCTCTGCTGTCCTGAATGGTTTCAAGTGCCCCACATTCAGGATGGGCCAGTGGTAACATGGTGGCTTCACCTTTCAGTCTGTCATAATATAAAGATTGCCTGTTTCTTTTTATAAATACTGAAATAATTAAGTATTTCAGAACATGTCACAGGTTGTCAAGAACCACATTAACCCTGAAGGAAATGTTTACTCTCTGGGGCTTTTTTGATCTATAAGGTTACTAAGGCAATGCTGCTGTTGTTTTAGGGCAGTGGATCGTGACAGATTGGGCCACAGGCAGCATTCACACTCAAGATCTCAGGAGAGAAGAAGGAAAAGCCAAGAAAAAGAGGACAAGTTTAAAGGCAGTTTGTCTGAAGGGATGAGAGCAGAACAGGATGAATCAGATGATGAAGTGTGAGTATACAAGGGCTCTGTTTATTTTTTATGTACTGCAGTCTCAATAAGGTTGAAGCATTTAATCCATGGTTCATATTATGAACAATGTCATTATGACTGATGGTTTTGTGTTGTTTTTGGCTTTGGAGTGTGCATGCTTAAACAATCTTCCAACTGTGGGTTATGTCTACATGCAGACTAGAGGATTATGATCTTGATGAAGAGGATGAGGAAGCCCTGATTCAGCAGAGGCGAATTCAGAGATTGGCGATTGTGCGGGTCAGGTTCTTGCCATTGTCTCTCTATTCATGAACACTATAAAGATCAAAGACACAACAATTGTTTTCCACTTGATGGTCACAAAAACTGTCTTACTGCTTTTCACTTTGCTCTTAGTTCTGGATAAAATTATATTTGTAGCTTAAAATCACAGCCTTCGTTTCTCATCAGTGTGTTCGGTACCAGTATTTGGACATAAAATTTCTATTTCTTAAAAAAATAAAAACGACTAAACACAAGTTAACGTATGTTAACTATGCAATATATACATAAACTCTTCAAAAAATTAATGGAACAATTAATCATCACAGTAAAAACAAAATTTCAGGGATATCAATAGCTTATCTTAAGCTATTAAGATAAGAAAATTCACATTGTTACAGTAGCAGCAAAGGGATAGCAAGGCACTCAGTACAAAAAATAGATAATGGTAAATGAACAGTATGTATGTATAATGTGATATATATGTACTGTATGTGTATGTACAATGTGTGCCATCTCATGACATACTTCGTACTTTGAGTTAACGGTAAATGCAATATGAACATCTTTGTTATTGCTCTTATCATCATCATTTAGATGTTTATTTTTAACCTTCATTAAAACTGAATATCTTGTACCGTTTCCCCCTGTGCCACATGGTATACAGAAATATAAGGAAACTAAAGAGGACAGCATTAAGTCCGAACCTGGCAGTCCACAGAGTATCCCCCGTAGCCGCTCGCCCTCTCCAGATGACGTTCTTGAGCGCGTTGCAGCTGATGTTAAGGCATATGAGCAAGAAAACCTGGACACTTTTGAGGCCAACATTAAGGCCAAACACAATCTGCTTACCCAGGAGAAAGATGGTATGTTTTTAATTTTAAAAAGAATACTGACAGCGGTCAGGACATTGTGTTGTGGAAAATATAGTCTGTTTTTAATTTAGTTTTGTACAGTTTTGGTTTTGTCTTGATTGATGACCAGTAAATATTACGCAGTGAATTATGAACAATGCAAACAGTAAGGTAACCTCTGCAAAATTAAATGTATTACATTTTAATTAAGAAAAGGTTTATTGCTCATGACTTTTCAGTGGTTATTTTAGTGCAAGCCACATTGCACACTGAAGTAGTGCCAACAGCTTAACAGTTCCTTTGAGGAGCCCATGGTTGCTAAATTTTGGCACAGTGTTTGAAGACTTGGAAATTTGATTCAGCTTACATTTGTTAATTAATTAATGACATGCCTCAGGCCTGTATTGCTAGTAGGTTCTCTTAGGAAGTACGAACCTTTGCACAATCCTCATTTATGATTTGTTACGCTATGAAAAACAGAGTAATTGTGTCTTTGGATTTGCCTAAAATATTTTATTTCCTGTTTGATTAGCTACAAGTGTTATTTGACCAGGAATGTCCAGACTTTCATATACAACTGTATATTAGTGGGTCCATATTTATCAAGGATCTCAGTGTGAGAACACTGGTCTCATTGCATGTCGCATCAGTTCCTTCAGTCCAATTCAATGACACATCAAGGCAAAAACTAATCCCAGATCAGATTATTCCTTACATCTGTGACAAGAAAATCCTTCTAAAAATGTTCATTATTATTAATGACAGTTTGATTTTTTTCTGCAGGAGCTAATCTGAAGAAGCTCTCAGCACCAGATATGTTCACTGAATCGGACGACATGTTCGCTGCATACTTTGACGTGAGTAGTCTAGAAGTGGTTTTCCATTGCATTGATGACCTTCCATGCATGAGTGCTTAAATAAAGTTATCTATGTAATGGGATCTGCACAGGTAGAGTTGCAAACTCTTGTTTCTCCCTTATTGTCTTTAACTGTTCAAGTAAGCTGAACCTGCTGCATACTGAACCCTTGCGTCTTCATTTGGACTACAGGTCTTGGACAAACTGAGTGCTTACCATTGTGCTGACCTGTGTTGTGTGTTATGTATTTTGTATACATTTTTTAATAGCATGATTTCTGCCCACTGAAAGGGTTGACGTGGCACAGATGCTCTTGGGCAATATCAGCTCATATTAAAATGTCTTCCATTCAGCAAAGTCCATATTTGTGTTAAAGTAAGAAAAACTGAATGAAATATTCAAATATGTCTTGATAACCAAGACATCACTAAATTTAGGTTTTTGCTCTATATATATATACACACATAGTGCCTTGCAAAAGTATTCACCCTGTTTTTTGTTTTGCTACCTCACAACCTGAAATTAAAATTGATTATTTAAAGGTTTGCATCATTTCACTTACAGAACATGCCTACAACTGTGAACATTTGATTTATTCTATTGTGAAGCAAACAACAAATAGATTCCAATACATTTACATGTTTTAAAGAGTGTTGCTTTAGCAGTATGATATCCGGAGGACACTTACTCCATCCTTATGTTGTAGGAACTGCGGGAGAGCATCAATGTGGACTTTTTAGGGGGCCTGATGACTTCTTTATTCATGTATCGGTCACAAGCAGATGTTGTGGTGGTGTTGTTTTTTTGTTGTTGTTTTTGTTTTTTTGTCTGTTTCGTTTTGGGGTTTTTTGGCCTGCATTGTTACTGCTGAAGCTGGTTTAATGTCCCATCTTCATTTTTCTTAAATAATTGTACCAGAGCGCAAGGCTGCGAGCAGCAGGCATTGGAAAGGACTTCAAGGAGAACCCCAATCTCAAGGACAACTGGACCGATGCAGAAGGATATTATCGTAAGTGCATCAACAGTGTATCTTTTTTTTTTGACACATCAATGTCATAAGCAATTTTTTAAGATGTTTAATGATCATGTCTTTCTCATTATCTGTTGTAACCAGGTGTGAACATTGGAGAAGTGCTGGACAAGCGGTATGACGTTTATGGGTACACTGGTCAAGGTGTGTTCAGTAATGTTATCCGTGCAAGGGACTTGGCCAGGGCAGGCCAAGAGGTGGCTGTGAAGATCATACGCAACAATGAGCTGATGTGAGTGGTTTAGTGTTCATTAATAAACTCTTTTCTTCATAATTTGTGATAGATATGAAATATTACATTTTCATTACAAGGAATTGTAGCATAATTGATTTCCTCAGAACGCATATTAGTGGTTATTGTTAATGTACTTCAAAATTTGATTTATTATAGTATTGGTTTGTTTGTTTTTTTGTCAGACAAAAATAGACACAATGCATATTGCAAAATACAGAACATGGGAATTTATTGTAAATTTATGGGACATTTTTGTAGTTTGCAAACAAAATTAAAAGTTGAATGTTTATCTCTGGTTGGGTGAAAAGAGCTTTGCTGGTGCTGTACTACAGATTTTTATGAATGAAAGTATGTGATCCTATAGGCAGAAGACAGGCCTTAAAGAGCTGGAGTTCCTGAAGAAATTGAATGACGCAGACCCCGATGATAAATTTCACTGCCTGCGTCTTTTCAGGCATTTCTACCATAAGCAGCATCTTTGTCTGGTGTTCGAGCCACTCAGGTTAGTATGCTTTTAAATCCATTGTTCATATCCTACTTGCTAAGGTCATGTTACAGTATCTACAGTGATTTTCATGTTAATGTGCACATCAGTAGTCTTGCAGCGAAGTAGGTGAAAATCTGGCCAGAAATTTTGGCCCATTGTGGTAGTCGAAGTAGATGTTTACATTATTAGTTAATAAATCATAAATCCTAAATGTGCTGCTTTGACCTTACTCCAGTATGAACCTCCGGGAGGTCCTGAAAAAGTATGGCAAAGATGTTGGGCTTCACATTAAGGCAGTGCGCTCCTACAGCCAGCAGCTATTCCTGGCCCTCAAACTCCTCAAGCGCTGCAACATTCTACATGCTGATATCAAACCTGACAACATCCTGGTAAGGCATATCTATCTATGAAACTGTTACGGCACAGTGCCGTACTAAACATCACTGGCTGGCATATTTTGTTTAATAACTGTGCACTCTTGTTAGGTGAACGAATCAAAGACTATCCTCAAACTGTGTGACTTTGGCTCAGCATCCCATGTTGCTGATAATGACATCACACCGTACTTGGTCAGCCGATTCTACAGAGCACCTGAGATTAGTAAGTCTACTATCAACTACTATACTCACCCTATATGTACACACCTACTACTCAATGGCAAGGTCCAGTTTCCTTGTAGTAATAATATATGTGAACAATCAATATATACATAAGCAAAGGTCAGTAGACCATACAGTGGAGAAAATGAATATACACAGGAGAGAGGTGTGTTATTTTTATAATTCAACAGTTAGAGACAGAATCAAAATAAATCTTCGGTTTCAAATCATCTTCAAATCAGTTTCAGATTTTCTAATGGGTTCAGGTCTAGAGACTGATTTTCTATAGGGTTCAGGTCCTGGGCCACTCCAGGATCTTGAAATGCTTCTTACAGATCCACTCCTTAGTTGCCCTGGCTGTGTGTTTTGGGTGATTGTCATGCTGGGAGACCCACAACCCATCTTCAATGCTCGTACTGAAGGTTGTTGGCCAAAATCTCACAATACATGGCACTATCCATCCTCCCTTCAATATGGCCAGTGGAGTTGATGCCTAAAAGTTCTATTTTAATCTCATCTGACCACACAACCTTCTCCCATGCCTCCACTGGATCATCCAGATGGTAACTGGCGAACGTCAAACAGGCCTGGACATGTGCTGGCCTGAGCGGTGGGACCTTGCGTGCCCTGCAGGATTTTAATTCATGACCGCGTAGGGTGTTACTAAAGATACTGTTTGAGACTGTGGTCCCAGCTCTCTTCAGCTCACAAACAATGTCCACTTATGTAGTTCTGACTTTTTTCAGAATTATCCTTACCCCACGAGGCGAGATCTTGCATGGATCAGTCTGAGGAAGACTAACCATCATTTTGTGTTTCTTCCTTTTCTAATAATTACACCAACAGTTGTTGCCTTCTCACCAAGCTGCTTGCCTGTTGTCCTGTAGCCCATCCCAGCCTTGTGTAGGTGTGCAATGTTGGCACTGGTGTCCTTAGACCGCTCTTTGCTCTTTGGCCATGGTGGAGAGGTTGCAGTATGATTGATTGAGTGTGTGGACAGGTGTCCTTTATACAGGTAACAAGTTCAAACAGGTGCAGTTAATACAGGTAATGATTGCAGAGTAGGAGTAGCTTCTTAAAGAGAAACTAACAGGTCTGTGAGAGACAGAATTCTTGCTGATTGGTTGGTGATCAAATATTTATTTCATGCAATGAAATGCAAATGAATTATTTAAAAATCATACAATGTGACTTTCTGGATAGGTGGGAAAACTTCCAGTAACATCAGCAGTGTATCAAATACTCCCCACTGTAGAACTGAACTGGATGAGTGAATAAATGCTAAATGTATCAGAGTGACCAGGCATTAATCATCTGTAGGCTTTTAAAAATGTCTACATTTAATCCTGGGTTTCATAAAATCTTGTTTTTTCAAAACTGGAATTAGAGTTCCTGTTTCCTTTTTCTTTGCAGTCATCGGAAAGCCATATGATTATGGAATCGACATGTGGTCTGTGGGTTGCACTTTGTACGAGTTGTACACAGGAAAAATCCTCCTCCCTGGTAAAACCAACAACCACATGTTGAAACTTGCTATGGACCTTAAAGGGAAGATGCCCAACAAGGTAAAGAAAATATTGGCAGGACGAGTATGATGTGGCTATTTGAATTCATCAGACACATTATGAACATATTTTCTTTTTGCTAAGTGGAAAGTATTGTTTGCAAGTGAGACCCTTATACTATCACCAATAGTTAATTGCTGGAATGGAATAAATATTGTTCAAATCTTTTCCCAGATGATCAGAAAAGGCTTGTTCAAGGACCAACATTTTGATCAAAACTTGAACTTCTTGTATACAGAGGTAGATAAAGTTACTGAACGGGTAAGGATAGTTTATTTTACTTTTTTATTATATTGTGTATCAATCAAACATCATCTGAGTAATAAACTGCTCAACTACTACTCACCACTAAATGAATGTGATGTCGTCTTTTGTCCTTCTTTTTGTTCCCTATTCTCTTTTTTTTGTCTCTCTTTTCCCCTGTCCAGGAGAAAGTCACAGTGATGAGCAGCATCAACCCCACTAAGGACCTTTTACCTGAGATGGTTGGTCGCCAGAGACTACCAGAAGATCAGAGGAAGAAGGTGGTTCAGCTCAAAGACCTTCTGGACCAGATTCTCGTGCTAGACCCAGCCAAGAGAATTAGCATTAACCAGGCCCTACAGCACCCCTATATTCAGGAGAGGATGTGACCACATCATCCACATGACCAATGAGGGCACATGGCACTAAGGACTCAACAGTCTGTCAGCAAAGTGACGGTTTTGTATCTGCAGACATGACTCAAAATACAAAGAGACATTTATCTACTTAAGTAATGTTTTTATTTACTTTTTGAACAGGTATGGCATCTTGGATTTATTTTAAATTCATGATACTTTGCTAAATAGTCCCACTGAATGACCTGCAGGGTGTTCCAGAAACTTTAGTTCAGGTTTGTTTTTTCCTCCTCTCACTTGTTCTCCATGCCCCTGCAGGTCACTAGCTGAGAATGTTTAAGGGCAGATATTTTTGATACAGGTATTCAGGGGAAGTTGTACTTAAGGCTACACCAGTGATTGTATCTGTTTGTATGTACTAGTGTTCCAATACTCCGCCCCTTAATTTGTGCAAGATGTTGTCAGGTCAGCATAAATGCTGTCTATATCCGCATCTCCTTCAGGTGTTAGAGCGAGAGCACACCCTGGTGTGTGGGCCTGTAGGTGTATGTCTGCTGAAATCGGAGCTCTGATCCCATCTGAAGGCATCCTCTTTAAAGGCAGGTTGTGTTCCTCTGTCAGTACACTGAAGGTAAGCTTGTCCCTCCAAAAATGCCATCGTCTTCATTCGGTGCCAAATGTCCTGAAACCTAGAACACTCGTGTTCTGGTAACCCTTGCATGCTTTAGAATGTAGAGTTGGTGAAAGGACATCAGCCTAAACCCACTTTCCACCACCGTTTCTCAACTTTGCTTTCACAAAGTTAAATCCTAAATTCAAAGAAGCTCATGCTTGTGTACGTCTGACCAGTCTCAATTGCTGTTGAGGGTGAGGAAAAAAAGGAGAATATGAAAAATATATTTTTTACAAATTATATAAAATATATATTGTAACAGAACTGGCACCTTCAGTGTACTGCCCATGACAGTAAATACACTGTTTGACAACACCAGTGTTAGTGCCCTCTCAATGTACATGCACTCTGACAAGTTTCATTGCTTTGCCTAGTGTTCTTTCAAGGTGTGCATGTGTATATGAAATGTTGCACTGAGTACTTGTGTAAGCACTTCGTTGTGTCTTTCTGCTGTGGTCCTCTGTTCTGACATGATGTTGTCTTTTGATACAGGAGTATTCCTCATCTGCTCTATGAATCTGCTTGTTTTGAGCGGTAATTGCTTCTTTATTTCATCTTGCTTTATTGTTCAAATCAAACAGATAAAGACCCCGAAAGACTAGCTCATGCTGGAAATATTCACATTGTATAGTATCTTTTGCAACAATATCCCTGCATGTTAACAGCTAGCTTGTATTAATTGTAAATCCACAAATTCAATGTTATCGTAAAACAATCTAAAATAAAGATGTTTGTGTTTTAAGACTTTATAAAGACTTTGTGTACATAAAGTCTTTATAAAGACTCTGAATGTTTGACTGGAGGCTTTCCATTTCTTTTTTAGTTTCACTAACTGCTTTTTGTGATGTTTCTCCCACTGTTTCCCTGTGGTTGCTGAGAGAGAGAGAGATTATATTCTCCAGCCAAAGGAGGCTCTTCTCTGTGCACCTTCAACCAGCCTGCCACAGCTTTCAAAGAGACGAGACCTCCACAAGAGCCCCTTATCCAGGTCACTCCTAAAGGCATGTGTAGCTCAAACATAGCAACACAGAGATTCAGAATTAGCTGAGATGAAACTGAAAACATTCCAATTTAGTAAACCTGCCCCGTAAAGCCTCTTTTGAAGGGGCCCAATGATACTTGGTGATATTTTGGAGCTTGCCACAATACTGCAGAAGTACTGTAAATGATTAATCATTTTGGGACATTGCAGCAAACTTTGTGAAAAGGAAGAAGCTTTGAAACTGTGTTGTGAAAGAAACCATGAAGTAAACATTTTTGCTACTTATCCAGCCCTTGTAAATTTGAGCGTAAAGCATTTACTGTTAACAGCCAGAATAAGACCAGAGCAGTTTTGGGCTTTAATTACTGAACTGATGATCTATTTTCAATATAGTTAGGCAAGAGTGAATCAGTTGTTTAAAGGACAGATTTTTATATTGGGTAACTTAGAAGCTTTTGGTTTATTGCTAGAGATTCATGAAGAATAATGAAAACCAGCTCAGATTCAGAATAAAATGAAAACATATGAATCCATTTCCATCATTATCTTGATTTATTTTCACCCACAAGCATTGTATTACTTATTCAGAAACTTGTATTAGTGAAAGTTTCCAGTTAAGGCTTTCAGGTTTAAACAGCTCAGTAACGAAATGTGCAGGTGGACGTTTGTCGTTTGCTTCATGGTGTTTCAGGAACGTATACTCTTAACTACACCCACACTGAAGGAAGATACTGGTTTATTTGTTCTCTGTATTTTAGGTGCTGCCCATTAGAGAAGACTCTAACAGGGAACCACACCTGACCAAAGGTTTCTGTTTTAGAGAGAGATTTTTTTTAACAATGTGTATTTTACTAAACTTTTAACAAGAGCTTTCATTTGCTCTTAATGACTCTGACTTGTCAGCCATTAAGGAGATACATGGAACACTATTCTGCAGGTGTAAGCACAGGTGCCCAGTCGCAGTACATTATAAAACAAAGTGCAACAAGCACTTTCTTAGCACTTGTTTACTAATGACAAATGGTACTTTGGATGAACAATACTGACTTAACTAAGGAGTTGCAGAAAATTTTAAAACTGTGGCACAGTTAACATGTAATATCAACCCCCTGCCACCTGCAGAATCTCTTCCAAAAGTTTAACGTCAGCTCTTTCAAAGTCTCAAGATAAAAAAAAAAAATGTTTTCTGAGAAATTGTTATAATTTGGCGGTATGTAGCCAAATTGAACAACAGAAAGGTAATGCTTTTCTTTTTTAACTGATATATGTGTGGATGTTTATACATGAACTTCTATACTAACTTCAGTTTCTTTATTATAGGGTAAGTCTACATTTGCTTCCTGTTCTAATCATTATGCAAGAAAGATTTCCTGACTGGCGGCCCACTTCGTTGAAGACCTGTTTTTATAGTTTTATTTTTAGTTTCAAGCAGACGAAACCATCAGTAAATGCTCAAAAACTGCTCAATCATCCACACTTACAAGATTTATGTACATTGTGAAAATATTATACAATAATAAAAAGTCCCAATGTTCATATTGTTGCCTCAGATTTTTCCTGTGTGCTGCCCTTATCCAGTAGTAGTTCTCAATCCTGGTTGTGGACTGCTGGTGCACATTTAAAACTGTCATGCATCCCTTTTATGATGGATAGGTGAGTGCATTAGATCAGAGATAACACTAGAACAGCCAAGGCAGTAGACCTGGGTTCCGGGACCAGGATGAAAGACCCCTGAGCAAGAACAATAACTGCATCTGTGGACATACTATAATTCTAAACCTGTAGACACCAAAAGTGGCGAAGCCTTGTTCCCTTCAGGTTTTTCTGCCAGAAACTGCTGTTGTCTTTTTGGTAGAATACAAGTCTTCTCTTTGTGGCTTTGAAGTGCTTTTCTTTGTAGTTCTAAGTCTCTTATTTGGAGTTTGGGGTTTTGATGAGGCCTTTGAATTAACAGGGAAAGCTGGAACTAAAGGTGCAGTCGTGTTAAATTTGCTGGACATAGTGTGTGGACGTTTAGGCAAAGCTTGATGTCGACATAATCCTCTGCTTCCATGTCTTAATTTTGTCAAGGGGCAAGCATCACACCTGCATCTACATGACGAGTTGGAGCAGAGAGTGAGTTTAGTAAAACTGCATGTGACCAAACTGCACTCTGCATCCTCAGAGCCCCCCGACTTGAATTCTGGAAATTCCCCATTCTTAAAACGAGTGGCATTTTGTGCCAGAGCACTAGCAGTACTTGGTCGAGATCTTGCTGGAGGTTTCGCCCGCTCTTTCTGTACCGTTGCAGCTTGAAGTTTTTCTAACTCCAACAGACGTGCCACCAAAGGAACAAGGCATGTATCACTCAAGAACAGCTGTTGAATGTCTGAGTTTTCTGTGAAAGAAACATCATTAGTCCAGTCTAAATCTTTGAGAGAAGCTGGAAGAACCTCTGTATAAACCTGTTCATCTTCTGTCTCTGTAGAATAAGGTTCTAGGTCACTGTCAAAGGGTTCAGGTCTCAAGTCTAGCTCCACAGGTGTGGACCACTTTGAAACCTGATCTCTTTCTTTCTCCTGATCTGAAAGATCACTGTCGTCAGAGTTGAACTGTATTGACACTGCTGTGTTACTTGATCCATCCATGTCATTCACTTTCACCCGTGGAATTCCTACCTCGGAAATGTTTGCACTGATGTTTTCTTGTTTTTTGTCTCTTGGAGCGCTATTGTGGCTGGTCTTTAAGGAGGTCATTTTCAGAGGACAGTCGGTGTTTTGGCTGCGTTCAGATATGTGGTCATCTCTGTTCCCCCTGGCAGGATGCTGAAGACCAAGTGTCTTCCACCTGTGGCTCAGCATCCTTAGCTGGTTGTTGTAATGATGTCTCAAACTAGATGTGATAAAAAAAAAAAAATATATATATATATATATATATATATTTACCATATTTAGTTAGAGGGAAACTATCTTAAAATGTGTTCTGAAAAAGTGTTGTGAAACCACTGATCCTGATCCTGAACCAAACTTGAAATGAGGTCCTACTAGGTAGAAAACAAGGGATCTAATGTTTCAGGATAATGCAGAGCTACATTCAGTTCAACCACAGGTTAAGGATTTTGGCAAAGCCACCAGGACCTGGTGCCAAGTGCTGTCAGGAGAGGTGGTGTACATTTCTGATTTATTCAGCACATCAAAAGCAGAGTTAGAGATGGACAGGCAAGATAACTAACTGAGAGCCCATTACTAGTTCCCTTATTGTTGTCTGCATTGGTGACAGCTAATACACGTTCACCATCACATTTTTCTGGGAGTGTATGAAGCCAGTGCGACAAGACCACTGTGGAATAAGAACTCATAATGATGATGATGAACTGTCATCGGGCTGGGAGTGTCCCTGGTGGGTTAGCAGAGACGTCCGTATCTACTTACATTTTGGCTGATCCCGGGAAGCTGAAGCAGATGGCTGGCTCGTGTGCCAAATGGACAATGGAACTCTGGGCTGATGAAGCTTTCTGTGGAATACATTTCATTCAAATTACATGCAAGATTGTAGCTCATGGCTGAGTTGTTAATCTAATGTCCACAACCACTTAAAAGAATGGTACTGATATCTGACATCATTGGTGCACTCACTCCTTCGGATAAGTGTAGAGCCTCAATTTTTTGTATTAACCGTGTGATTAAGAAATCCTGGGAGGACAAAAGTGAAGACAAAGCTGCGTATTAACATTCCTGAATTGCATGCATGTTTACGGATTAGGCAAATATTACAGAAGTCATCACAAACACAGATCCCAAGTTGTATCAAGTACCTACCTGCTCAGTTTCTCCCCCTAAAGATGAACCTGTACTGAAAAAAAGCATGCAGATGTAATAATGCAATTTAATATTTAAGCCCCGTAAAGAAAGGACTGGTGAACTTTTCAAGGCTGGCATCACACTGACCTTGAGATGATCCTATCCTGGATGGTGCCAGTGTCTTGTCTTGATCTTTAAGCTAGAGAAGGAAAGAAGACAGAGAAGGTCCTTCCATCAGACCAGATCTCCATATGACAGATCACAAGCTGAGCAGCACCAGCAGGCTGGCACTCACTCTGCACGTGGTGAGGGGGGGTGGGGTCCAGTGATCCACCCTCTCCTCACTCCCCCTCCACAGAGCATGAGGGTGGGGGTGCCAAAGCCAGTGCTCCACCCTCTCCTCACCCCCCCCACCCCCAGAGGCTGACTGGCTGTAGCTCAGAGACTGTGTGTGTTTGAATGTTGATGCTGAAATGATTGAGTGATTGACTTCCTCCATGAGCTCAGATGGGAGAACAGACCTGCTGAAGCTCTGTCCACCTTCCTCCTCTCTCCATTGCTGTTTTGTTCTCTGGTCCTATCACACCTCTCTGCACCTGAAGGCAGAGATCTGAAACCATGGCAACCAACCGTCAGCAAGCACAACAAACAGCGCACCCTGCAGGAGCGGCGGAGAACAGCACTCTGAGCCTCTGTAATGTATTTCAGAGTGAAGCAGGTTTCAGTCTTCACACTGACTCAACCCAGCAGACTCCAAAAGCAGCATTCATTCACTTATTCACTTATTCACCCATTTATTGATTCATTCACTCGTTCATTCAATCATTCATTCACTCATTCATTCATCCATTCATTCATTCATTCATTTACTCACTCAGTCAGTCAGTCACTGCTTTCCTAACCAAGTTCATTTTCAACTGACTTAAAAAAAGGAAAATTGTGAAACCTGGGCTGGGTGGGTTCTAGGTGGGCAATGGCCAAGAACAAAACTTTCTGGTTCCCAGCTGAACTACCCATACAGGCCCCACATGGACTTGCATTTTGGTAAAAAATTCTACTTCTTTCTTTTCCACACACAATCACATGGTCATGCCTGGCCTCACAATCCCTCTCAGTGTGTGTATAATTCAGTGCTTATAATAAAACATCTGAAACTGTCTGACAGCTGGGCAAAACATCTTCAAATGTGTTGTAGATCTGTCTCCAGCATTCAACAATCTCTGGCTTAGAGGTACACGACCCAAAAGTAGCCTGTAAGAGCCTTTTTATAGGGAAGCAGGGGAAGCGCTCTACCCCATCTTGTGCCATGAATGCTAAAGCACAGTGTCTAATCAGATCCACCTGTAATAATTTACATGTCTCTGCCTGAGACATTCCTGCATGTTTATCTGACATGTCTGTCTAGATGAGTTATTTTTGTGTATTTATTATGGGCAGATGAGTGACACACATCTGTCTGGATGTTGACTGGATGAATGTGGCTGTGTTTAATGACAGTGTGATTCATTTGAAGCACTGCAGATTGAAGTTCCATTGCTAAATTACTTAGACATTCAGGCTTAATAGTCATTTGGGGAAGAAACATGGGATGGGAAACATAAGGGATGTTAGTTGTTACTTGTTAATACTAAACATGTGATTTGTCCTATTTTTAAACCACACATTCAGGATACTAATAAATCATTAAGTCTCCACCTTACATTTATGTTCAAATCAATGTACAAATAAATTGCTTAATAAAATAATATTTAAATGAATAAATAAAGTACAAATTATTTAATAGATCAATATATGAATGAATAATTAAGCCCATAAATAAATAATTAAATAATACTAAATGTATGAATACATTTTTTTTTGTCATACTTTTTCTATGTATACTTACATAATTATTCATTTATTTACAGATGTATTCATATAAGCATTCGTTTATTTCTGTATTTATACATTTATTTATATATTTATTCATTAATTTATTTCTGTATTTATACATTTATTTATATATGAAGTCCCTTCATTTATATATCGGTCTGTTGATCCGCACTCATATCTACTCGTGTCCTTTTCCGCCCTCCATATAACCCCCCCTTTAACGTCAATAATGGTACGTTCCAGTCGCGTCTCCAGCGCTCGGACTTTCCCAAATCGAGGCTCCGGAGGGGGGTAGCGTTACCGAGCAGCATCTTGGCGGCCTAACCGGTGGCTTATCATATCCCTCTGTGTAGGTGGGCTATCTGTTCTTCTGCTCCTGACACAAATGCTGGTTTTCTTGTTTCGTCGTGTAAACTGTAGGAGACGGGTCGCTGTTGTTTGCTTTGAGCCGCTGTAGAGAGCCGACCTGAATATTATCTCTCAGGTTCCGTAGCGCAGCAACGGCGAGCGGCCCCGATCCGCAGATCTGTAAATCATCCGGCCCTGCGGCCGCTCTGCGACATGTTCTATAGATTTGCAGACGGCCATGTTTCCACTGACCCGTTTATTGAGTGCGTTTTAACGGCTGTACTGTCTGTAGGTGAGTTGTCACTTCATGTTAAAGGATGAAAAGCTACTCATTCGTTTTTTTCCCTCAGTGTGCAAAGACCTCACTGCCACAATGTCCAGTAAAAGGGCAAAGGGGAAGACCACCAAAAAGCGTCCCCAGAGGGCCACTTCAAACGTGTTTGCTATGTTTGACCAGTCACAGATTCAAGAGTTCAAAGAGGCCTTCAATATGATTGACCAAAACCGGGATGGCTTTATAGATAAGGAGGATCTGCATGACATGCTTGCTTCCTTAGGTAAGACCATTTCAGCACATGTGGGTCCAGAGCCCTCCTACTCATAGTGCCATGCTCCTCCCCTCCTACTCTGTGCTAGACTCCTCTTAATTTTATTGCCAGGCCCCTCCTACTTTTATTGTCAGACTCCTCTTTTATTGTCAGGCCCCTCCTACTTTTAATTACCAGGCTCCTCCTGATCCAGCACACCTTTTCCAGGTGAGTTGTTCGCTACTTGTACAGGAGTCTGGCTGTACAGGAGTCTGGCTCTCCAGAAGCAGGGTTGCCCACCCCTGACTTAAATGGTGAATCAAGGTGCAGAACATTCATTCTACTCCTCCAGGGTCTTGGTGTAAGACATGCACATGGCATGTGTTTACAGAATGATGCAATATACACCAATCAACCATAACATCTGCTTAATTCTGAGTAGGGTCAACAAATATAACCATCTGAGTCATACACTCCACTAGAGGGCAAGAGGCCAGCCCAGTTTGCTGATTTTTCCTGCCCCAACACACCTTGCACACCTGTCAATTAACAGGTGATTTGAATCAGGTGTACTTGCAGGAAAAGCAAAAAAACTGTAGGAGTTCCCCCTTGGTAGGTGGGATTTGCATGTGCATCAGCAAGCCAGTGGTCATACCCCTGTTACTGGTGCACCAGGGGTCCTTTCTTGGAACACGGTTGGTGGGTGCTGACCATTGCATACCTGAAAAAAATCCACCAGACCTGCCTGATGTATTGGAGGTGATCTTGCACTTGTCTAACCATCACAGTTTTGACCCGGATACATATGCTTGCTTTTAGCTTCCAATGCATCAGCTTCTAGAACTGATCCTTGCTGTTTACTATGTATATCACACTCCTTAATAGATGCCAATCTATATTTTACACTTTACCTGTACTAATGTTTTGGCTGATCAGTGTCAGTAGGACCGATAACGCAATACAATTCATAGATGTATCTAGTGCATGTATGAGGCAGTCCTGGTTCTGGAGTGTCAGCTTCCTGCACATTTTAGTGGTTTCCCTGCTCTAACAGAGCTACTAAACCTGGTAAGCTGAATTAGGTGTGCTTGAGTAGGAGGAGCACAAAAGTGTGGAGGACTGTGGCCCTGCAGGACCGGAGTTCCCTTCTGTGGACTCTAGACTGGTACCTGTGAGTCTCATTAATTCTTTACTTGTTTTGAATTTAGTTTTATTATCCAACAAAACCAACAGGTTAACAGGTAAAAACCCATTCACCTTACTGGCCTCTTAAACTGGCATCTCTCAAAGAAATCTTACATCTAGATTAACAGGTTGCGCAACAGACAGGTAGAAAAGTATGTACCGATGACCTCTATGATTTGTTCATTGACTTTGACTCCCTAAAAGTCTGTGCTAATATGGATGTTTTAAAATGTTGAACAAAGATATGAAGGCAGGGAATAGAAAGAGTTTTTAACATTAACAGTTTCTTCCTCTCACTGTGAGTTCAGTGAAACGGTGAACTGATGTTCAGTAACTAAGAAGGACTAAACTTGCTCATCACTTGCTCTAAGTGTGAAAATTGTGGTCAGAATGTTGCCTTTACCCTGCCCCACCAGCTCCCAGACACGTACTTCATATCCTTAAATACTAGGTTTGCAGTGAAGAAAATTTTGGGGGTAAAAAAAATGTGTATAAAATATACACACACATGTCGCATGCTCTGAATAGACACAGCAGCCACTCTCTAAAACAGACCAGAAATAACAACCTCCTGCAGAGCCTAGTGCACTAATATCTCCATGAACCTAGTATAAGGCTGCTGCAGTTAGTTTAAGACTTAAAAATTATTATACAATTATTTTTTTTAAACTATTCTTTAAATTTTGATTAAAAAAACATTTAAATTCTAAAAAACACTTTCCCTTAATACCAGTGTTTAAGTCCTGCATGCATGATGGCAGTTGTTTTCAGTGCCAGTCATGTCGGCTCCATTCAGTGCTGCAGGTTAAAAATCAAGTCTTAAAGTGTCCAAAACTCAAGGCATGGAGACAATTGGTTTACTTGAAATTATCAGGAAGCATGAAGGTGGTTTTAGTATTGTGCATAGTTTTGATGGCAGACCAGAGTGCCAGTGTTATGTGGCACCTGTAGAGAAACCAAATAGTTCAACCATCAGCGGTTAAGCAGGCCAATTTCACCATTAACACCCTTTCCTGAATTCAGTCTCGACAGACCAAGGGAGCTTTTTTCATCAGTAGACAAGTTAATCTGGAATAAAGGTGAAATAGATTTATTACAGACAGTCTGGCCATAAAACAAGACTGAGGGTCCAACATTAAAATATAGAAAAAGGAGCGATCTGTGTAAAACTCAACTACAGCTAAACTCACTACAATGACCATAATGCAGTGTGTTCCTAAACCCACTGTGTAGATATGAATTATGAAGTGATTGTTGCAGAGTGCTTATGTTCATGGCATCCAAAACTCCTTTTTGTTGTTCGGCCTTGTCTTAAATTGTTAAGCTGGTGTACTCTGACCTTAAGGCTTGATGGGATGTGCACCAAAGTGACATGTTATTTCTGCTGTGATCTTAATCACATTGCTTTGTGTGGGGAATGCCATAAATACAATAAACCACATTTTAATAAGTGAGGTCAGTAAACTTTTAAATAGAAACTTAAGAAGTATTGTGTTTAAAAAAGAAGGTGTTTAAAAAAACACCTTCTGTCGTTTTGTCAGGGTGGAGTTTCCAGTTTAAACTTTAAATAACAAATAATTAAAGGAATATGAATAAAATCACATGCTTAATTTGACTGTTTTAGGTAAGTCGTTAGAATAAAGTTCATTAGAAAATGAAGTGCTGCACCAGTTCCAATTCAGTTCTCAATCGGCACACAGTGCAACAAATATGCAGAGCAAGACATACAGTGAGGATGAACTGTGCATAGAGGGCAGTGATGTGTACAACAGGTGTGCCATTTGAACTGTAACACAAGTCCTGAAATATAGTTTTTGCCAGTTTAACACAGCATTGTGAAAGTGATAGATTAGTACAGTAATATATTAAACCAGGAGAATAGTGAATAGGCCCTGAGACGTAGATTTGGACTGTTCAGAGAAAGTGAGAAAGTGGCAAATCCCAGGAAGAAGTATAAACTAACCCAATGATTCTTCTCAGGTAAGAACCCCACAGATGAGTACCTTGAAGCCATGATGAACGAAGCACCTGGTCCCATCAACTTCACAATGTTCCTCACAATGTTTGGAGAAAAACTGAATGGAACAGACCCAGAGGATGTCATCAGAAATGCCTTTGCTTGCTTTGATGAGGAAGGGACAGGTAACTTAGGAGACTAAATACACAAACATAATTGACACAATGACCTTAATTGAGATTAAGTGACATTTCCTTTGATCTTGCCTGAATACAAAGCTGGTTCAAGGTTTGACACAGCTTTGAGGTGTAGGCCCTCCTAATGTTTCCCCAATAACCCTTATAGGTTTTATACAAGAGGACTACCTAAGGGAGCTCTTGACCACCATGGGGGACAGGTTCACCGATGAAGAAGTAGACGAGCTCTTCAGAGAAGCCCCAATTGACAAGAAAGGCAACTTCAACTACGTGGCGTTCACACGTATCTTAAAGCATGGTGCCAAGGACAAGGATGACTAGAAAAGGACTGAACTGCACTGAAGTTAAATGCAGATACTTACACTGTTCATAATACTGCACATCATGTTTAAATGTTTCTGGTTCGTACCCTGTTTAGAACAGTTCACACACGCTGGCTTCAGAAGGGAGGTACATAAAACTACAAGGCAACAACACTAAGGCATTTAGCCCCTACCCATGGACCTCTCCATTATTACCTTTGTAGACTTGTATATAAGTAATTAACTACGTACATACAAACTGGTGTAGTTTGTAGCTATATAAGAGCTGTGGAGATCGGAATGTTTGGAAATAAACTGTGGAAAGATGTTATTCAGTGTCAGTTGTGTAATTACGCTCCTGTGATGGCTAGTTTATCTCTGATTACCAAATCTTGTGTGTACTTCTACGAAAGACAAGTGTTCATTGTGAAATTTACTGGCATTTCACTTCATATTGTGTCATTTCCTCTATCTGTAAGCAGTTGTTTTGCTTGTTGTCTGTAAGAATCATAGGGTCTCTGTCTAAACCTCCTTCATACTTCTCCATTGTTCTTTAAACAAGGTTGCATGCAACAGATCGGTCAAAGGGAACCAGATGCAATCAACAAGCAAGCACGATCATGCATATTAATTTGTATCTTCAGTGAACAGAGAGCAGCTGCTTATTAGCGGAGGGTATAGAGTAAACCTCCGTAGAGACACTTCCCTACAGTGACAATATTAGACCTACATTTTAATGTATTGAATTTTAAGTAATGTTCTGGCGTTGTTGGAACAAAACGGTAAATTGACCTAGACAGTTTCATTGTTATAGTCCAGTAACCATTACATATCACAGTAAGGCTCTGATAAAATAAAAATACATCTAAGGCATTTGGCACACACTCTTAGCCAGAGTGACTTGCAAAAGTGCTTTGCTGTTCACTCAGATTTCCTAGTAGAGGTTTGAATTCAGAAATTCCTCAAGCTTAGATACTGCCAAAACAAATGTCAGATTGGAGGCCAACAAGATTCAGCATTAATATAAACCTTTAATGAGGTTCTTGAAACAGATAGGTCTTCAGTCTGCGTTTGAAGACAGCGACTGACTCGGCTGTTTGGACCTCCAGGGGAAGTTTGTTCCACCGCTTTGATGCCAGAACTGAAAAGAGTGTGGATGCTTGTCTTCCTTGCAATTCGAGGGATGGTGGGTCAAGCCAAGCTGTATTGGTACTCGAAGGGTCGAGTTTTGACCATTGCCATTATGTATGGAGAGGGGCTGGTCTATTTTTTGCTTTGTAGGCCAGCATCAAGGTTTTAAATCGAATGCAGGCAGGTACAGCAAGCCAAGGAAGGGAACGCAGCAGAGAAGTTACATGACTGAACTTGGGAACACTGAATAACTGGTCATCCGCAACTACACCAAGGATCAGTGCTTCTGCCAATGAGTGACCAGTGAGTTCTCAAAGTATATGGAAAGATCAGGGTTGAGGGTTGCTGGGATTGAGTTTGAGGACGACTTCAATGAGACGTCGGGAGGTGAGCTGAGATGCGAGATAAGACTTGGGTGTCAGAAGGCTGGACAAGACACGATGAGTTGAGTGTCATCAGCATTACAGTGGTAAGAAAACCTTTGCTAAGAGAATGAGTGTAGAGAGACACTAGAAGAGGGCCAAGCACTAAGCCTTGTGGAACACCAGTGGAGTCTGCATGGAACAGATGTGGCACCCTACCTGGTAAGAACGTTTCTTCAGGTATGATGTAAATCATCGCCATGCAGAGCCGGTGATTCCAAGGCTACCGAGGATTGACAGTAGGATCCTATGGTCTAATGTGTCAAAGGCTGCAGAAGTCAATGAGAATAAGAACAGATGATAATTAAGATGATCTTGGGCTGTGGAGTTTCAGTAACAGCAGAGAGATCAAGCAGTATCAAGTCTATTTACCCTACAGGAGTTCTATCATTTAGACTGGAGTCCCTCTGTTTCTGTGCATTCTTTGTTAACCTTCTTTCACTTTTTTCTTCAGTTACAAGGACCCACAGGACCACCACAGAGCAGGTATTATGTGGGTGGTAGGTCATTCTCAGCACTGCAGTGACACTGACGTGGTAGCATGTTAGTGTGTGTTGCACTGGTATGAGTGGATCAGACACAGCAGTGCTGCTGGAGTTTTTAAATTCAAGTCCAATCACTTACCTACAATCATGGCCAAATGTTTTAAGAATGGCACACAAAGTTTGCTGCATCACTGTTTTAGAACCTTTTGTCAGATGTTCACCTGCAGTTCACCTCAACATGCTGGATCTGTTTCTGGGCAAAATCTTGAGTGATGGCACACCATTCTTGCCTAATCAGTGCTTGGGCACGATCAGATTTTCTGGGCCTTTGTTTGTCCACCCTCTTTTTGAGGATTGACCACAGGTTCTCAATGGGATTGAGATCTGTGGAGTTTCCTGGCCATGGACCCAAACTTTCAATGTTTTGTTCACTAAGCCACTTAGTTATAACTTTTTCCAAATTGCTCCTGGATTGTTGGGAACAATTGCTCTTGGAACAGCAACCCACTCCCCTGGATGAGAAGGGGATGGTTGACACTGCTCTCAACACATTTGACTGAAGACTCAACACGTTTCAGAAGAATGGTGTTGCAGAGACAATAAGGTGCAGTGAAGCCATTACAGCTGCTTGACACTGAACTTGTGCATCTAAACACATGCTCCACTGTTCGTCTCCTATACTGAGTGTACAGTGCAACTGGAAAATATTCACAGCACTTCACCTTTTGCACATTTTGTTATGTTATCTTATTCCAAAATGGATTCAATTCATTTCCCCCTCAAAATACTACACATAGTACCCCACAATGACAATATATCATACATAACACATGAGTGTGAATAATTTCCGGATGCTCTGTGTGGCGTTTCATTAAATTTGTCAACACCACTTCAGCCTCATTCAACCAAGTAATCTGATTTCATTTCTCCTCAATGGGTTTCTTCATGATACCACTGAAGTGTAAACTACATACTGTGCAACACAAAGCCGCTAAAACTGGGATTAAGTGCGTGTAATGAATCACTGTGCACAGAGCTCAAGCATGTCAAATTAGTATTTCAGTTATATTCAGTTCAGTTCAGTTCAGTTATATGTAAAATCTGTGAAAGAACATGGTGTCACTATGGGCAACTTCCTGTCGTGAGAAGGTGGTAGATTTTGAAAGTGTGTGTGTGTGTGTCTGGTTTCTGATTCCAGACAGAAGACAGAACATTTTGTTCTGTAATGTGTTGTTGTTTATTTGTTTGATGATGCTGTGAAGAAGTCTGAAGAAATCTCCGCTGACAGTCTTGATTGAATAATAAGTTTTATTACAAAGAAGACAATGTCATACAGGAAGCCCATGGGCTCTTCCCGGAGAAATCCTCTCAGCCGAATAAAGGATTCTGACGATGGTTGAACCCTTTCCTCTTTTTAAACCTCTGGAGTTCCCGAACCTAGGGGCCCCCACATATGGAACCCCTTTATCATCTTGAGGTGTGTTCATCATTGGTATGTAATGGATATGGGTGGAGAGGGCCCCACTTCTTGCGAGTGAGTGACCCCTGTGACCCCATATGACCCAGTCATAACATAACACTCAGAGAGAGGTACATTCCATTCCTTCATCTACCACAGTTACTAGACTATTACAAAAAACACTAGTAAACTAAAGATTAAGTTTTAGCTTATGTTTGGTCACAAATTTACCTCAGTGTACTGCTCTTTTTTTGGGTGGGTGGGCTCCACGCATGCAACCCTGGTGTTGTCACGCACAGGTTGCAAACGTTTGTGTTTACAATTCTTTATTTATCATTCCATGGTAGTCAGTTTCTGAACACGGTGGGCTAAATAGTATGAGAGTGGAGGACACACTTCTGCACAGTTTATTTCAAATTTCAAATTATTTGTTTTAACAGATGCATTTTGTGTTATGTTTTGTTTTTTTATCCAATATCCTAATATGTCGACCTCCATTGTTACAGGTTTACAGGTAACTGGGCAATGTAAGTGTGTGTGTGTGTGTGTGTGTGTGTGTGTGTGTGTGTGTGTGTGTGTGTGTGTGTGTGTGTGAGCTTTCACATCCTCAAAGGAGAAGAATGCTGTTAGGAAGCTGATGCAATTTTGAAATCAGTCTAAAGTTTGACTTCGATTGAGTCAGACCTGTAGTTGTCTTTATCATTTTGAATTTTCAGGTACTCTCCTGAAAATATGTTTATGTGCTTGTCTGAGCATCTTTTATAACCACAAGGACATCAGTAACAGACAACGTACGTCACATTTCTAATGGTTCTACAGCCATATAAACCACAGTATGTGGTTACTACTAGCTTATGGCAGACTGCCAGCACTTCACACATGCTACAAGTAAACAAGCAAGTTCTCTATGCCAGTAAGGAACGTACTTCTCCTTAATGAACAAAGGCAGACTTACAGTTGCCTCATGTTTCTGACTGTGAGGTTCATTGTGAGTATGAGTGCAGACGGGGCCTGTGATGGAAAGAAATGTAAAAGAAATCGAGTTGAACTGCAGTTTAATTCAGATTGTTGATACAAAAAAAGCAGCATGTATATATGAACATTGGCTCAGTTTTGCATTATAGTTATCACTGAAAACAGATACAACAGGGATAAAAAGAGATGATACTAAAAGGTGTACAATGCTTTTGCACTAAAACAAGGCTAGAAGCCCATGAGGACAAACTGTAAGAACACAGAAATATCCCCCCTGAGAATAACAAAAGCATTGTGTACTTCATTTTGATCTAGCAGGACATAGGGTTTTACAATATATTAGACAGAAAAAAAATAATGCTAATGTCAATGAAGAAAATAGGCCTCATTAACCAACCATTCTTAAACAACTTTTGCAAATATTCTGGCATTTGCCAGTGGTTTATTGACCAGTTCTGTAGCTTAAAACAACAATCTGACACAGACATTTTGTTTGGAGTTTTGAATAACAAATGGAAGACAATTCCCTGGAAGATATTGGTGAATGAGGCTCAATATCTTTACATTCAAAAACAGCAGAGTAGTTGCCACCCAGTCCATGTGTATTTGTTCTCTGTACATATTGTAGATTTACACTTAGACTAGGCTCAGCATTCATATTGTTCAGCAAATGGCAGAGAATCATATGCTTCCCCACAGCATACAGGGTATGACCAATTCATCCCATTTTAGAGATGTAGTCTTATTTGGTCACCTATGATTCAGATGTTACTGGCTCATATCTCTCAGTCAAGGTTTCCAGCTCACCAAGCTAGGAGTCCCATAGTCCAGATTACACCCACCAAGGAGACACTTGAATGCTGACAACTCCTGAAGCACTGGAGCTGTCCTTCAGCCAACCTTAAAGAGAGAGAGCCACCGTACACTCTGCATCTGACATAACGGAGGAGCGCAGTGGGCCTCCTTGCTTGATGGACGTTCCACTGGATCGCAGACAATGCTTGTGGAACAGTTTTTTCAAGTCCTTTTGGAAACGCACTCCAACAAAGACATACAGGAATGGGTTGAGACAGCTGTGCATGTAGGCCAGAGTCTGCATGATCTTGAGGGCAATGTTAAAATTTTTGTTCTGTTGGCAGTCTGTCATTGTTGTGTTGGCAGCCTGTGCAGCCTTCACAGCCAGCATACTGTTGTAGGGCAACTGAGATATGATGAAAATGGTCACAACAGCCAGGATGACTCGCAGGGCCTTGTGCTTCTCAAAGTTCCTTGCATTGAGCAAGGTGTAGATGATATTAGCATAGCAGTAGATCATCACCAGCAGTGGGATGCAGAAGCCCATGCTGATCTGGAGGGACAGGACCAGGATCTTGGTGTGGTTGTTGTTGTTGTTCCAGTAGATGTTGGTGCAGTTGATGTTACCGTCTGTCCCTGTGACTTTGGTGTTGGCAAAGATGATCTCAGGAATGCTCAGCAGCAGGGCCAGAAACCACACGAAGATGCAGATCTTCTTACTGCAGGCAAGGCGATGCTCCTTAGAGTTCTGCGCCTTGGTGGTCTGAACAATCACAATGTAGCGGTCCACACTGATGCAGGTCAGCAGCAGCATACTGCTAAAGAAGTTGATCTTGTACATCGCTGACACACCCTTGCACAAAGGCCAGCCGAAGTTCCAGCCACTGATGGCATCAGCTGCCCAGAAAGGCAGTGTACACAGGAAAAGCAGGTCTGCCACAGCCAGGTTCAGCAGGTACACATCCGTCATGGTCTTCAAACGGTTCCTAACGTGGGTGTAGATCCAGACCACCAGCATGTTGCCAACAAAGCCTAGGACGACAATGAGCAGGTAGAGAGGAGGCTCGTAGTATTTGCGAAAGGTTCGCACCATGCTCATGTCACAAACGGAACTGGATTGTTCAAGTTCATAGTCTTCAGTGGTGTCATAGTCTTCCTATGGAGAGGAAAAAAGGGGAAAAGTTCAGAAAAGCTTGCATCACTAAAAACATATAAGACATAAACACAAGCAAGTCCACACAGCACTGTTCTACACAATTCTACTTACAGTTAATACTGCATTCAACGGCGTCGTCAAATGTTCAGTTAAATTTGTCATGATTTCCACTGAAATCTGAAAACAGCAAATCATTTGTCACATTAGTTTTACTAATTTGTTTTAATTGTAAAATGAAAAAAGGTATCACTGGACCATAGCACCTTCATTCTGTTATGAAGCTGTAAAGACCTTAAATATGGTCCTTAAATTTTACTCTCTCTCTATGTAACTTACCTGTTTCTCTGTGACAGTGAAAGTGGCGATACTGATGCGTCTGAGCTTGTGTCTTTGTCTCGTGTCTGAGGTTCTGTGCCTTTTCTGTTTTGCAGAAGCTTTTAGCTTCTCAGTTTTAACCACAGTGACGTATGTACGTCCTCTCCTGCACAACAGTTTTTTCCCTCGCATTCTGTAGTACCCTATCAACAAAGTTTTCAATGATCATCAGGAATTAATCAACACATAAAACTACCAACATGCATTTATATTGAAATGGGTTATCCATCATCAGGATGTTAGCATTTAAGACTGTTTATAATATTTTCTTGAGAAATAGAGCAGGATGACTAATACTAGTATCTTTCTTTTTGTGTCTCTTGACACTCAAGACTGCATCAGAAAGCATGCTAAAGCCATGTTCATAATAAGAATTATTTTGAATTGCCTACCTCTGATTCAAGACTGTCAGCTATGTGTTCTGGAGCAGAACACACACTCTGAGGTCTACCAGTAACACCTAGTTTCAGATATAAGATCAAGTTCAGTCACATACTCAGTGCCTAGTTCACCGAGCATAAAAACATACTTTCAGGAACACAGCCAGCAACCTGTTCCCCTGACCTGCAGCTGTATAGGTGGGTATATGGTTACTGCGTCTGTGCATACACGCAGAAGGGTTCTTGTTCAGATTGAAATCTGATGATTCAGTGGCATTAGTTTAATAAGCCTGCCCCTAGCAGACAGTTCCTTGGGGCTACATTGGACAGTTGGCAGCTGGACAGCAGACACGTTCACATGCCTGCCTCAGCTACTCAATTAGACATAATCAGCTCTAATGAGCCCATTTTCATGCAACAAAACTATATTAAAGCTGTCCATCATGCCCAAAAACATGGAGATCATGTATACAAGTGTGTGTGTGAGTGTGTGTGTGTGAGAGAGAGAGAGAGAACTGTAGTATCTTATAATAGCACTGTTTGAAAGCTCTGAGATGTGCATTATTACATGCAGCTATGTTGTATCTAGAGGCAATGACTACGTTATCTGAATGAGGAGAGCCTGGCTAGCTTCCAGGGTGTGCTGAAGCATGTCCTGAAGCTTAGAGCAGCAAGCTTGAAACCAGAAGGTCATTGGTTTGTTGACTAGTGTCCTTGCAGTGGGTATACATGGCCACTGCTCTGGGCATGTGCTGTTTTTTCATTGTTTGTGTGTGTGTGTGTGAGTGAGTGAGTGAGTGAGTGAGTGAGTGAGTGTGTGTGTGTGTGTGTGTGTGTGTGTGTGTGTGTGGGTGTGTGTGTGTGTGTGTGTTTGTTTGCTACTGTAGAGTTTCACCCTGAGCCTATAAATAACAATGAGATTAAAATCCTCTGCCCTGGCCACATCTCAGCTGATCTATTGGTTAGAGAGTGACATGGAACCAAACATTTGACCTCTCCCCAGCTTGTTTTTCAGTTTCTCTCGAACCATGACGGTGTCAGGGAAATTAGCAGTGACCTTAGACGTGACGTTGGTTTTCACCAGACACCAAAGGGAACCATAGAAAATAAGGAACATACTGTATAATTGTCTCATCACCTTCTCCAGTTCCTGTTGTTTTCAGACTTGTTGTTTATGTGGTCAGCAGCACACACGCGTGACATAGGTCACACTCTCTGTGCCACGAATCTAGAATACAGCTGATGCCATAAAGGAGGTGAGTTTATGGCATATTGACTCTGCATCCCTTAATAACTTTTTTCTGATCCAGAATGAGAAAGAGTCAAAATGATCTAGTGATCATAAATGATAGGGATTTGAAATGATTAATGGAGGGAGAACATTTTAGAGCTCCGTTAATGGAAGAAGAACTTTCCAGAACATAGTTAATAGAATGAGAACATTATAGAACACTGTTAATACATTTACATTTACATTTATGGCATTTAGCAGACACCCTTATCCAGAGCGACTTACAAAAGTGCTTTGTTGTTCACTCAGAATATCCTTAGCTATTAGACGAGGCTAGAATCTAGAGATTCCTCACGCTTAGATCCTGTTGAAACAAATGTCTTTATGGAGTTAAATACTCCTGAAACAGATGAGTCTTCAGTCAGCTGTTCGGACTCCCAGGGGAAGTACATTCCACCATTTTGGTGCCAGAACAGAAAAGAGTCTGGATGCATGTTTTCCTTGTGTTTTGGAGGATGGTGGGTCAAGCCAAGCTGTACTTAAAGCTCAAAGGGCTCTTGGTGCAGCTCGAGTTTTGACCTTTGCCATCATGTATGGAGGTGCTGGTCCATTTTTGGCTTTGTAGATCAGCATCAAGGTGTTGCTGATGTTCAGCTACAGGGAGCCAATGAAGGGAATGCAGCAGAGGAGTTAAGTGACTGAATTTAGGGACATTGAAGACAAGCCGCGCTGCTGCATTCTAGATAAGTTGCAATGGTCTGATGGTCCACATAGGAAGGTCAGCTAGTATAGAGTTGCAGTAGTCTAGACGTGAAATGACAAGAGACTGAACAAGCACCTGAGTGGCCTCTCTAGACAGAAAAGTTCAAATTCTCCTGATATTGTAAAGGAGAAATCTGCAAGACTTGTCAAATTTGCAACATGAGCTGAGAACGATAGCTGGTCATCCACTACTACACCAAGGCTCCATGCTTCAGCAGATGGAGTGACCAGTGAGTTCTCAAGGGAAATTGTAAGATCAGGTTGAGGACCAGTGCTTCCAGGAATGAATAGTAGTTCAGTCTTGCTGGGGTTGAGTTTGAGGTGATGGGCTACCAACCATGATGAGACATCAGAGAGGCAAGCTGAGATCCAGGATGAGACCTGGGTGTCTGAGGGTGGGAAAGAGAGGATGAGTGCAGTGGTAAGTAAAACCATGAGAAGATATTACTTTACCAAGTGAAGTAGTGTAGATGGAAAAGAGAAGAGGACCAAGGACTGAGCCTTGTGGAACACTGGTGGAGAGTCTTCGTGGAGCTGATGTGGCTCCTTGCCATGTGACCTGGTCAGAATGCTCTTCCAGGTATGATGCAAACCACTGTAGTAATGCAGAACTAGTGATTCCAAGGCTACCAAGGATTGACAGGAGGATCTTGTGATCCACTGTGTCAAAGGCTGTAGAGAGGTTGAGGAGAATTACAACAGATGAGAGTTTGGCTGATCTAGCAGCATGGAGTTTCTCAGTGACAGCAATGAGAGCAGTCCCTTCTGAGTGTGCTGGTTTGAAGCCAGATTGGTTTGGGTCCTGTAAATTGTTCTGGTTGAGAAAGAGAGACAGCTGATTGTAGACAGAACGTTCAAGGATTTATGAGAGGAAGGAGAGTAGTGACACTGATCTATAATTGCTAATGTTTGAACTTCTTGGTAGAAGAAGAACATGAAAAAAAAAACAGTTATTGGAGCAAGACCATTCTAGAACACTGTTAATATAAGATGAGCAGTATAGAACATACTTAATGGAGAGAGAACATTTAGGAACATAGAAAATGTATGGAGAACACTGTTTATTGAAGAACATTACAGAGCATAAGTTATAGTGCAGGAACATGATAGAATGTAGGTAATGAAAAAAGAACATTCTAGAGTATTATTAATTGGAAAAGAACATTATAAAAGAGTGATAAAAGAGGCTGAACATTCTAAATGGCTGTCAGCGTTAAGAGGATATTCTAGAACATTGGTAAATGGAGAATGACTGTTTGAAGAACATCACAGAACAGTGAATAAAGGATGAGGGAAGAACATTGTAGAGCCTTCTGATAATGGGCTAGGGTAGCCTTTTAACCAGGGTTCACTGGCTCTGCTCCTGGAGAACCACCATCCTACAGACTGTAGAATCAACTCTGAGCCACCCAACCTCATCCAACTAATTAATGCCTTCACAAGTTCTTGATTGGCTGAATTGGTATTAGATTCAGGTTGGAGTTGAAACCTGCAGAAAGGTAGGGTTGGTGAGCCCTGCTTTTAGATGCTCACACTTTTCAGAGTAAAGGATCCCCATGAGAGAGCAGCTGAGGTTGTTTGAAAGGTTAGATTTCTCCTTTACATCAGGAGAATTTTACCTTTTCTGTCTAGAGAGGCCACTCAGGTGCTTGTTCAGTCTCTT